>CM038795.1:32995474-33480701 GCA_021764765.1 Vicia sativa | reverse complement strand
AGAGATCCTGATCCAACTAAAGAAGAAAGGATACCTTTGAAGCTCAATGTTATGCAAGTGAAGAAAGTTCTAGAGTTGACCAAGCTACTTCACGAGGAGCGAACATCAACGCTTACATCGGCACCAAGAGGGAAGCCATGGGAGACTTAGAGCTTTAGGATGTTTATGTTTTCTTTTATTGTTTTGAACTATCTCTTGTACTTAAAAAGAAAAGAATAAAAGAGTACTAATAAATGTTTGTTCATTGCTTGTTTAACAAATTTAAATCTCTAAGGTCCTTGAAAACATTGCATTGCATTCGATAAACATCGTGATAGCATATCAACATTGCATCATTGTACATTGAGATTGGTTTTCTCATTTGCTCGCTATTTATTTTAGCGTAAAATGGCTCTCGAATGCATCACAAAGATCTCCAAGCTCAGAATGCCTGGCCCAGCAGATGTTCACCAACTTGGTCCAAGGCCAAGAAGATCTGAAGCTCATCAACAAGAAGAAGAAGGTCGTTGGTCTCCTCAACATGGGTAGACGCTCAAAGGGGTCCTAAGTGGTCACCGGATTGAGCTCTCTCAAGGAAGTGTCCATACCGAGGGGAGTACCAAGGGTGATGAAGGTGAGCAAAGTGGAACCAAGAAAGGAGGAGAGGATCATTCTGATTATGGCCAGACTGAGGAAGATGACAAGTACAAAACAACTTGAAGACCGTCTCGAATGTGGAAAACCTGAAGATGTCCGGGCTGAACTTTGATGATCTGAGTCTTGTTCCTGGTGTTGTGATTCCTCCCAAGTTCAAAGTTCCTACTTTTTCCAAATATGATGGCATGTCTTGCCCTAAGCTGCATTTGAAGTCCTATGTCCAGAAGATCAACCCCCACACTGATGACAGAAAGTTGTGGATGCACTATTTTCAAGAGAGTTTGTCCGGAACTCAGTTGGAATGGTACTATCAGCTAGAGAATGACCGTATCCGTACTTGGAGTGACTTGGCTGATGCTTTCTACAGACAGTATGAGTACAATGCTGAATTGACACCCACTCGCATGCAACTACAAAGCATGTCTATGGGTCGTGACGAGAAGTTCAAGGAGTATGCTCAGAAGTGGAGAGATCTAGACAGAGTTCAACCACCCTTGTCCAATAGGGAGTTGGTTGATATGTTCATGGGAACACTGACAGGCCCATTCTTCAATCATCTGATTGGAAATTCTTCATCTGGATTCACCGAGTTGATATTGACAAAGCAGCGATGAAGCGGTATCAAGAGTGGGAAGATTCATGTAGAGACATCTTCGAATGCTGCGAAGAGATCCTTTGGTGCTAAGAAAGAAGCTAATGCTGTGTATGGTCAGAAAAGCCGAGCCAAGACCGACCGTGCTCAATCTGTGGGGGCAGTTGTAATCTCCAATCCTACATCAGCACAACTCAGCGTGAGACAGCGTAGCTGTAGAACGCCGCACCTAAGAAGGCCATTTAAGATCAACATGCCATTGTCGCAAGCCTTGCAACACATGTTGAACGCAGAGCTGATTACCTTGAGGGATCCTCCACAAAATGTCAACACTTCCTCTCCAAAGTACAATCCTAATGCTAAGTGTGCTTACCATTCCAACAGCCCAGGGCACGACACTGACAATTGTTGGGCTCTGAAAAACAAGATTCAAGATATGATTGAAGCTAAGCAGATTGAGTTTGACCCTCCTGTTGAGACTCCGAATGTGATCAACGCGCCTATGCCTAACCATGACAAGAGTTCCAATGCTGTTGGTGACGATACTTATGTTTTCAACATAGATGACTTGACCATTCCTCTGATGGCTGTTAAGAAGAATTTGTTGCAAGCCGGTGTCAATCCAGGATGCCCAGAGAGTTGTCGTTGGTGCTCGTCTGCACCTGATGGTTGTGCTTGGTTGAGAAGACGTGTTCAGTGCATGATGGATAACCGTGAGATACTATTTCTGAAACCACCTGTGCAGAAGTTGTGTGAAGAAATGTCTAAGTTAAGGATTGACAATGCGAATGAAACTGTATCATCTGTGTGGGATACCTTGGGGCAGCCAAGTGGAAAATATGATTACATGGTGAAGTACACTGTCCCTGATAGTTACAAGATTCCTATTGAAGATGTTAAGGCGACCGGATGGGTGACGATTTGTAAGACTATGCTGATGTTAACACTATAAGGATTTCCTCTGCTGATTCCGTGCCTAGAGTGGCACCTCTCATTATCACTTCTCCAAGGCCAGTTCCATATTCCTCTGACAAGGCTATCCCTTGGAATTATGGAGCTGATGTTTACTATCATGGTGTCAAGCAAGATCCTCTGACAATTGAAGATCTTACTGCTGAAGTTTCTATTCCTGACATTGACAACATCACCGGATCCAGTAAGGTGACCCGAACCGGAAGGGTATTCTCTCCAGATATCTCTCCTCCAAAAGACACTGCGACTCCAGCTCGCATTCCAGCTACTCAATCAATATCCCCAGCTAGAGGGAAAGAACCAGTAACTCATCCTGCTCAACCAGAAGTACCAAAGGAAGTTACTGAAGACACCTCCAAACAAGAAATGGAGGAAATTCTAAAATTATCAAGAAGAGTGACTACAATGTTGTGGAACAGTTAGGACAGACTCCGTCCAAGATCTCCATGCTTGCTCTGCTCTTATGCTCCGAGGCTCATGCTAATGCCTTGGTGAAGTTTCTGAAGAATGCTCATGTGCCGCAAGACACTACTACCGATCAATTCAAGTTTGTATTGCTAGCTGCTGCCAACAACGCCTAGGCTTCTCTGATGCTGATTTGACTCCTTCCGGAAAGAAACATAACAAGGCCTTGCACATCTCCATTGAATGCAAGGGCGTTACCCTGTCTCATGTTTTGGTTGACACTGGTTCTGCTCTGAATATCCTACCGAAGACTGCTTTTGATCGGCTTGATGCCGAAGGGTTGGTTCTGAGACCCAGTGACATTATCGTGAGAGCTTTTGATGGTTCTAAGCAAACGGTGCTTGGAGAGCTCACTCTGCCTGTTAAAGTCGGTTCCCAGACTTTTGATTCTACTTTCTTTGTCATGGACATCCGTCCAGCCTACTCTTGCCTACTTGGACGCCCTTGGATACATGGGGCAGGCGCTGTTACCTCTACCTTGCATCGTAAATCGAAGTACCCGGTGAAAGGAAGGTTGTCACAAGATGGTGAAGAAGTATATGGTCAGTCATCTACAGTCATTCCGCTACCTTGAGATGGAGGGTGAATTCTTCGAGACCAAGCTTTGAAACAATACCCGAGTCATGCCTGTTGACCTCCCCGCTCCTCGAGTTACACAAGCTCCACCTAGAATGGCCTCGCTGAAAGATGCTCAAGCTACTGTTGAACAAGGAGGTAGTGCTATTTGGGGACAGCTCCCTAATCTTCCTTTCAAATTTGACAAGACTGGTTTAGGCTTCACCATCAAAGGTCAGAAGATGATACGCCGCGAACGTGCCGGCCAACTTCCTTTCCGCATCAGTCAGAGTGGAATCCATGCTATAGAAGACGACGACAACGACTTCGACATCAGCAAGTGGATCTTCCCAACTCCAGATCATGGGCTCAGCAATTGGAAGACCGAAGACGTCATACCAATCTCCTTTAATCAGGAGTAATTGCTCTTGTTTTGTTTTGCTTTTCGTATTTCTTTATGTTTGAACAATAAACTTTGAAAGCCTAGTGCCTTGCCCGGGGCATCATGGCTCGTTTGCGAGGGTTATTATCTGTCGTTTGCGTATTTTCATTCAATAAGTTCGTTGGACTTTTGCATTCAATTGTTTGTTTTCTTTCTTTTACTTTATCACCCCTTCAAAAAGCTATGTGTTCTTACACACACCCACGCGAATAACGATAGATGCGGCCCCAGAACGAATGTGAAAAGAGGAGATTGGTCTCAGAAGCTACGAGATTATGTTGAGGTTTTTGTCATTTCGATTAGAAGATCAAGATGCGGGTCTTAGAACAATCGATTGATTAGGTACATCACTGGGCTTGTCCAGCGCGGTTTATCCAAAGGAATTGACAGTAAAGGTCTGCCGATGCGCCCCTGAGATGTAGAAAATCAAAGCCGGGTTATGAAGCGAGTTCAACGCTGGTTTCTTAGCTGTCACCTCCTATCCCGATGGGTTGCAAATGTGGTACCGTGCCTAAGGATGGTACGAATGTGTGTGGATTACAGATCCAACAAAGCGATCCGAAAGACGATTTCCCACTTCCTCATTGATGTTTTGGTTGACAATACCGCTCAGATAAGGTTTTCTCCTTCATGGATGGTTTCTCCGGTTACAATCAAATCAAATGGCTCCGAAGACATGGAAAAGACTACTTGTTACAGTGGGGCACTTGCTACAAGGTTATGCCGTTCGGATGAACGCGCGCCACTTATCAAATATGCTATGTAACATTTTCATGACATGATTCATCACGAGATAGAGGTCTACGTCAACGATATGATAGCTCGACACAGACTGAAGAAGAACATTGATCATTTGCAGAAATTGTTTGATAGGTTGAAGAAGTCTAGACTGAGACTTAATCCCAACAAGTGCCTTTTGAGTCGGATCCGGAAACTCCTAGGTTTGTAGTCATGGGAAGAGGTATTGAGTTGACCCGCCAAGGTTAAACTATTCAAGAGATGCCAGCTCCCGCACCGAGAAGGAAGTCAGAGGTTTTGGGCGATTGAACTACATTGCAGATTCATTGCACACCTAATGCACACTGCAGAGCCAATCTTCAAGTTACTAAGAAAGATCGGGGTAGTGGAATGGAAAATTGCGACTTAAGATCGCTGACAAAATCAAGGAATACCTCAGAATCCTCCTTCTATCCTGATGCCTTGAAGGACCTCTTATCATGTACTTGAGTGTTAGAGAACTAATGGGGTGTGTTGGGGCAACATGATCGAGTCTGGTCAAAGAGCATGCAATATACTACCTTAGCAAAAGTTTACCGATTGTGAAACATACTCACAGCTCGAGAAAACTTGGTAACGCTATTGGGCTGCTCGCCGACTAAGACGTAGATATGTTGACTCACACTACCTTGTTGATTTCTAGATGGATCCGATAAAATACATCTTTGAGAAACCAGCTCTCTCCGAAGAATAGCAAGATGGCAAATGATCTTGACCGAATATGACATCCAGTACACTTCGTGAAGCGACAAAGGAAGTGTAGTAGCCGATCATTTGGCTCATCAAGCCGTGACGACTATCAATCTATGCACCAATTTGGGCGAAGATGTTTTACTAGCATGCATTACGAGGAACCAGCCCCACGAAGGACCTGAACAAGGATCCGATGGACTATGGTCTTTGATGGAGCCTCAAACGCACTGGCAATGGCATTGGCGCCATCATCACATCCCTACAGGCGGACATACTCCTTTCACCGCCAGATTATTCCAGTTGCACTAACAACATGGCGAGCAAGCGTGCATCATGGGTATCAAAGCTATTGACTTAAGAATCAAGTTCTTACAAGTGTATGGAGACTCACTTTAGTGATTAGTCCGATTAAGGCGAGGGATACGAAGCATCCGAATCTCATTCCATATCGAGAGCATGTTCTGAGTTTGATTCCTTACTTCGAAGAGATTACTTTTGATCACATTCCACGAGAAGAGAATCAGTTGGCAGACGCATTGGCTACTATGTCGTCTATGTTCAAGGTTAGATGGGACAACGAGGCTCCCCAGATCATCATTGAGAGGTTCGACGAACCAAATATTGTGTGAGCTTGACGGTAAGAGAAACCTTGGTACTTTGACGTGAAGAGGTATCTTGAGACTCAGGAATATCCCGCAGGGGCATCTGTTAATGATAAGAAGTTCATGAGAAGATTTGCTTCCAAATTCTTTCTCAGCAACGACATCTTATACAAGCGCAACCACGACTTGTGCTTACTCCGCTGTGTAGACCGAAAACAACAATAATGATCATGGAAGAGTTACACGGCTAATTTGGTACCCACTCCAGTGGACACACTATGGCTAAGAAGATTTTGAGAACAGGTTACTATTGGTCCACCATGGAAGCTGATTGTCACCGCTATGCTCGATCTTGTCACAAATGCCAGATTTATGCCGACAAAGTGCATGTACCTCCAGTACCTCTGAATGTTTTAACTTCTCCGTGGCCTTTCGCAATGTGGGGCATTGACATGATTGGAGAGATTAAGCCCACAACTTCCAATGGACATCGTTTCATCCTTGTGGCAATTGATTATTTCACCAAGGGTGAATGTTCGCTCAGACTTACCAAGAATGTAGTGGCTCGATTCATCAAGCATAATCTTATCTGTCGGTATGGCACTCCTGAAAGGATTATCACAGATAACGGTTCCAATCTCAACAACAAGATGATCACTGAACTCTGCACGCAGTTCAAGATCAAACATCACAACTCTTCTCCATATCGGCCTAAGATGAATGGCGCAGTGGAAGCCGCCAATAAGAACATTAAGAAGATTATACAGAAGATGACAGTTACTTACAAAGATTGGCATGAGATGTTACCATTTGCTCTTCATGGTTATCGCACCACGCATCGAACATCCACGTGGGCAACCCCTTCTCTCTGATACAGGTATGGAAGCCGTCTTACCCATCGAGGTTGGACCCTCAACCAGAGTCCTCAGAGGCGAGTTAGCGAAGACGATTGGGTTCAGACTCGGCTTGACCAGATTAATTTGTTGATGAGAACGACGCATCCATCCTGCCATGGACAGATTTATCGAACGAATGATCGAGCATTTAACAAGAAGGTCAAGCACCGAGTCTACCAAGTCGGTGATCTAATAGTCAAACGCATCATTCTTCCACAAGGTGATCCGGGCAAATGGACTCCACTATGAGGGACCATTTGTAGTCAAGACAGTATTTTCCATGGACATGATACTTAGCACCATGGATGGTGAAGACTTCCACACCCCGTGAACGCAGACATAGTCAAAATACTACAGAAAAGAGACCCGCTAGGTCGATTGGCCTGAAAAAATAAGGGCATCCTGAAGGAACCAAAAGGTTCAAAAGTTAAGGATATACAAAACATGTACACCCGGCAAGTCGAAAACTCGAAGCTGGCAAGAAAGGGTATCCCAAGAGATCAAACCAAAGGGCGGTCTAGGCAAAAGTTAGATTTAAGCGTACGACTATGTCTCATCTAGATCATCTCGCCTCCACTACTACGCATTCAAGATTCAAATGGCGAAGATCAGTCTACTCACTTTCTACCCATTAGCGAGATGAGATAGTGAAGTATATGAGTACTAGCAGTTGGAACTTAACGAGATTGTTTCCGCATAGCTTTTACCTTTCTTATGTACAAACTCCTTGGCCATATAATGCCACCTTTCAAAACAGCTTCTTTCTTATACTTAAGTTGTTATTTGCAATAAGTCCAACGTTTGTTTGAATGACTATACGCATTTGACAATAAGAATCGATCACAAACATACGAAAAGTGAATACAAAAGTACTTACTACAGGTTCCGAATTGGGATGACGACGAAGTCAACGAATAGTTCCCCACAGAGCATAAAGGTGTCACCCACAACACACCTTCCAGGAGTATAAGGAATCCACGAGCGAATTCCACTCAACCGAGCAATGTTACATCGCCTTCCAAGAGTAACACTCATCCGGTCAAGGTGTTCATCCCCAGCGGATATTTCTCAAATCCTCCCCTTTCTCCCAGCAGCAGTATCCAGACACAAAACTTGGTCAGATAGTGCATCGGAGGAAGCATACACCTTTTATTCCCCAGCCAGAGATTACAACGGACTCTAGACTCTTCAAGCCCGGTCTCTCAGCAACCATCAAATGCTCTCCAGCGAGATCTACACTCGGAATCCCCAGTAGAGCGTCTCTTAAATTTCCTCAGCAGGATCTACATACAAGGTCCTCAACAGATCGCCTCCCAGACTCTCCTCAGCAGGGTCTATATATGAGATCTCCGACAACGAGCCTCTCAAATCTCTACCTTCCTCAACAACGTCTAGGCCCAAGACTTGGTCAGATAGTGCATCGGAGGAATCCAAGATATCTTTCTTCTCCTTCAAAAGCAGGGTTCTCACCCACTAATTCCCCGTGGTTAGAAATCTTCAAACAGATATCCCGCATCTTCTTCAAGATGGATATGTTTTGAAATATCACAAATTCATCATTCATTACTTCTCATAAAGTCATAATTCATGCATATGTCATTCATATACACTGTCATGCATCATACTTTGCATAAGACTAACAAATATTCTATCAAAGTTTTTCTTGATTTCTCCAAAATGTAATGTACTACCGACGCAAAAGGTCCAGATTGCCCGAGCCGACGGAAAACTATCTGAAAGACCACCGCGAACAGGTCGAGGATTAAGCCCCGAGCCGACGGGAAACTATCTGAAAGACCGCTCTCGACGATCGGGTCCAGATTAAGCCCCGAACCGACGTGGAAAACTATCCAAAGATCACCTCCTGGTTATCCTCCGATAACAGCAATGGATCAACATTGATGCACAAATAGGGAAGCTATCCACATTCTGGCTAACTACAATCTCCAGAGTAAGTAATCAGCGCGAAGATTTATTCCTGATTATCAACAGCAACTACAGAGTCTGGCGTACGATCTGGCCATGTTTGGATGGCATCCTAAGCCCAGTCTCCGACTATTCGCCAACATCTCTTCTTCACTATCGAATGCTGTATATGGTTAAAATCAATACAGACCAATAACTTACTTAAAGAGAACACGAAGTCTAACGTACGACTCCCTTCGATGACATCTTAAGCCCATCTTCCCTCCATTCCAGAACATCTACAGAGTCTAAATTTATCGACTCACCTCCCATCAATTTTCTAGATGGCAGTATCCAAGCCCATCTCTGTCAGCTCTCCATTAGCCACCTCGAGTCTAGCGCGAGGTACGACTCCGTTCCCCAGCGAAGTCTCCAACTTCCAAATGGCATCCGTAGTTTCCATTCTCGCATCATCCAACCAAGTAGTGCAAATTTTCAGTGTATTACCTTGTTCAATCATCTTCTACCTCCAGCCACGAAAGACAAGCATGTCAATCAACCTTCCAGTACAAGAAGATTGAATAGGGCAGCTGTCATACCCCAAAATTTGCCCTCCATCTACTCAAGAGATTTCATACATCCATACTCAAGGATTCCTCAAGAGTTGATCGACAAACTCTCTCCTAGACAATCAACCCAAACTAGGTTTGGTATCTCTCAAGTCAAGATGGATTTCAACATCTCCAATGGCCTTCATGCCTCATATGCTTCAAAGATTCTCCATGTCAAGTTTCAAGCCTCACAAGTCAAGTTTCCTGCACAATGCTCGATGGTTGAAAATCGGTATTGGACAAAAGTCAACTGTGGTCAACATACAGTCAAAACTTCTTGATTTTGGTCAACATCCTCATTTTGAAGTTACATTCATCATTTGATCAAGGGTTGATCATGATTCATCAAGAAAACTCAAGATTTGCCCAAAAGTCAAACTTTCTAAATTAGGTTTCTAGATGAAAAGTCAACTGAACTTTGACTGATCATAACTTTCTCATACTTTCTCAGAAATTTTCCACCACCTCTTGTTTTGAAGGAAATTCAATTCTCTACAACTTCATGTCTCACAAGAATGTCCAAAAAATGCTTCATTTGAGAGGTATAGCTCAAAACATTACAGTCATTTTCAAAGTCAACAAAAGTCAACTTTTGTTTTGAAGATATTTTGAGCATGGTAACTCCAATTGAGATGAGACCAAAGACATTGGTTAGAGGACTCTTAGAGCTTTCCAAAAAGTCCAAGAACACTCAAAAATGTGGAAAATTGAGCAAGATACACTATTCAGAAGTTGGGCAATTTTGGACAGAATAACAAAAGGACATTTTGGTCAAAATGCAAAATTTTCCAAATGGGCCTATAATCTTCTTGATCCAAACTTGTTCATGACAATATTCTTGACCCATAAATGCTTGGCATTGGTAATTTTCTATTTTCATGATTTATATTTGAATTTTACAACATTTAATTCAAAATAAATTATGTAAAATATGAAAATTAAGTTTTTTTTCAAATAAGTTGATTTATATCTTTCTTAATGTCCAAGAAAGCCCACCACCTTGCCAAATTCGTGAATCATGCACATGGAAAGAAAAATCAAGTTTTAAAGGAAATTTGATTTTATTTATTGGAAAATATTTGCACATTCAATTTCCAATCTTTTTCCTTGTTTTTTCTCTTCCAATCTCTTCTATAAATGCAGATTGTACAAACCCCACACGGAACCCTAACCCAAAACGAACCCAAACTCTGCAAAATTTTGAAGAATCTTGGAAATTCAATTTCAAAGGCGCCACTTTCACCTCTTAGCCATCCAATCGTGCTCAAAGGGTAAGTATAAGTAAGTTTGCATCAAAACAATGATCAAACAGTGAATCGATGCATATACATACATACATATTCAATATTTTCTGATTTTGCACTTTTATTATCTGCTCGTTTCCATGGATTCTAATGCTTTATCATGATCATGAGATGCCAAGGACTCGATCTGGCCATCGTTGTGTTTGAACGTTAGAATTGTGAGATGCCATGTTTTAGCATTTTGAACTGTCGAGCTCGAATCAATAGTTATGTGTTTTCAATCGAAACCGAGAACACCATTGAATTCGGAGGGTTCGATTTAGGGACAGGGTCCTTCTTTCTTGTTTATTTCGTGTTTTGCAGGTTCGAGATTTGGATCGCTGAGAAGACGATGAGCTAGGCTCCGCGCTGATTGACCTTATGTAGACCGGCGAGATGGCGTGGCAATTCGTGCGCTTTGATTCGTCTGTTCAAAATAATCGGGGCCCATGACGACCGTGTTTGGAATATAATCGGGACGCGCCATCGCTCATATTCTTTGTTTTCACCTTAAACATCAAATGCCAAGTGTCCCGATGGTTAAGGCTTTTTTGGAAAAATGTCTAGCGGTCGCTGGTTCGATCCATCCGTGCACCGTTTTGGTTTCTTTTTCCCAAACTTCAATTTTCTCAATATTTTCATATTTTCTATTTATCTAATATTTGCATGTTATTTTAATTGTTTTCATGATTTTTATTCTGCATTTAAAAATTACCAAAAAACATTTTTTCTTTTTGCATTATTTTCATAAAAACCTTTATTTAATTTAATAAATTATAAAATATAATTTTTGCATGCATATTTATTTTATTTATATTTTTGCATTTAAATCATTATTAATTGCATTTTAATTATTAAACCTTTTCCAAAAAATCCCAAAAAAATTATTTTGATATATTTATCTTATTTCCAGCATATATTAATTTTCTCATATTTAAAATTGCATTTTTTCTAACATTTTCTCTTATTTCAATTTCATCATATTTCCCGATTTTCTTATTCTTTCACAGGTTGCTCCGATTCGGACGTTTTTTCTTTTATCATTTTTATTTCTCAATAATGTAACTGTTTATGGGATGTAATAGTTTAATTTAGGATTTTATTTTCCGCATTTTAAATTATGTATCTGCCCCAAAGCCTTGTAATAGCGTATGACATTTTCCTTTCCGCACTTTACATTCCGCATTTTACTTTCCGCACCCTATAAATTGCTAGTAATTAGGCGTGTATGGCAAGATAATAATTGGACATAGCTCACACTAATTTCAAGATAAAATATCTGAATTTGACACACTTCTCTCACACACGCACCCCTTAGGGTAATTCTCTCTCGATGCCTTTCGATTCAAAATGGTCATGTCCCTCGAACGTAGAGGTATTCTAGCACCGTTGCCTTCCAAACAAATCATCATAGTCCCTTCGATACAAAGATCATAAGACCCACGATGTCGCCTCCGAATACATGATCTTGACCCTCGATTGTTGCCTACGAAAAATGATGATAGTCCCTTCGAATGTGCTAGGATACTTCCTACAAGTTGCCTTCTATGACCATCCGATGCCCCTTCGAATGTCCCGCTTACATCCAACGAATGGAGCTACCTACTAACTAATGGTATGGTTAGCGCTATTCTAAAGGAATGTAGAAGTACAACAAAACGACCAATTCTGAGTGGGTAAATAAGTCTTTTAGTTGCTTGCTCTATCAAATGCTTTTCACACCACACACTTTTTTCAAAGTTCAAATTCTTTTCAAAACTAAAACATTTCCGAACACTTTGTATACACTCCTACATGAGTCATTACAAAGTCAAAGCGAAATGCCTTTTCAAAACATTTTTGTCAAACACACGAAAGCAATTTAAAAAGTGATCTAGAGCAACTAAGAGCCGTAGATAACTACGGATGGAAAGGGTGCTAATACCTTCCCTTTTCATAACCATTCTCCCGAACTCGGAATCTAACGAAGGTCTTTTTCTGTTTTTACCTTCCCTTAATTGGATAAAATAAAAGTCGGTGGCGACTCTTGCTATCCGCACATTTGGATACAAAATCCTACAAAGTCGGTTCACCGTATTACGTAATCTGGCGACTCTGCTGGGACAACACCTAAAGAGAGAATTGCCTTAGGGATTTCTAGATAACCTTTATTGCTTTTTGTTTGACTTGTATGCTTTATCTTTAAGGGTTGCTTGGGTATTATATTGTTGGGGATCCTACACCGGATCCGGGTTTCCTTTAGGTAAGTAGCATTAGATCATCGACCGCTAGACGTATAACTACACGGTCAACATGATGGCTACGTTAGCGTGACACTTTGGTTGCCCGATACTCTTCATTCCCAAGTTGAAGAGTATTTGGCTTCGTGGTGTCATCAAGCGCTAACTAAACTTTTAGAACCTTAATTGACCCATCTTGGCCATTAGAAGGTAGTGAGATGGCCGGCTTTTGTGTAGACCGAGGTTGGTTGATACTGATGCTACGCTCATTGAGATCAGACTTTTGGGACATTTTCGATCGACCACTTGGCAGTCAGATTGAAATAAGCGCCACGAGAAAGATCTATGATATGAGATTCCTAGAACCCTTACATTATTATAGGACAGGATGAACCAACTCAAACTTTGGTAGGGTAATCACCTATACCTCATGCAAGCCTTAACCCTAGGCTCATTGTGTGAATTGTTTGTGTGTGCTAAACATGACATCATGACATCATCCGCATTGCATATCATTTCTAACTATTTCAAGGACCTAGGGATTTATCTTTGCTCTGCTTTGTAGGGATTATGGCTTCTAGAAAGACTATCCGAATCAACTTCATGGGTATCCCTTCTCAACTCAAAGAATTGTTTGAAATTCCCGACCATGCTCGTTCATCAAAAGACATGGTTATCGCTTGATTTGGTTATCTCCGGTTTTGAAGAAGATATGATGCATGTCCTATTCAGTTCTTTGATCCAAACACCATTGCTTTACATTTCCAGATTATCAGTTGGTTCCTACCTTGGAAGAGTTCTCTAAGCTACTTGGGATACCTATTCTTGACCAAATGCCATTCACCGGTTTGGAAAAGGTTCCTAAGTTCGAAGACATCGCATCCGCCTTACATCTTAAGCGCTCAGACATTGAAGCCAATTGGGAAACTAGAAGTGGAGTTAAGGGTTTACTTTCCAAGTTCTTAATCAAGAAAGCCCGAGAATTCCTCAAAGTTATGAGTTTCCATGCATTTGAGAACATTGTTGCCTTGCTAATTTATGGTTTGGTTCTATTTCCTAACTCGGATCAATTCATAGATGTCAATGCCATCAAGTTGTTTCTTACCCGCAATCCAGTGCCTACCTTACTTGGAGACATTCTACATTCTCTCCACACTCGTACTACTAAGCGACAAGGAACTCTCATGTGTTGTGTACCGTTACTTTCAAGGTGGTTTATTTCGCACCTTCCTCCATCAGTTTTGAAGAATGAACAAAGGTTGAGATGGTCTCAAAGATTGATGTCACTCTCTCATTCAGATATCCGTTGGAATCTTTTCTCTCAAAAGGACTTCACATTCATTGAGCGTTGTGGAGAATTCCCTAATGTACCACTACTTGGTATAAAGGGAGGTATTACTTACAACCCTTCTCTAGCTCTACGTCAGTTTGGTTTTGCTCGAAGAGATGGTCCACATGATATGCTTCTCCAAGATGTTGTGTTCGACTACAATCACGATCTCCAGAATTACCGACGAAGGTTTATACATGCTTGGGGCATGGTAAAGAAGACTGATACCAAGACTTTGGGGCACCCGAACTCCATTCCTTGGGAACCTTACCTCAAATGGGTGCGAGCTCGAGCTAAAACCTCATGATGCCATTCACTGCTTTACCAAAATTATGGAACTGTTATAGGTGACGTCCTATACATCGTTCTCCATCCCGACATGCCTACTGATTTTGAAGACTTGAAGAGATCCTGATCAACTAAAAGAAGAAAGGATACCTTTGAAGCTCAATGTTATGCAAGTGAGAAGAAAGTTCTAGAGTTGACCAAGCTACTTCACGAGGAGCGAAACATCAACGCTTACATCGGCACCAAGAGGAAGCGCCCATGGGAGACTTAGAGCTTTAGGATGTTTATGTTTTCTTTTATTGTTTTGAACTATCTCTTGTACTTAAAAAAAGAAAAGAATAAAGAGTACTAATAAATGTTTGTTCATTGCTTGTTTAACAAATTTAAATCTCTAGGTCCTTGAAAACATTGCATTGCATTCGCATAAACATCGTGCATATATCATAACATTGCATCACGGTACATTGGAGATTGGTTTTCTCATTTGCTCGCTATTTATTTTAGCAGAAATGGCTCTTGAACAGACTGTCAAAGATCTCCAAGCTCGTAATGCCTGGGCCAAGAGATGTTCACCAACTTGGTCCAAGGCCAAGAAGATCTGAAGAAGCTCATCAACAAGAAGAAGAAGGTTGTTGGTCTCCTCAACATGGGTAGACGTTTCAAAGGGGGTCCTAAAGTGGTCAGCCGTATTGAGCTCTCTGAAGGAAGTGTCCATACCGAGGGGAGTACCAAGGGTGATGAAGGTGAGCAGCGTGAACCAAAGAAAGGAGGAGAGGATCATTCTGACTATGGCCAGTACTCTGAGGAAGATGACAAGTACAAACAACTTGAAGACCGTCTGAATGCTGTGGAAAACCTGAAGATGTCCGGGCTGAATTTTGATGACCTGAGTCTTGTTCCTGGTGTGGTGATTCCTCCCAAGTTCAAAGTTCCTACTTTTTCCAAATATGATGGCATGTCTTGCCCTAAGCTGCATTTGAAGTCCTATGTCCAGAAGATCAACCCCCACACTGATGACAGAAAGTTGTGGATGCACTATTTTCAAGAGAGTTTGTCCGGAACTCAGTTGGAATGGTACTATCAGCTAGAGAATGACCGTATCCGTACTTGGAGTGACTTAGCTGATGCTTTCTACGATGATGAGTACAATGTTGAATTGACACCCACTCGCATGCAACTACAAAGCATGTCTATGGGTCGTGACGAGAAGTTCAAGGAGTATGCTCAGAAGTGGAGAGATCTAGCAGGCAGAGTTCAACCACCCTTGTCCAATAGGGAGTTGGTTGATATGTTCATGGGAACACTGACAGGCCCATTCTTCAATCATCTGATTGGAAATTCTTCATCCGGATTCACCGAGTTGATATTGACAGGCGAGCGCATTGAAGCTGGTATCAAGAGTGGGAAGATTCATGTAGAGACATCTTCGAATGCTGCGAAGAGATCCTTTGGTGCTAAGAAAGAAGCTAATGTATGGTCGAAAAGCGAGCCAAGACCGACCGTGCTCAATCTGTGGGGCTTGTAATTCCAATCCTACATCAGCACAACTTCAGCGAGACAACGCCGTAGCTTAACGCGCCACGAAGACAGTTATACGAAGATCAACATGCCATTGTCGCAAGCCTTGCAACACATGTTGAACGCAGAGTGACACTTGAGGGATCCTCAAATGTCAACACTTCCTCTCCAAAGTACAATCCTAATGCTAAGTGTGCTTACCATTCCAACAGCCCGGGCACGACACGACAATTGTTGGGCTCAAAACAAGATTCAAGATATGATCAAGCTAAGCAGATTGAGTTTGACCTCCGCTGAGACCAATGTGATCAACGCGCCTATGCTAACCATGACAAGAGTTCCAATGCTGTTGGTGACGATACTTATGTTTTCAACATAGATGACTTGACCATTCCTCTGATGGCTGTTAAGAAGAATTTGTTGCAAGTGTCAATGTGATGCCCGGAGAGTTGTCGTTGGTGCCCGTCCGCACCGATGGTTGTGCTTGGTTGAGAAGACGTGTTCGGTGCATGATGGATAACCGTGAGATACTATTTCGAAACCACCGTGCGTGTGGTTGTGTGAAGAAATGTCTAAGTTAAGGATTGACAATGCGAATGAAACTGTATCATCTGTGTGGGATACCTTGGGGCAGCCAAGTGGAAAATATGATTACATGGTGAAGTACACTGTCCCTGATAGTTACAAGATTCCTATTGAAGATGTTAAGGCGACCGGATGGAGTGACGATTTCCCAGAAGACTATGTTGATGTTAACACTATAAGGATTTCCTCTCATGATTCCGTGCTCAGAGTGGCACCTCTCATTATCACTTCCGCCGTTCCATATTCCTCGACAAGGCTATCCCTTGGAATTATGGAGCGATGTTTACTATCATGGTGTCAAGCAAGATCCTCGACATTGAAGATCTTACTGTGAAGTTTCTATTCGACATTGACAACATCACCGGATCCGTAAGGTGACCCAACCGGAAGGGTATTCTCTCCGATATCTCCTCCAAAGACACGCGACTCCAGCGCATTCCAGCTACTCAATCAATATCCCACTAGAGGGAAAGAACCAGAACTCATCCCGCTCACGTAGTACCAAAGGAAGTTCCTGAAGACACCTCCAAACAAGAAATGGAGGAAATTCTTAAAATTATCAAGAAGAGTGACTACAATGTTGTGGAACAGTTGGGACAGACTCCGTCCAAGATCTCCATGCTTGCTCTGCTCTTATGCTCCGAGGCTCATGCTAATGCCTTGGTGAAGTTTCTGAAGAATGCTCATGTGCCGCAAGACACTACTACTGATCAATTCGAAGTTTGTATTGCTAGCCTGGCTGCCAACAACGGCCTAGGCTTCTCTGATGCTGATTTGACTCCTTCCGGAAAGAAACATAACAAGGCCTTGCACATCTCCATTGAATGCAAGGGCGTTACCCTGTCTCATGTTTTGGTTGACACCGGTTCTGCTCTGAATATCCTACCAAGATCGCTGATCGGCTTGATGTCAAGGGTTGGTTCGAGACCCAAAGGACATTATCGTGAGAGCTTTTGATGGTTCTAAGCAAACGGTGCTTGGAGAGCTCACTCTGCCTGTTAAAGTCGGTTCCCAGACTTTTGATTCTACTTTCTTTGTCATGGACATCCGTCCACCTACTCTTGCCTACTTGACGCCTTGGATACATGGGCAGGCGTACCTCTACCTTGCATCGAAACCAAGTACCCGTGAAAGGGAAGGTTGTCACAGATGTGGTGAAGAAGAATATATGGTCATCATCTACATCATTCCGCTACCTTGAGATGGAGGGTGAATTTTCGAGACCGCTGCTTTTGAAACAATACCCAGTCATGCCTGCTGACCCTCCCGCCACCCGAAGTTACACAAGCTCCACCTATGGCCTCACTGAAAGATGCTCAAGCTACGTTGAACAAGGAGGTAGTGCTATTTGGGGACAGCCTAATCTTCCTTTCAAATTTGACAAGACCGGTTTAGGCTTCACCATCAAAGGTCGAAGATGATACGCCGCGAACGTGGCCAACTTCCTTTCTGATCGCCAGAGTGGAATCCATGCTAGAAGACGACGACAACGACTTCGACATCAGCAAGTGGATCTTCCCAACTCCGATCATGGGCTCAAGAATTGGAAGATCAAGACGCTATACCAATCTCCTTTAATCGAGTAATTGCTCTTGTTTTGTTTTTTTTCGTATTTCTTTATGTTTGAACAATAAACTTTGAAAGCCTAGTGCCTTGCCCGGCATCATGGCTCGCTTATGAGGGTTATTATCTGTCGTTTGCGTATTTTCATTCAATAAGTTCGTTGACTTTGCATTCAATTGTTTGTTTTCTTTCTTTACTTTATCACCCCTTCAAAAGCTATGTGTTCTTACACACACCCACGTGATACACTGCAATCACTCCGAATCTCGTTAATAACAGCTATGCTAGTGCTAAATATGACTTCGATAATCCGATCTACCAAGCCGAAGACGAAAGTGAGGAAGATTGTGAAGTGCCGGAGAACTTGCAGATCGCTAAGAAGAAGAGCGAGTTATACACCACACCAAGAGCAAGAGGTTGTGAATTTGGGTACTGACGAAGACAGAAAAGAGATCAAGATAGGAGCGGGTCTTGAGAACAATGTTAAAGAGAGATTGGTTCAGATGCTACGAGATTATGTTGAGGTTTTTGCTTGGTCATACGAAGACATGCCGGGTTTAGACATTGATATTGTGGTACATCGATTGCCGACAAAGGAAGGTTTTCCCAAAGGAAATGAAGGTCTGTCGATGCGTCCTGAGATGTCAGAGAAAATCAAAGCCGAAGTTATGAAGCAGTTCAACGCTGGTTTCTTAGCTGTCACCTCCTATCCCCAGTGGGTTGCAAATGTGGTACCCGTGCCTAAGAAGGATGGTAAGGTACGAATGTGTGTGGATTACAGAGATCTGAACAAAGCGAGCCCGAAAGACGATTTCCCACTTCCTCATATTGATGTTTTGGTTGACAATACCGCTCAGCATAAGGTTTTCTCCTTCATGGATGGTTTCTCCGGTTACAATCAAATCAAAATGGCTCCTGAAGACATGGAAAAGACTACTTTATACAAGGGGCACTTTTCGCTACAAGGTTATGCTGCTCGATCTGAAGAACGCGGCGCCACTTATCGCGTTATGGTAACATTATTTCATGACATGATTCATCACGAGATAGAGGTCTACCCATGATCGATGGCACTGAGTCACTCAAGAATGGTTGAGACCGAAAACTATTCAAGAGATGATCCCAACTATTCTGCGAGTCGATTGCATACCTAACTCCATAATTCGTGAGCCAATCTTCGCCTAAAGAAAGATCAGGTAGTGGAATGGAATGGCGATTGCCGATCGCTTTTGACAAAATCAAGGAATACCTTGAATCCTCCTATCCCGATGCCGTCAAGGAAGACCTCTTATCATGTACTGAAAGGTTAGAGAACTCAATGGGTGTGTGTTGGGGCAACATGACGAGTCCGGTCGAAAAGAGCATGCAATATACTACCTTAGCAAAAGTTTACCGACTGTGAAACAAGATACTCACAATCGAGAAAACTTGCAACGCTTTTGGGCTGCTCACGACTAAGACAAGATATGTTGACTCACACTACCTTGTTGATTTCTAAGATGGATCCGATAAAATACATCTTTGAGAAACCGCTCTCCGAAGAATAGCAAGATGGCAAATGATCTTGACCGAATATGACATCCACACTTCTTTAAAGCGATCAAAGGAAGTGTAGTAGCCGATCATTTGGCTCATCAAGCCGTAGACGACTATCAATCTATGCGTTCAATTTGACGAAGATGTTTTACTAGTTACAGATCATGAAGAACCGTGCCCGACGAAGGACCTGAACAAGGATCCCGATGGACTATGGTCTTTGATGGAGCCTCAAACGCACTTGGCAATGGCATTGGCGCCATCATTACATCCCCTACAGGCGGACATACTCCTTTCACCGCCAGATTATGTTTCAGTTGCACTAACAACATGGCCGAGTACGAAGCGTGCATCATGGGTATCAAAGCTGCTATTGACTTAAGAATCAAGTTCTTACAAGTGTATGGAGACTCAGCTTTAGTGATTAGTCAGATTAAGGGCGAGTGGGATACGAAGCATCCGAATCTCATTCCATATCGAGAGCATGTTCTGAGTTTGATTCCTTACTTCGAAGAGATTACTTTTGATCACATTCCACGAGAAGAGAATCAGTTGGCAGACGCATTGGCTACTATGTCGTCTATGTTCAAGGTTAGATGGGACAACGAGGCTCCCCAGATCATCATTGAGAGGTTCGACGAACCAGCGTATTGTTGTGAGCTTGACGCAGAAGAGAAACCTTGGTACTTTGACGTGAAGAGGTATCTTGAGACTCAGGAATATCCCGCAGGGGCATCTGTTAATGATAAGAAGTTCATGAGAAGATTTGCTTCCAAATTCTTCCTCAGCAACGACATCTTATACAAGCGCAACCACGACTTGTGCTTACTCCGCTGTGTAGACCAGAAAACAGCAATACGTATCATGGAAGAGTTACACGAAGGCGAATTTGGTACCCACTCCAGTGGACACACTATGGCTAAGAAGATTTTGAGAACAGGTTACTATTGGTCCACCATGGAAGCTGATTGTCACCGCTATGCTCGATCTTGTCACAAATGCCAGATTTATGCCGACAAAGTGCACGTACTCCAAGACTCAATGTTTTAACTTCTCCGTGGCCTTTCGCAATGTGGGGCATTGACATGATTGGAGAGATTAAGCCCACAGCTTCCAATGGACATCGTTTCATCCTTGTGGCAATTGACTATTTCACCAAGTGGGTAGAAGCTCGTTGCATCTCATACCAAGAATGTAGTGGCTCGATTCATCAAGCATAATCTTATCTGCGGTATGGCACTCGAAAGGATTATCACGATAACGGTTCCAATCTCAACAACAAGATGATCACCGAACTCGCACGCAGTTCAAGATCAAACATCACAACTCTTCTCCATATCGGCCTAAGATGAATGGCGCAGAAGCCGCCAATAAGAACATTAAGAAGATTATACGTAAGATGAAGCATTTTACAAAGATTGGCATGAGATGTTACCTGCTTTCATGGTTATCGCACTACCGCACGAACATCCATGGGCAACCCCTTCTCTCGTGATACGGTATGGAAGCCGCCTTACCCATCGAGGTCGGGACACTCCTCAACCGTAGTCCTCCCAGGCGGTTGGCAGACGACATCCACTGATATGATATAAAGGAGGGCACTGCAAGTCGAAACCTGAAGGCGGCTTGGGCAAGAAAGGGTATCCCGCAGACTAAAACCCAAGGGCGGAACCAGGCAAAAGTTAGATTTGCATTTGATTATGTCTCATCTAGATCATCCTGCCTGCACTACTATCAAGATTCAAGATTCGAATGGCGAAGATCGCCTACTCACTTTCACCGACAGCAAGGAGATGAGATAGTCAAATATATGAGTACTAGCATAGTTGGGACTTAACGAGATTGTTTCCGATAGCTTTTTACCCTTCTTATGTACAAACTACTTGGCCATACGCCACCTTTCAAAAAATACAAATTTCTTTCTTTACAATTTCTGTTGTTGTTATTTGCAATAAGTCCAACGTTTGCTTTGAATGACTATACGCATTTGACAATAAGAATCTGATCACAAACATACGAAAAGTGAATATGCAAAAGTACTTACTACAGGTCCGGAATTGGATGACGACGAAAGTCAACGAATAGTTCCCCACAGAGCATAAAGGTGTCACCCACAACACACCTTCCCCAGCGGAGTATAAGGGAATCCACGAGCAGCAATTCCACTCAACCGAGCAATGTTACATCAGTCTCCCAGCAGTAACACCTCATCCCCGGTCAAGGTGTTCATCCCCAGCGGATATTTCTCAAATCCTCCCCTTTCTCCCAGCAGCAGTATCCAGACACAAAACTTGGTCAGATAGTGCATCGGAGGAAGCATACACCTTTTATTCCCCAGCCAGAGATTACAACGGACTCTAGACTCTTCAAGCCCGGTCTCTCAGCAACCATCAAATGCTCTCCAGCGAGATCTACACTCAGAATCCCCAGTAGAGCGCCTCCTAAATTTCCTCAGCAGGATCTACATACAAGGTCCTCAACAGATCGCCTCCCAGACTCTCCTCAGCAGGGTCTATATATGAGATCTCCGACAACGAGCCTCTCAAATCTCTACCTTCCTCAACAACGCCTAGGCCCAAGACTTGGTCAGATAGTGCATCGGAGGAATCCAAGATATCTTTCTTCTCCTTCAAAAGCAGGGTTCTCACCTACTCAATTCCCCAGGCAGAAGTTAGAAATCTTCAAACAGAATATCCGCATCTTCTTCAAGATGGATATGTTTTGAAATATCACAACATTCATCATTCATACATTTCTCATAAAGTCATAATTCATGCATATGTCATTCATATACACTGTCATGCATCATACTTTGCATAAGACTAACAAATATTCTATCAAAGTTTTTCTTGATTTCTCCAAAAATGTAATACCATTTCGACGCAAACAGTCCAGGATTAAGCCCGAGCCGACGGAAAACTATCTCGAAGACCGCCGCGAAGGTCCAGGATTAAGCCCGAGCCGACGGAAAACTATCTGAAAGACCGCCTCCGACGACTGGTCCAGGATTAAGCCTCGAACCGACGGGAAAACTATCCAAAAGACCACCTCTGGTTATCCTCCGATAACAGGCAATGGATCAACACCCGATGCACAACAGGGAAGCTATCCATATTCTGGCCAACTACAATCTCTCCCAGAGTAATCAGCGCGAAGATTTATTCTGATTATCAACAGCAACTACAGAGTCTGGCGTACGACTCAGTTGCCTTGGATGGCATCCTAAGCCCATCTCCGACTATTCGTCAACATCTCTTCACTATCAGAATGCTGCATATATGGTTAAAAATCAATACAGACCAATAACTTCATTTAAAGAGAACACGAAGTCTAACGTACGACTCCCTTCGGATGGCATCTTAAGCCCATCTCTCTCCATTCCAGAACATCTACGTAGTCTAACGACGACTCACCCTCCTCGTGATCGACCTTCTAGATGGCATCTTAAGCCCATCTCCTGCTGCCTCCTATTAGCCACCTCGAGTCTAGCGACGACTCGCTCCCAAGTCTCCAACTTCTCCAAATGGCATCAGAAGCCCATTCTCGCATCATCCACCAACGGCGAGTGCAAATTAGGTGTCAATCATCTTCTACCTCCAGCACGAAGACAAGCATGTCAATCTAACCATTCCAGACAAGAAGATTGAACAGGGCAGTGTCATACCCCAAAATTTGCCCTCCATCTACTCAAGAGATTTCATACATCCATATTCAAGGATTCCTCAAGAGTTGATCAGACAAACTCTCTCCTAGACAATCAACCCAAACTAGGGTTTGGTATCTCTCAAGTCAAGATGGATTTCCAACATCTCCAATGGCCTTCATGCCTCCTCATATGCTTCAAAGATTCTCCATGTCAAGTTCCAAGCCTCACAAGTCAAGTTTCCTCAGACAATGGTTCAGATGGTTGAAAATCGGGTGTATTGGACAAAAGTCAATGGTCAACATACACAAAACTTGATTTTGGTCAACATCCTCATTTTGAAGTCACATTCATCATTTGATCAAGGGTTGATCATGATTCATCAAGAAAACTCAAGATTTGCCCAAAGTCAAACTTTCTAAATTAGGTTTCTAGATGAAAAGTCAATCAACTTTGACTGATCATAACCTTCTCATACTTTCTCAGAAATTTTTCCACCACCTCTTGTTTTGAAGGAAATTCAATTCTCTACAACTTCATGTCTCACAAGAATGTCCAAAAAATGCTTCATTTGAGAGGTATAGCTCAAAACATTACAGGTCATTTTCAAAGTCAACAAAAAGTCAACTTTTTGTTTTGAAGATATTTTGAGCATGGTAACTCCAATTGAGATGAGACCAAAGACATTGGTTAGAGGACTCTTAGAGCTTTCCAAAAAGTCCAAGAACACTCAAAAATATGGAAAATTGAGCAAGATACACTATTCAGAAGTTGGGCAATTTTGGACAATTGCACAAAAGGACATTTTGGTCAAAATGCAAAATTTTCCAAATGGGCCTATAATCTCCTTGATCCAAACTTGTTCATGACAATATTCTTGACCCATAAATGCTTGGCATTGGTAATTTTCTATTTTCATGATTTATATTTGAATTTTACAACATTTAATTCAAAAATAAATTATGTAAAATATGAAAATTAAGTTTCTTTTTCAAATAAGTTGGATTTATATCTTTCTTAATGTCCAAGAAAGCCCACCACCCTTGCCAAATTCGTGACTCATGCACATGGAAAGAAAAAATCAAGTTTTAAAGGAAATTTGATTTTATTTATTGGAAAATATTTGCACATTCAATTTCCAATCTTTTTTCCTTGTTTTTTCTCTTCCAATCTCTTCTATAAATTGCCAGCATTGTGTACAAACCCTACACGGAACCCTAACCCAAAAACGAACCCAAACTCTTGCAAAATTTTGAAGAATCTTGGAAATTCGAATTTCAAAAGGCAGCCACTTTCAGCCTCTCTTAGCCATCCAATCGTGCTCAAAGGGTAAGTATAAGTAAGTTTGCATCAAAAACAATGATCAAAACAAGCTGAATCGATGCATATACATACATACATATTCAATATTTTCCTGATTTTGCACTTTTATTATCTGCTCGTTTCCATGGATTCTAATGCTTTTATCATGATCATGAGATGCCAAGGACTCGATCTGGGTCATCGCTGCTGTGTTTGAACGTTAGAATTGTGAGATGCCATGTTTAGGGCATTTCGAACTGTCGAGCTTCGAATCAATAGTTACAGGTGTTTTCAATCGAAACTGAGACCACCATTAGACTCAGAGGGCCCGATTTAGGGGGACAGGGTCCTTCTTTCTTGTTTATCGCTCGTGTTTTGCAGGTTCGAGATTTGGGATCGCCGGAGAAGACGACCGGAGCTAGGGCTCCGGCGTCGTTGACCTTATGTAGACCGGCGAGGGATGGCGTGGCAATTCTGTGCGTTTTGATTCGTCCGTTCAAAATAACTGGGGCCCATGCACGCTGACTGTGTTTGGAATATAATCAGGACGCGTCATCGTTCATATTCTTTTGTTTTCAGCTTTCTAAACATCAAATGCCAAGTGTCCCAGTGGTTAAGGCTTTGCTTTTGGAAAAATGCTCCAGCAGGTCGCGGGTTCGATCCATCCAGGCACCGGTTTTGGTTTCTTTTTCCCAAACTTCAATTTTCTCAATATTTTCATATTTTCTATTTATCTAATATTTGCATGTTATTTTAATTGTTTTCATGATTTTTATTCTGCATTTAAAAATTACCAAAAAACATTTTTTCTTTTTGCATTATTTTCATAAAAACCTTTATTTAATTTAATAAATTATAAAATATAATTTTTGCATGCATATTTATTTTATTTATATTTTTGCATTTAAATCATTATTAATTGCATTTTAATTATTAAACCTTTTCCAAAAAATCCCAAAAAAATTATTTTGATATATTTATCTTATTTCCAGCATATATTAATTTTCTCATATTTAAAATTGCATTTTTTCTAACATTTTCTCTTATTTCAATTTCATCATATTTCCCGATTTTCTTATTCTTTCACAGGTTGCTCCGATTCGGACGTTTTTTCTTTTATCATTTTTATTTCTCAATAATGTAACTGTTTATGGGATGTAATAGTTTAATTTAGGATTTTATTTTCCGCATTTTAAATTATGTATCTGCCCCAAAGCCTTGTAATAGCGTATGACATTTTCCTTTCCGCACTTTACATTCCGCATTTTACTTTCCGCACCCTATAAATTGCTAGTAATTAGGCGTGTATGGCAAGATAATAATTGGACATAGCTCACACTAATTTCAAGATAAAATATCTGAATTTGACACACTTCTCTCACACACGCACCCCTTAGGGTAATTCTCTCTCGATGCCTTTCGATTCAAAATGGTCATGTCCCTCGAACGTAGAGGTATTCTAGCACCGCTGTTTCCAAACAAATCATCATAGTCCCTTCGATACAAAGATCATAAGACCCACGATGTCGCCTCCGAATACATGATTTTGACCCTCGATTGTCGCCTACGAAAAATGATGATAGTCCCTTCGAATGTGCTAGGATACTTCCTACAAGTTGCCTTCTATGACCATCCGATGCCCTTCGAATGTCCCGCTTACATCCAACGAATGGAGCTACCTACTAACTAATGGTATGGTTAGCGCTATTCTAAAGGAATGTAGTACAACAAAACGACCAATTTGAGTGGGTAAATAAGTCTTTAGTTGCTTGCTCTATCAAATGCTTTTCACACCACACACTTTTTTCAAAGTTCAAATTCTTTTCAAAACTAAACATTTCCGAACACTTTGTATACACTCCTACATGAGTCATTACAAAGTCAAAGCGAAATGCCTTTTCAAAACATTTTGTCAAACACAGTAGCAATTTTAAAAAGTGATCTAGAGCAACTAAGAGCCGTGAGATAACTACGGATGGAAAGGGTGCTAATACCTTTCTTTTCATAACCATTCTCCCGAACTCAAATCTAACGAAGGTCTTTTTCTCTTTTACCTTCCTTAATTGATAAAAATAAAAGTCGGTGGCGACTCTTGCTATCCGCACATTTGGATACAAAATCCTACAAAGTCAGTTCACCGTATCACGTAATCGGGCGACTGGGACAACACCCAAAAGAGAGAATTGCCTTAGGATTTCTAGATAACCTTTATTGCTTTTGTTTGACTTGTATGCTTTATCTTTAAGGGTTGCTTGGGTATTATATTGTTGGGGATCCTACACCGATCCGGGTTTCCTTTAGGTAAGTAGCATTAGATCATCGCGACTGCTAGACGATAACTACACGGTCAACATGATGGCTACGTTAGCGTGACACTTTGGTTGCCCGATACTCTTCATTCCCAAGTTGAAGAAAGTATTTGGCTTCTGCGTGGTGTCATCAAGCGCTAACTAAACTTTTAGAACCTTAATTGACCCATCTTGGCCATTAGAAGGTAGTGAGATGGCCGGCTTTGGTGTAGACCGAGGTTGGTTGATACCGATGCTACGCCATCGAGATGACTTTTGGGACATTTTCGATCGACCACTTGGCCGTCGATTGAAATAAGCGAAAGATCTATGATATGAGATTCCTAGAACCCGGTTACTATTATAGGACAGATGAACCAACTCAAACTTTTGGTAGGGTAATCACCTATACCTCATGCAAGCCTTAACCCTAGGCTCATTGTGTGAATTGTTTGTGTGCTAAACATGACATCATGACATCATCCGCATTGCATATCATTTCTAACTATTTCAAGGACCTAGGATTTATCTTTGCTGCTTTTGTAGGGATTATGGCTTCTAGAAAGACTATCCGAATCAACTTCATGGGTATCCCTTCTCAACTCAAAGAATTGGTTTTAAATTCCCCACCATGCTCACCATCAAAAGACATGGTTATCCGCTTGATTTGGTTATCTCCGTTTTGAAGAAGATATGATGCATGTCCTATTCCTTCTTTGATCCGAAACACCATTGCTTTACATTTCCAGATTATCGCTGGTTCCTACCTTGAAGAGTTCTCTAAGCTACTTGGGATACCTATCTTGACCAAATGCCATTCACCGTTGGAAAAGGTTCCTAAGTTCGAAGACATCGATCCGCCTTACATCTTAAGCGCCGACATGAAGCCAATTGGGAAACTAAGTGGAGTTAAGGGTTTACTTTCCAAGTTCTTAATCAAGAAAGCCCGAGAATTCCTCAAAGTTATGAGTTTCATGCATTTGAGAACATTGTTGCCTTGCTAATTTATGGTTTGGTTCTATTTCCTAACTCGGATCAATTCATAGATGTCAATGCCATCAAGTTGTTTCTCACCCGCAATCCGTGCCTACCTTACTGGAGACATTCTACATTCTCTCCACACTGCACTACTAAGCGACAAGGAACTCTCATGTGTTGTGTACCGCTGCTTTCAAGGTGGTTTATTTCGCACCTTCCTCCATCGCTTTGAAGAATGAACAAAGGTTGAGATGGTCTCAAAGATTGATGTCACCTCTCATTCAGATATCCGCTGGAATCTTTCTCTCAAAAAGACTTCACATTCATTGAGCGTGGAGAATTCCTAATGTACCACTACTCTAAGTATAAGGGGTATTACTTACAACCCTTCTCTAGCTCTACGTATTTGGTTTTGCTCGAAAGGATGGTCCACATGATATGCTTCTCCAAGATGTTGTGTTCGACTACATCACGATCTCCAAAATTACCGACGAAGGTTTATACATGCTTGGGGCATGGTAAAGAAGATCGATACCAAGACTTTGGGGCACCGAAACCCATTCCTTGGGAACCTTACCTCAAATGGGTGCGAGCTCGAGCTCAAAACCTCATGATGCCATTCACACTGCTTTACCAAGAATTATGGAACCTGCTATAGGTGACGACCCTATATCTGTTCTCCATCCCGACATGCCCACCGATTTTGAAGACTTGAAGAGATCCCGATCCAACTAAAAGAAGAAAGGGATACCTTTGAAGCTCAATGTTATGCAAGTGAGAAGAAAGTTCTAGAGTTGACAAGCTACTTCACGAGGAGCGAAACATCAACGCCACATCGGCACCAAGAGGAAGCGCCCATGGAGACTTAGAGCTTTAGGATGTTTATGTTTTATTGTTTTGAACTATCTCTTGTACTTAAAAAGAAAAAGAATAAAAGAGTACTAATAAATGTTTGTTCATTGCTTGTTTAACAAATTTAAATCTCTAAGGTCCTTGAAAACATTGCATTGCATTCGCATAAACATCGCATAACATATCATGACATTGCATCACGGTACATTGAGATTGGTTTTCTCATTTGCTCGCTATTTATTTTAGCGTAAATGGCTCTTGAACAGATCGTCAAAGATCTCCAAGCTCGTAATGCCGGCCAGAGATGTTCACCAACTTGGTCCAAGGCCAAGAAGATCGAAGAAGCTCATCAACAAGAAGAAGAAGGTTGTTCTCCTCAACATGGGACGCTTCAAAGGGGGTCCCAAAGTGGTCACCAGATTGAGCTCTCAAGGAAGTGTCCATACCGAGGGAGTACCAAGGGTGATGAAGGTGAGCAGGGAACCAAAGAAAGGAGGAGAGGATCATTCGACTATGGCCAGACTGAGGAAGATGACAAGTACAAACAACTTGAAGACCGTCTAATGTCGTGGAAAACTCAAGATGTCCGGCTGAATTTTGATGACCGAGTCTTGTTCTCGTGTGGTGATTCCGCCCAAGTTCAAAGTTCCTACTTTTTCCAAATATGATGGCATGTCTTGCCCTAAGTGCATTTGAAGTCCTATGTCCGTAAGATCAACCCCACACCGATGATGTAAAGTCAGGATGCACTATTTTCAAGAGAGTTTGTCCGAACTCGCTTGGAATGGTACTATCACTAGAGAATGACCGTATCCGTACTTGGAGTGACTTGGTGATGCTTTACGCATGGATGAGTAATGTCGAATTGACACCCACTCGCATGCAACTACAAAGCATGTCTATGGGTCGTGACGAGAAGTTCAAGGAGTATGCTCGTAAGTGGAGAGATCTAGCATGAGTTCAACCACCCTTGTCCAATAGGGAGTTGGTTGATATGTTCATGGAACACCGACAGCCCATTCTTCAATCATCCGATTGGAAATTCTTCATCCGGATTCACCGAGTTGATATTGACAAAGCAGCGATGAAGCGGTATCAAGAGTGGAAGATTCATGTAGAGACATCTTCAATGCCAAGAGATCCTTTGGTGCTAAGAAAGAAGCTAATGCCGTATGGTCGAAAAGCCGAGCCAAGACCGACCATGCTCAATCTGGGGGGTTGTAATCTCCAATCCTACATCAAGACAACTCTGAGACAATAGAGTAACGCGCCACGAAGATATTTACGAAGATCAACATGCCATTGTCGCAAGCCTTGCAACACATGTTGAACGCAGAGTGATTACCTTGAGGATCCTCCACAAAATGTCAACACTTCCTCTCCAAAGTACAATCCTAATGCTAAGTGTGCTTACCATTCCAACAGCTGTGGCACGACATCGACAATTGTTGGGCTCAAAAACAAGATTCAGATATGATCGAAGCTAAGCGATTGAGTTTGACCTCCGCTGAGACCAATGTGATCAACGCGCTATGCCTAACCATGACAAGAGTTCCAATGTCATGGTGACGATACTTATGTTTTCAACATAGATGACTTGACCATTCCTCCGATGGTCAGTAAGAAGAATTTGTTGCAAGGTGTCAATCCAGATGCCCAGAGTTGTCGTTGGTGCCCGCCGCACCGATGGTTGTGCTTGGTGAGAAGACGTGTTCGCATGATGGATAACCGTGAGATACTATTTCAAACCACCGTGCGTAAGTTGTGAAGAAATGTCTAAGTTAAGGATTGACAATGCGAATGAAACAGATTCATCTGTGGGATACCTTGGGGCAGCCAAGTGGAAAATATGATTACATGGTGAAGTACACGTCCCCGATAGTTACAAGATTCCTATTGAAGATGTTAAGGCGACCGGATGGAGTGACGATTTCGAAGACTATGTTGATGTTAACACTATAAGGATTTCCTCTCACGATTCCGTGCTAGAGTGGCACCTCTCATTATCACTTCTCCAAGGCCGCCCATATTCCTCCGACAAGGCTATCCCTTGGAATTATGGAGTGATGTTTACTATCATGGTGTCAAGCAAGATCCTCTCGACGATCAAGATCTTATCGAAGTTTCTATTCCGACATTGACAACATCACCGGATCCAAGAAGGTGACCCGAACCGAAGGGTATTCTCCGATATCTCCTCCAAAAGACATCATGACTCCACTCGCATTCCGCCTACTCAATCAATATCCCTACTAGAGGGAAAGAACCAAGAACTCATCCCTCACCTGTATACCAAAGGAAGTTATCAAGACACCTCCAAACAAGAAATGGAGGAAATTTAAAATTATCAAGAAGAGTGACTACAATGTTGTGGAACAGTTGGGACAGACCAAGATCTCCATGCTTGCTCGCTCTTATGCTCCGAGGCTCATGCTAATGCCTGGTGAAGTTTCAAGAATGCTCATGTGCCGCAAGACACTACTACCGATCAATTCGAAGTTTGTATTGCTAGCCCGGCGCCAACAACGGCCTAGGCTTCTCCGATGTCGATTTGACTCTTCCGAAAGAAACATAACAAGGCCTTGCACATCTCCATTGAATGCAAGGCGTACACTCCTCATGTTTTGCTGACACCGTTCGCTCAATATCCTATCAAGATCGCTTTTGATCGGCTTGATGTCAAGGGTTGGTTCTCGAGACCCTGACATTATCGTGAGAGCTTTTGATGGTTCTAAGCAAACGGTGCTTGAGAGCTCACTCACTGCTAAAGTCGGTTCCGACTTTGATTCTACTTTCTTTGTCATGGACATCCGTCCACCTACTCTTGCCTACTTGGACGCCCTTGGATACATGGGCAAAGGCCATATCTACCTTGCATCGAAACCAAGTACCCGTGAAAGGGAAGGTTGTCAAGATGTGGTGAAGAAGAATATATGGTCACCATCTACACCATTCCGCTACCTTGAGATGGAGGGTGAATTCTTCGAGACTCCCACAAGCTTTTGAAACAATACCCAGAGTCATGCCTGACCTCCTCACAAGCTCCACCTAGAATGGCCTCACTGAAAGATGCTCAAGCCATCGTTGAACAAGGAGGTAGTGCTATTTGGGGACAGCTCCTAATCTTCCTTTCAAATTTGACAAGACCTGGTTTAGGCTTCACCATCAAAGGTCAAGATGATACGCCGCGAACGTGCCGGCCAACTTCCTTCTCGCATCGCCAGTGGAATCCATGCTATAGAAGACGACGACAACGACTTCGACATCGCAAGTGGATCTTCCCAACTCCGATCATGGGCTCAAGAATTGGAAGACCAAGACGCTATACCAATCTCCTTTAATCGAGTAATTGCTCTTGTTTTGTTTTGCTTTTCGTATTTCTTTATGTTTGAACAATAAACTTTGAAAGCCTAGTGCCTTGCCCGGCATCATGGCTCGTTAGGGTTATTATCTGTCGTTATGTATTTTCATTCAATAAGTTCGTTGGACTTTGCATTCAATTGTTTGTTTTCTTTTACTTTATCACCCCTTCAAAAGCTATGTGTTCTTACACACACCCACGTGATACTGCTCAAAGTTAATAAAGTGCTAGTGCTAAATATGACGATAATCCGATCTACCAAGCCAAGAGAAGTGTGAAGTGCCAGAGAAAACAAGAAGAGCGAGTTATACACCTGTGAAAGATGTAAAAGAGATCAAGATAGGAGCGGGTCTTGAGAACAATGTTAAAGAGAGATTGGTTCAGATGCTACGAGATTATTGAGGTTTTTGCTTGGTCATACGAAGACATACCGGTTTAGACATCGATATTGTGGTACATCGATTGCCGATAAAGGAAGGTTTTCTCCCAAAGGAAATGTAAGGTCTGTCGATGCGTCCCGAGATGTCGAGAAAATCAAAGCAAGTTATGAAGCGCTCAACGCTGGTTTCTTAGTCACACCTCCTATCCCCAAAGGTTGCAAATGTGGTACCCGTGCCAAGAAGGATGGTAAGGTACGAATGTGTGGATTACGAGATCGAACAAAGCGAGCCCGAAAGACGATTTCCACTTCCTCATATTGATGTTTTGTTGACAATACCGCCAAGATAAGGTTTTTCCTTCATGGATGGTTTCTCCTACAATCAAATCAAAATGGCTCCTCAAGACATGGAAAGACTACTTACATAAAAACTTTCGCTACAAGGTTATGCCGTCGGATGAAGAACGCGGCGCCACTTATCGCGCTATGGTAACATTATTTCATGACATGATTCATCACGAGATAGAGGTCTACGCCGACGATATGATAGCTCGATCACGCATCAAGAAGAACACCTCGATCATTTGCGTAAATTGTTTGATAGGTTGAAGTACAGATCGAGACTTAATCCCAACAAGTGCACCTTTGGAGTCGATCCGAAAACTCCTAGGGTTTGTAGTCGTGGAAGAGGTATCGAGGTTGATCCCGCCAAGGTTAAAACTATTCAAGAGATGCCAGCCCCCGCACCGAGAAGGAAGTCGAGGTTTTTGGGCCGATTGAACTACATTGCCGATCATTGCACACCTAATCGCTACCGTGAGCCAATCTTCAAGTTGCTAAAGAAAGATCGTAGTGGAATGGAATGGCGATTGCCGATCGCTTTTGACAAAATCAAGGAATACCTAAATCCTCCTATCCCGATGCCGCCACCGAAGGAAGACCTCTTATCATGTACTGAAGTGTTAGAGAACTCAATGGGGTGTGTGTGGGGCAACATGACGAGTCCGGTCGAAAGAGCATGCAATATACTACCTTAGCAAAAGTTTACCGATCGTGAAACAAGATACTCACACCGAGAAAACTTGCAACGCTTGGCTGTCACGACTAAGACAAGATATGTTGACTCACACTACCTTGTTGATTTCTAAGATGGATCCGATAAAATACATCTTTGAGAAACCAGCTCTCCTAAGAATAGCAAGATGGCAAATGATCTTGACCGAATATGACATCCAAGACACTTCTCGTAAAGCGATCAAAGGAAGTGTAGTAGCCGATCATTTGGCTCATCAAGCCGTAGACGACTATCAATCTATGCAGTTCAATTTCCACGAAGATGTTTTACTAGTTACAGATCATGAGGAACCAGCCTGCACGAAGGACCCGAACAAGGATCCCGATGGACTATGGTCTTTGATGGAGCCTCAAACGCACTTGGCAATGGCATTGGCGCCATCATCACATCCCCACAAAGGACATACTCCTTTCACCGCCAGATTATGTTTCTTGCACTAACAACATGGCCGAGTACGAAGCTGCATCATGGGTATCAAAGTCTATTGACTTAAGAATCAAGTTCTTACAAGTGTATGGAGACTCACTTTAGTGATTAGTCGATTAAGAGCGGATACGAAGCATCCGAATCTCATTCCATATCGAGAGCATGTTCGAGTTTGATTCCTTATCAAGAGATTACTTTTGATCACATTCCACGAGAAGAGAATCAGGCAGGCACGGCTACTATGTCGCCTATGTTCAAGGTTAGATGGGACAACGAGGCTCCCCAGATCATCATTGAGAGGTTCGACGAACCAGCGTATTGTTGTGAGCTTGACGCAGAAGAGAAACCTTGGTACTTTGACGTGAAGAGGTATCTTGAGACTCAGGAATATCCCGCAGGGGCATCTGTTAATGATAAGAAGTTCATGAGAAGATTTGCTTCCAAATTCTTTCTCAGCAACGACATCTTATACAAGCGTAACCACGACTTGTGCCATCTACTGTAGACCGAAAACAAAGAATACGTATCATGGAAGAGTTACACGGCTTAATTTGGTACCCACTCCAAAGGACACACTATGGCTAAGAAGATTTTGAGAAAGTTACTATTGGTCCACCATGGAAGTCGATTGTCACCGCTATGCTCGATCTTGTCACAAATGCCGATTTATGCCGACAAAGTGCACGCACTCCAAGACCTCGAATGTTTTAACTTCTCCGTGGCCTTCGCAATGTGGGCATTGACATGATTGAGAGATTAAGCCCACGCTTCCAATGGACATCGCTTCATCCTTGTGGCAATTGACTATTTCACCAAGTGGGTAGAAGCATCGCTCGTTACCAAGAATGTAGTGGCTCGATTCATCAAGCATAATCTTATCCGGTATGGCACTCGAAAGGATTATCACGATAACGGTTCCAATCTCAACAACAAGATGATCACCGAACTCGCACGCAGCTCAAGATCAAACATCACAACTCTTCTCCATATCGGCCTAAGATGAATGGCGCGTGGAAGCCGCCAATAAGAACATTAAGAAGATTATATGAAGATGACGCTACTTACAAAGATTGGCATGAGATGTTACCATTTGCTCTTCATGGTTATCGCACTACAAGACGAACATCCACAGGGCAACCCCTCTCTCTCGTATACGGTATGGAAGCCGCCTTACCCATCGAGGTTCGATACCCTCAACCGAGTCCTCCGGAGGCGAGTTAGCGAAGACGATTGGGTCCGCACTCTTGACCATTAATTTGGTTGATGAGAACGACTCGCATCCATCCGCCATGGACAGATTTATCAGAAACGAATGATCAGAGCATTTAACAAGAAGGTCAAGCACCGAGTCTACCAAGTCGGTGATCTAATAGTCAAACGCATCATTCTTCCACAAGGTGATCCTGTGGGCAAATGGACTCCCACCCATGAGGGACCATTTGTAGTCAAGATGATTTTTCCGGAGCCATGATACTTAGCACCATGGATGGTGAAGACTTCCCACACCCGTGAACGCAGACATAGTCAAAAAATACTACGCGAAAGAGACCCGCTAGGTCGATCGCCTAGGCAAAAATAAGGTATTCGCGAACCAAAAGGTTCGGGCAAAAGTTAAGGATATATACAAAACATGTACACCGCAAGTCGAAAACTCGAAAAGGCGGTTTGGGCAAGAAAGGGTATCCCAGAGATCGAAACCCGAAAGGGCGGTCTAGGCAAAAGTTAGGATTTAAGCGCACGACTATGTCTCATCTAGATCATCCGCTGCACTACTAGATTCAAGATTCGAATGGCGAAGATCGCCTACTCACTTTCACCGACAGCAAGGAGATGAGATAGTCAAGTATATGAGTACTAGCATAGTTGGACTTAACGAGATTGTTTCCGATAGCTTTTTACCTTTCTTATGTACAAACCACTTGGCCATACGCCACCTTTCAAAAAAATACGCTTCTTTCTCTTTACAATTTTGTTGTTATTTGCAATAAGTCCAACGCTTGCTTTGAATGACTATACGATTTGACAATAAGAATCGATCACAAACATACTAAAAGTGAATATGCAAAAGTACTTACTAGGTTCCGGAATCGATGACGACGAAAGTCAACGAATAGTTCCCACGAGCATAAAGGTGTCACCCACAACACACCTTCCCAAATGGAGTATAAGGGAATCCACGAGCAGAATTCCACTCAACCGAGCAATGTTACATCGCCTCCCAAGAAGAACACCTCATCCCGGTCAAGGTGTTCATCCCCAGCAGATATTTCTCAAATCCTCCCCTTTCTCCCAGCAGCAGATCCGACAAAACTTGGTCGATAGTGCATCGGAGGAAGCATACACCTTTATTCCCCAGAGATTACAACGGACTCTAGACTCTTCAAGCCCGGTCTCAAGAACCATCAAATGCTCCAATGAGATCTACACTGAATCCCCAGTAGAGCGCCTCTTAAATTTCCTCAGCAGGATCTACATACAAGGTCCTCAACAGATCGCCTCCCAGACTCTCCTCAGCAGGGTCTATATATGAGATCTCCGACAACGAGCCTCTCAAATCTCTACCTTCCTCAACAACGCCTAGGCCCAAGACTTGGTCGATAGTGCATCGGAGGAATCCAAGATATTTTTTCTCCTTCAAAAGGTGGTTCTCACCTACTCAATTCCCCGTTAGAAATCTTCAAATGTAATATCCGCATCTTCTTCAAGATGGATATGTTTTGAAATATCACAACATTCATCATTCATACATTTCTCATAAAGTCATAATTCATGCATATGTCATTCATATACATCGTCATGCATCATACTTTGCATAAGACTAACAAATATTCTATCAAAGTTTTCTTGATTTCTCCAAAACAGTAATGATTTCGACGCAAACAGTCCAGATTAAGCCCCGAGCCGACGGAAAACTATCTCGAAAGACCGCATGAACAGGTCCAGATTAAGCCCGAGACGGAAAACTATCTCGAAGACCGCCTCGACGATCGGGTCCAGATTAAGCCCCGAACCGACGGAAAACTATCCAAAGACCACCTCGGTTATCCTCCGATAATGTGCAATGGATCAACACCGATGCATGTGGAAGCTATCCACATTCGGCCAACTACAATCTCCCGAGTAATCGCCAAGATTTATTTCGATTATCACAAAGAATCACAGAGTCGCACGACTCGGTTGCCTTGATGGCATCCTAAGCCCATCTCCACTATTCACAACATCTCTTCACTATCGAATGCATATATGGTTAAAAATCAATACGACCAATAACTTCATTTAAAGAGAACACGAAGTCTAACGACGACTCCTTGGATGGCATCTTAAGCCCATCTCCTCTCCATTCCAGAACATCTACGAGTCTAACGACGACTCACCCTCCCGATCGACCTTTCTAGATGGCATCTTAAGCCCATCTCTGTCACTCTCCTATTAGCCACCTCGAGTCTAGCGACGACTGCCCCAAATAAGTCTCCAACTTCTCCAAATGGCATCCAAGCCCATTCCGCATCATCCACCAACGACGAGTGCAAATTTTTGTATCTGTTCAATCATCTTCACCTCCGTGCCACGAAAGACAAGCATGTCAATCTAACCTTCCAGACAAGAAGATTGAACAGGCAGTCATACCCCAAAATTTGCCCTCCATCTACTCAAGAGATTTCATACATCCATATTCAAGGATTCCTCAAGAGTTGATCGACAAACTCTCTCTAGACAATCAACCCAAACTAGGGTTTGGTATCTCTCAAGTCAAGATGGATTTCCAACATCTCCAATGGCCTTCATGCCTCCTCATATGCTTCAAAGATTCTCCATGTCAAGTTCCAAGCCTCACAAGTCAAGTTTCCTCAATAATGGTTCGATGGTTGAAAATCGTGTATTGGACAAAAGTCAAATGTGGTCAACATACATCAAAACTTCGATTTTGGTCAACATCCTCATTTTGAAGTCACATTCATCATTTGATCAAGGGTTGATCATGATTCATCAAGAAAACTCAAGATTTGCCCAAAAGTCAAACTTTCTAAATTAGGGTTTCTAGATGAAAAGTCAATCAACTTTGACCGATCATAACCTTCTCATACTTTCTAAAATTTTCCACCACCTCTTGTTTTGAAGGAAATTCAATTTCTACAACTTCATGTCTCACAAGAATGTCCAAAAATGCTTCATTTGAGAGGTATAGCTCAAAACATTACGTCATTTTCAAAGTCAACAAAAAGTCAACTTTTTGTTTTGAAGATATTTTGAGCATGGTAACTCCAATTGAGATGAGACCAAAGACATTGGTTAGAGGACTCTTAGAGCTTTACAAAAAGTCCAAGAACACTCAAAAATATGGAAAATTGAGCAAGATACACTATTCAGAAGTTGGGCAATTTTGGACAATTGCACAAAAGGACATTTTGGTCAAAATGCAAAATTTTCCAAATGGGCCTATAATCTCTTGATCCAAACTTGTTCATGACAATATTCTTGACCCATAAATGCTTGGCATTGGTAATTTTCTATTTTCATGATTTATATTTGAATTTTACAACATTTAATTCAAAAATAAATTATGTAAAATATGAAAATTAAGTTTCTTTTTCAAATAAGTTGGATTTATATCTTTCTTAATGTCCAAGAAAGCCCACCACCCTTGCCAAATTCGTGACTCATGCACATGGAAAGAAAAAATCAAGTTTTAAAGGAAATTTGATTTTATTTATTGGAAAATATTTGCACATTCAATTTCCAATCTTTTTTCCTTGTTTTTTCTCTTCCAATCTCTTCTATAAATTGCCAGCATTGTGTACAAACCCTACACGGAACCCTAACCCAAAAACGAACCCAAACTCTTGCAAAATTTTGAAGAATCTTGGAAATTCGAATTTCAAAAGGCAGCCACTTTCAGCCTCTCTTAGCCATCCAATCGTGCTCAAAGGGTAAGTATAAGTAAGTTTGCATCAAAAACAATGATCAAAACAAGCTGAATCGATGCATATACATACATACATATTCAATATTTTCCTGATTTTGCACTTTTATTATCTGCTCGTTTCCATGGATTCTAATGCTTTTATCATGATCATGAGATGCCAAGGACTCGATCTGGGTCATCGCTGCTGTGTTTGAACGTTAGAATTGTGAGATGCCATGTTTAGGGCATTTCGAACTGTCGAGCTTCGAATCAATAGTTACAGGTGTTTTCAATCGAAACTGAGACCACCATTAGACTCAGAGGGCCCGATTTAGGGGGACAGGGTCCTTCTTTCTTGTTTATCGCTCGTGTTTTGCAGGTTCGAGATTTGGGATCGCCGGAGAAGACGACCGGAGCTAGGGCTCCGGCGTCGTTGACCTTATGTAGACCGGCGAGGGATGGCGTGGCAATTCTGTGCGTTTTGATTCGTCCGTTCAAAATAACTGGGGCCCATGCACGCTGACTGTGTTTGGAATATAATCAGGACGCGTCATCGTTCATATTCTTTTGTTTTCAGCTTTCTAAACATCAAATGCCAAGTGTCCCAGTGGTTAAGGCTTTGCTTTTGGAAAAATGCTCCAGCAGGTCGCGGGTTCGATCCATCCAGGCACCGGTTTTGGTTTCTTTTTCCCAAACTTCAATTTTCTCAATATTTTCATATTTTCTATTTATCTAATATTTGCATGTTATTTTAATTGTTTTCATGATTTTTATTCGCATTTAAAAATTACCAAAAAACATTTTTTCTTTTTGCATTATTTTCATAAAAACCTTTATTTAATTTAATAAATTATAAAATATAATTTTTGCATGCATATTTATTTTATTTATATTTTTGCATTTAAATCATTATTAATTGCATTTTAATTATTAAACCTTTTCCAAAAAATCCCAAAAAAATTATTTTGATATATTTATCTTATTTCCAGCATATATTAATTTTCTCATATTTAAAATTGCATTTTTTCTAACATTTTCTCTTATTTCAATTTCATCATATTTCCCGATTTTCTTATTCTTTCACAGGTTGCTCCGATTCGGACGTTTTTTCTTTTATCATTTTTATTTCTCAATAATGTAACTGTTTATGGGATGTAATAGTTTAATTTAGGATTTTATTTTCCGCATTTTAAATTATGTATCTGCCCCAAAGCCTTGTAATAGCGTATGACATTTTCCTTTCCGCACTTTACATTCCGCATTTTACTTTCCGCACCCTATAAATTGCTAGTAATTAGGCGTGTATGGCAAGATAATAATTGGACATAGCTCACACTAATTTCAAGATAAAATATCTGAATTTGACACACTTCTCTCACACACGCACCCCTTAGGGTAATTCTCTCTCGATGCCTTTCGATTCAAAATGGTCATGTCCCTCGAACGTAGAGGTATTCTAGCACCGTTGCCTTCCAAACAAATCATCATAGTCCCTTCGATACAAAGATCATAAGACCCACGATGTCGCCTCCGAATACATGATCTTGACCCTCGATTGTTGCCTACGAAAAATGATGATAGTCCCTTCGAATGTGCTAGGATACTTCCTACAAGTTGCCTTCTATGACCATCCGATGCCCCTTCGAATGTCCCGCTTACATCCAACGAATGGAGCTACCTACTAACTAATGGTATGGTTAGCGCTATTCTAAAGGAATGTAGAAGTACAACAAAACGACCAATTCTGAGTGGGTAAATAAGTCTTTTAGTTGCTTGCTCTATCAAATGCTTTTCACACCACACACTTTTTTTCAAAGTTCAAATTCTTTTCAAAACTAAAACATTTCCGAACACTTTGTATACACTCCTACATGAGTCATTACAAAGTCAAAGCGAAATGCCTTTTCAAAACATTTTTGTCAAACACACAGAAAGCAATTTTAAAAAGTGATCTAGAGCAACTAAGAGCCCGTAGATAACTACGGATGGAAAGGGGTGCTAATACCTTCCCTTTTCATAACCATTCTCCCGAACTCGGAATCTAACGAAGGTCTTTTTCTGTTACTTTTACCTTCCCTTAATTGGATAAAAATAAAAGTCGGTGGCGACTCTTGCTATCCGCACATTTGGATACAAAAATCCTACAAAGTCAGTTCACCGTATCACACATGTAAGGCTTGGCGTCAATGTGATGGATGAGAAAGGTTTCTGCTGAACCCGTTTCAGTATGTTGGTCCGCCTTTTGAGGAAGAAGAAAGTTTGAAAATGGTGGAAAACAAAGTCTTGGAGATTTCTGGGTTTTAGCTTGGATGAGGGAAAAAACTGGAGGAAGCAGAAGAAAACAAAGAATGAAGAAAACTCCTATTTATAGACAAAGGGTTGAAGCAGAAAAGACAAAGGAATGGTTTTAGGAGATTTCCTAGGTTTAGAAGTCGTGTCCGTCGAAGGACACGTGTAGACGGATTAAGTTAAAAGCATGGTGGGCCATATCTGCGACCAAAAAGCAATGATGGTCAACATTAAATGATCTCACATCTCAAAACGATTGGAATAATGAACTGTCTTTAGGGGTAGTGGAAACGATTGAGTCGACCGAAGATGTAAGCTTCATAGATGCCACTGTCTCATGTAGTCATGTAGTCGACAAAGTTAAGAAATTCGAAAGTGGCATCTCTAGGGGGCATTTTGTTAACTGGAAATTCTTAAATACGTTTGAGGGCACTAATTAAAGGCAAATATCCCTACAAGCTAAGGGATGATTCTGAACGAATATAGTTTCTTTAGGAAACTGTAAAACCAAATTAGAAATGTCAGAAAAATGTGTCAACTAAGAAGATGAGCCAGAGAATCGATCAAGTCGACCAGGCAGTCAAAAGGGATGAACACCAGACGAGTGTGTCAAAAATGAACCACGTCAACTGAAAGAGCTGGTTGATTGGCCATGTTACGGGCTAAGCAAGAAAAGTGATCAAAGTTCAAATAACGCTGTCGAGGGTGCAATCTAGGGGACTTAGAGAAGTATTGCTTCTCCTGAGATATGTCAAAGCTAGAAACAGTTATTTCTTTTTGAAGCACGAGCGGGACAGAGTCAAAATATATAGATCGTGGGCAGTTATCTTGAAAATCGTGGCTGTTAAGCGTTAAATGGTTGGCAAAATCTTGTGTAGTAGTTATATCTTAGTTTCATTTCATCCGTTGATTAGTTCCAGCAGTTATATTGTAAAAACTATAAATAAGTTACTTCAGTGTAATTTCGGTGTGTTCACTTATATTCTCAAATTGCTTACCAAAACTCTGTCCAATTCCGCGCTAAAGGAAGAAAAAGTCATTAAGCTTTTGATGTACATGAATCATCATCCTTACTTTCAATGCAATCAGTTTATGTTTAAGTTTTATCTTTATTGCCTTTACTTTCGTTTTGTTTCAAACAACTTTTAGACAAACACTTCAACATCACTTGTTGGTCACGAGTCACCAATTAGTAATTAATTGAGTCTTGTTTTATCCAGCACCTGCCGTCGGTTAGGCAGGTAGTCAAAATTCTGTGTGAAAAGTCGTTGTACTGTTTTCCTTGGTCTCCAAAAACCGTTTCTTGGCCAAGGTATATTTTGACAGAGTCAGTATAACATACAAAATCTTAGCACGTGTCTTAAGATCAACTGGTCGATCTTGCGAGTAACCCTTAGTTTTAGGACCTAGGGAGGACCAACGCTTGTTTACCATTTTCTACAGTAAACAGAGCCTCACCTTAGCCGATTATTTGCAGAGGAAAGTCTTATCCATAATGCAATAGGTTGAAAACATTCCTACATAACTATATGGATCTCTCTTTCTTCATTGGGCAGAGGATTTGGAAATAATTTTTGGAACAAAGCAAGTCTACAATGTCAACTAGAAAATGGTGCCATATCCGAAATAGTTTCTTACAGTGGTAAAACATGTTAAAATAATTATGAAAAATTGTTTAAGAAGCAACTTTACCATCACAAGAGTAATTCGAGCAAGCCTTGGACCTTTGACGCAAACCTCTAATATAGGCTAAATGTCAGCCCTCATAAAAGGTTCAAAGGTGGAATTTAGCCATAACTTTAGAAGCCAAACATGATCACCCACTTGAAGAATTTAAGCATTAGTTATTTCTTTAAGGTCACAAGCTACTAACCCTAAAGACTCGTAGAGCCCATATAGGATAAGTTTGCTAAGGCAAATATCCACTTTTCATGCAACTGGGTGGCAAGAGGCACGAATTTCTTTGGCCACCTAAATGGAGCGAGAGTAGAAGACATAGCGAGATAACCAATAATTAAGAAAGGTTATGTGTTCATGAGCTCCCACTACATGTTTCGAATTATGATGGTTCCCAATAAAAACATTGTAGGAGTTTTGTCGAAGAAAAACTCAAGTTTGGTCATAGTATTTTTTGCGGGTTCAAAGGGTTTACCATTGGGTTTAAGACCAAAAATGGAATCAATGTCAAAGACAGTAAGAGTTATCATTCAACAACAGAGTTGGAAAGTGTTGGTACTGGTCTCCCAAAAACACATAGAATCCAAAAGCATACGAGGGTTATATATGAGGTATACCCTTGAAAGTTGTATTAGGTCAAAAATACCTTAATCTCTTTGTGCATGTTGTTTTGCTTTTTGAACCCTATCCAACCACCAAATATTTACAAAATCACATCACTAGGGGGAGACAACCTAAACACTTTATTTTTCATGAAGCTAAAGTCGAAAGAGCGATCATGAAAAACCAACGGTCTACATGGAGGATAGCTAGGAAAGAAGTTCTTAAGAACATAAGGTTTCTTAATATGGCGAGGAATAAGACTCGTGATTGTGAAAGTAGTACTTGCCATGGGATAAGGAATTAGTGATGTAGAATACCAAACTTTCTCTTCGCTTTATTGAAGAGTAATTCAATATTTAGAAGTTGTTGTTAGTCAGAAGCAGAAAGCTTTTGAGGTTATGTCCAGAAGTTCTGGGTTTTGGAGTTGAGTTAGCGTAGCTGTTAAGTTTATTTTTTAAGGGTACTTTAGTATTTGTCTAGTTTATATTAATTGCTTTGTTATTAAGTTTACCTTTATTAGGGCCTATGTGACAATTTTATCCTTGTATAAATAGACTAGTAGTAGATGTCATTTATAACAATAATCCGTATTTTCTTTCACTCTTGTGGTAGCCGTCACTCTCATTATTCTCCATTATTCCAATCATCTTTGATTCTTGTGCACCAACAAATTGGTAATAGAGCCTAGTTTCGATCCAGGGACATGTGGGTTATGGGCCCCTACGCTTCCGCTGCGCTACGTTCTTGACACTGTAATTCTACACTCTCCAATGGTTTCCACCTTTATGTGGCTTCTCTACCTTAAATCCAAAGCTCAATACTTCGCCTCTCTCGGTTTCAAGAACCATAAAGGAGGTCTTATCAAAGATAATGAGCTCACAAATTTTCTTTGGAAGCACTTGATTCATGGAAGAATGACCTTCTTGCACTGGAATAAAGGAGCAACTCTTCTTGTTAGGAGATTACCAATTCCAGACCCAAGACATGTTTATGTAGGAGATGTTGTGGTCTTGAAGAACCCTGAAAAACCAGATGACTACCTAGTCAGAAGACTGGCGGCAACTGGAGGTTATGAAATGGCTTCTACTGATCAAAAGGATGAATCATTTGTTCTTGAGCAGGATGAATGTTGGGTAGTTGCTGAAAATGAAAAATTAAAAGTCAAGGAAGCAAAGGATAGTCAAACATTTGGTCCAATTCAGATGACGAACATCGTAGGCAGAGTCTTATACTGCCTATGAAGTGCTGTAGACCATGGCCCTGTACAAAATAGTCCTTTCAGCATGCAAAATGATTCACCAGTGTTGGAAGTGGAACTTGATGTCGATGAGATGGCAAAAATTCACAAAGCCTGAACTTTAGTTTCGAGAAGTGCTAACTTCTTGAGTTTTCCTATCTCTTTGTTTCTTGTTATGGATTTTACTTGAAATATGGACGAAAATTAAATAAATATATGATTTTTAAATTGTTGTTGTGGGATGGTGGTATTAGATAAGTCTGCATATTAGACAATTGATTGAATCTTTTCCCAACCAGAAAATTTGAAGCGGCTTGCGTTAAAGATTGAGTTCAACATTGTAGTAAGTTAAAGTTTTGGCAAAGGATCCTCTGCCTCTTGTTCTATTTGTTAATCATTTTACTCTAAACTTGGTTGACTAATTTTCAGTCTTTGTTGATGATGATAAAAAGTTACACTATGAGAAAATATGATTCTTGCGTTAAAAAATTGAAAGCTTCTAAGGTTGTGTCCAAAAGTTATGGGTTTTGGAGTTGAGTTAGCGTAGCTGTTAAGTTTAGTTTTAAGGGTACTTTAGTATTTCCTAGTTTGTATTGTTTGCTTATTTATTAAGTTTACCTTTATTAGGGCCTATGTGGCAATTTTATCCTTGTATAAATAGACTATTAGTAGATGTCATTTATAACAACAATCCATATTTTCTTTCACTCTTGTGGTAGCCGTCACTCTCATTATTCTCCATTATTCCAATCATCTGTGATTCTTGTGCACCAACAAATTGGTATCTAGAGCTCCGGTTCCATTCATAGGGAAACACGAGTGACACGTGAGGCATTGTGTGATTATTTTTTGTTCTTGAATTCGTGTTGAATCTTGAACAAGAATCACATTTTTCTGATTTTATGGGTTGGGAAATACTACGAGTGAAGATCTGAGTGTACTATACAAGATGGAAGATGAACGGAAACGGAAATATAAGTACCAAACTTCCAGTTTTTGGTGGCAAGAACTAGAACAAATGGATGATTCAGATGCACATGTTATTTGGGGTTCAAGATGTTTTGGAGCTTGTTATTGATGAGTATATTCAAGTTGCAAAAGATGCAACAGAAAAAAAGATAGAGGCGTAGAGAAGCAAGAGTAAGAAAGATTAGAAGGCGTTGTTCTTCATCCATCAGTGTGTGGATGTGAATGTGTTTGAGAATATTGTTGATTCAATGACGTCAAAGGAGGCGTGGGACACACTGATCAGATGTTACGATGGTGACGCATCAGTGAAGAAGGTAAAGCTTTAGTCCTTGAGAAGGAAATACGGGAATCTCAACATGAAGAACAATGAGAAGGTTTCAGAGTATATCTCCATATTGATTCTGATCACTAATAAGATGAAGGCTTGTGGAGAAACTCTTTCTGAACAAGTAATCATTGAGAAGGTATTGAGGTCACTTACTCCTCAATTTGATTACAATGTTGTAGTAATAGAACATTCTAAAGATCTGGACACCATGGGAATAAAAGAGTTGCAAAGTATCCTAGAGGTGTAAGAGTTGCGTCTGACTGAAAGAACTTCTGAGAGGGAAGTTTTGCAGGCTCTGAAGGATTCTTTTGTCAAGAAGGACCAGAAGCTGAAAAAACATGGTAGGTCTCAGAAGTTAGAAGTCTTCTATTCTGATGAAAAGAGACATCAGAAGGGAAATGAGAAGTATGACAAGAGAACGGTTCAATGTTAGTGTTGTAAGCAGTTTGACCATTTTGCTAGAGATTGTTGGTCAAACAAAGAAGAAGCAAAAATAGCCAGAGGTGATTCTGATGACGAACCTGTGCTATTGATGGCTTATGAATCTGACGAAGAACCTATCAAATTGTCATTTTCTGATTTTGAAGAGGAAGAAGATGACTCTGAATATTCTAATTTTGAAGGAGTGTTTAAGATTATGAAGATGAGTCGAGGTTTCGATGACGACAAAGAATTTTAGAAGATGAGTTGGAATCTCAAGGAGATTTTGCTTTGAAGATGAGTCGAACTTGAAACTTGAAGAAGAGTGAGTCGATGTGAATCTGATGAGTCTCGATCTAGATTTTGATAATGATAAAAAATCTGGTGGGGATCATGTTTTTGGAAGGGAAAACTCTAAAGACGTAGGTTCTGGAGGACAAGCTTCTGGAGATGATCATGCTTTTGGTGGTAATTATAACTCTAAAGGTGGACTTTATGAAGGAGAAGCTTCTAAAGGTAGTCCAGCCTCTGGCGGTGGTCATGATTCTGAAGGTGAAACTTCTGAAGAAAGAGCTTCTGAAGCGATCTAACTTTTGAAGGTGGTGGTTCTGGACGAGGTCTAGAAGTTAACAAAGGTGGAACTTCTGGTGGAATTAAAAATTCTGAAGAAAGTCTAGAAGGTGATATGGTTCCAGAATTGGAAGGAGATTCTGAACAAATGAGTATTGGAGAAGTTCTCAAGAAGAAAGTGTGGCTTAAGGCAATAAAAGAAGAACTTGAGGCTTTAGAAGAAAACAAGACTTGGAAGTTAACTAAGCTTCCAAGGGAGAAGAAAACCATCAACGCCAGATCGATTTTCAAGGAGAAATCTGCATTTCTGAATGGAGTATTGGAAGTTGCACACTGTAGTAACCAGAAGAAACTTGCAGAAGTTCCGATGAAGGATGACAAGACTGAACACCTTATCCGTTTGAGGGATGGATTTGGTGTTGTAGATTTTGGCTAGCTGAATATGAATTAAGGGATGGTATTGAAGAGTAATTCAATATTCAAAAGTTGTTGTTAGTCAGAAGTAGAAAGCTTTTGAGGTTGCATCCCAAAGTTATGGGTTTTGGAGTTGAGTTAACGTAGCTGTTAAGTTTAGTTTTAAGGGTACTTTAGTATTTCCTAGTTTGTACTGTTTGCTTAGTTATTAAGTTTACCTTTATTAGGGCCTATGTGGCAATTTTATCCTTGTATAAATAGAGTAGTAATAGATGTCATTTATAACAACAATCCTTATTTTCTTTCACTCTTGTGGTAGCCATTACTCTCATTATTCTCCATTATTCCAATCATCTTTGATTCTTGTGCACCAACACGCTTCTACCATGGGGCTATGGAACTTAGGTCTTATCACCTATGATAAGGGGACCATCAATTTGAGAAACAAAGGGAGCATGTGGAGCACGTTGGTTTGCACATCTAAAGGCCACTATTGATGAAAACGTTGAAGTTTTTGGATAGATGAAGTGTCTAAGAAGAGGTTCATGAGTTTGAAGATTGCAAATGCTAGGAAAGAGAGAAAATAAGACTAAGAGTTGTATTTATATGGTTTTGTCTCCCGTGGACCGGTGACGCGTGGCACTATGAGTAGTGTGTTGGCTTTTGAGTTTTCTAAAAAGGTCGTGGTAAGTTTTTAAAGTGTAGTCGTCTCACATCTTATATGATTAAAAGTGGCATTGCAGGGGGGATTTGTTAGCACAAAAATCCTGAAAATACTATGTACGATGGTTTTATTATTCAACACCCTACTTCTTCACTTTTCATCCTTCATATCATCTTCTCTTTCTTGTACCTAATAATTCAACAATCATTCAATATTTACTCACTACAATGATTTTGTTTAATACAATTTAACACCATACCCCACCACCATTCACAACACACTACAAGTCTAAATAATCACAACAACCAATAAGATTTTGCAAAGTATTGTATGTGGCTCTCACTCCCTCCTCATTCAACATGTTGAATCTTTTCAACACCAATTAATCCATATCATTTTCAACACCTCATTCAACACTCCATTGCAAGCATTCAACTATTGAATAATTTATTCAACACCCTCATTATACATAGTCTAAGAGAAAGTCAAAACAAATTTGCATTGATGATAAGTGTTGGAAAGCATTTATGAGCAAACTTTGACATGAACACTCACATTGAAGAGAGGAGCCTTGACTGACATGTTAAAGAATGGCTTGGAAGAATCACAAGAACATATCCACGAGATTATGATCACTATCTCCTCTAAAGATGTCCAAAATATCAAAAAAAGTTTTCGACAAAGCTTATTTAGTTTCGACAAAGTCATTAATTAGTTTAAAACTTAGTATACTTTCTAAAATTTTGGGATCAACCAAAGAAATGTGTCAACGATCACATGTCTAACTCATAAGAATGTTTCATTTTTTATTCTTAATTTCTATATTGATAGTAATCATAACAAATATACCAACATACTTATACTTCTCTTCTATCTAGATGTGGACACCTAGGCTATGTTTGGGAGTATGGAGGAGAGGGGAAGGGAGAGCTTTGAATATATATATATATATATATATATATATATATTAAATGTAGAGAAATTTTTTAACATTTAAAAAAAAAAAGATTATGTTTAGAATGATAAAATAATGTTTATCATTAATGTAATTTTACTTTTTAAAATACTATAACAACAAAAATTATATTTGAATAATTTGTCTAAGCCCTCCAAAACCCTCCTCAAATATAAATTTTGAATTCCTCCAAATTAAAAGGTTTTGGGTGTTATGAAGAAAACAAAACCCTCCAAACCAAAATCTTGCAATTCTTTTTATCCTATTCTTCCTATTTTTCAAAGTCCTCCTCTCCCTTTCCCTCCAAACTCTCAAACATAGCCTTAAAGTTGTTTGAATAAGCTATATAAACCAAAACTATTGCTATAAGATTATCGATGTGGGATTTTGCATTGACCTATGCTGTATCTTCTCTTCAAGTTTGTTTGGGTGGCTTTCAATGATTACGACTATGCTTATCTTTTCAGGTAAAAGTTGGATTAAATCCAGATCCTTGCAACGTCTCTGTTTCCATTCTTGTGCTTTGGAATTGGATTTATCTTAAATACCAGTTCCCTTTGACAAAAGATATTGTTTGTTCAGTGGTGACAACTTGTTCAAACTATATATGTTCGGTGTTAAATAGAGGAGATAAATGGATTTGGTTTCCTCTTACTGCAGCGGATTTATATGAAAATAATTGATAATAATCTCAACCAATATTTCAAAGAGCAAACTCTTAACAAGCATGTATTGTAGCACAATCTCTTGCACTTATTTTGAAAACACATCTAGAACTAAGATAAAAATGACAATGGCTAAAAGTTTAACCTTGGTGCAAACCTATAGTTATTAAACTCTATGCAGTTGCGCCAAATCAAACCATATGTAAGAGATTGTTTTAAATTTATTCCTCCAATTATCCATCAATCTTCATAGCAAGTTTATAGCTTCAATGGTCAAGACTCAAGTCATCAACAAAAAATCAAGCAATACACAATTCAAACTTACCAAATTTTAATAAATACCAACATATTCAATAATCTCAAACCTATCACAATTTAAACTCAGGTTAAAATGCACATGTTAGAAAACATGAAAATATTACAATATTTTATAGTACCTTGATCTTAAGTTAGAGTCTCTTAGAATATTATCTTATAAGATTAGTTTTTTTAACTGAGTATGTTAGATTATCTGATAAATTTTCGTTTCTTAGTTATTATCATGCTTTGTATAAAGAGCTGGAGGAAGAAAGAAATGCTTCTGCAATTGCTGGAAATCATGCTTTAGTAATAATCACTGGACTGGAGGAAGAAAAGGCGACATTACATATGGAAGCCTTGCAGCACTTAAGGATGATGGATGAGTAATCAGAATATGAAATGGAAGCTTTGCAAAATGCTAATGACCTTCTTACTGAAAACGAGAAGGAGATAGAAGAATTGGATGTAAAGAACATTGATGGTTCACAAATTAAAAAATATTGATAATTAATTTAAATTATTAATCATGTAAAAATAATAATAATTAATATATTTATCCCATCACTAAAAATAATATTTTAATCCCCATCATTAATGCCGCATATGTAAAATGAGAGGGGGCCATGAAAAACCCAAATGCCACGTATGTAAAATGAGAGGGGGCCATGTAAAATGAGAGGGGACCATGAAAACCCATGAAAAACCTAAGTGTTCTAAAATTTAGGGACCAAAAGAGAGGTTTTAAGTTAAAAAAATATAAAAATAGAATTTCAAAAGTGTATTTAAGCCAATTTTTTTTACACTAAAAGTTTTAACACTATTCGCTTAAGAGTTTGAATGCAAGATGTGTGATAAATTGAAAGAGACTCATGTTATTAATTTTTTTTGTAAGCAAGTATATTAATAAAAGGAGAATTAAAGGTTCTCCAACCTATTTACAAAAAGGATTGGGTCAACCACCCGACAAAAAGAACGTGAAATTATCAACCAAATTAGAGTTATGAAAGGTATAGCAAAAGCTCTTTGCTAGACTCATAAAACCTCAAATTGGGATTAATAATATCACCTATACCCAACCATTTCCAAACTAAAATTTTTATACACCACACCGTATTATCAACATTCCACCCATCATTTCTAAAGCAAATATTGTTTCTCAACAACCATATAGACCAAGAAGTTGCAATCCAAATAACCCCCCATTTACCTTCCCTAACCTTCTTCCTTTTGCAATACCAATACCATTCCATAAAACTAGCAAGACACTCTTCCTCTTCACCAACTGGTTTATCAACCCAACAAGCTATTTCCTTCCAAATAATCTTCACAATGTGATAATGGAAAAAGGAATGGTCCCTACTTTCTTCAAAATTACCACAAAAAGCACACTTTAAAGCATCCAAAGGAAAATTCACACCTCTAATCTTCAATTGGTCTTTCGTCGAAATCCTATTCACAAATAGCCGTCATCCAAACGCCTTGATCTTGTAGGGAATCTCCGTCTTCCAAATAACTCTCAAAGCCTCCGCAAATTTATTATTTGGACCAAAAGGAATACGTTTTGAAGCGTACCATTTATAACAAGAAGAAACCGAATAAATGTCATTATCCTCCAGAGACCAAATGACCTTATCCTCCTCCGAACCATTTAAAAAAACTCCATCAAGTTTCAAAAGAAGAGATGATAAGTTCCTTCGTCCAATCGGAGGTAACAACGATGCCTCAATGCCCAACTCACCTCCAACACCACACACCCTCCCTCCAACCCCCAATACGGCCACCGCAACCTTCTTCAAACACGAAGCCGAAAAAAGACCTGGATTCGATTCTTTTAAACATCACTCCTCCAACCATCTAGCTTCTCAAAAGGAAGTAGTAAAACCTCTCCCAATCACAAACTTGCACAACAACTCCAAATGATCATCACAAAATAAAGAGTCAATCTTAACTAAATCCTTCCACCAACAAGAAGAAGACAGAGAAGAATCAATAGCCACACGACTATTATTCCCATCCATTATTTTCAACGACGCATCTCCGTACCGAGCTTTTAATAAAACCAACAAAAGAGGAACACCCCCTTGCAAAATACGCCACCTCCACTTGTTAAGGAGAGCCAAGTTGAACTCCGGGAGAAATTTTAATCCTAATCCACCTTTATCAACCGAAAGACATACTTTTTCCAACTTACCCAATGAACCCTCCTTCTACCCTCAACTCCACCCCATAAAAACTGCTTTAAATACTAGTAAATTCGTTAACAACCTTGGAAGACATTTTATAAAAAGACATATGAAAAATTGAAAGAGAACTAAAGACCGATCTCAAAAGGGTAATCCTCCCCCCAAGATTTAGAAAACGATGCTTCCAATCCGCTAACTGATTCTTCATTTTGTTCAAAAGAGAATGTCTACGACTTCATTAGTCACCAAAACTCCATCTAAGAGTTGTCTCTCCGGCACAAAAACGCTTTGGCACAGAGAAATAATCGAGTTCAAAACTCTCTTTATCCTCTCCGCCAAAAACTTAATTCGATTAATTTAAAATAAGTGTATAAAGTTGATCTAATATAAAATATTAAAAAAATATTAATTTACACAATTCTGATCAAAATCGAATATTGATCGAGACTAATTTAATTTTGAGGGAAAGAAATAGGCTTTATAATTATAGCAATTTGTTGACACGTGTGACTTAATCAAGTTTACTTGCTTTGGCCTTCCAAAAAAATTAAAACGATACAAGAAAAACAAAAAGGCGGGATTTCACTTCATTCAAACCTTCTTCAGATTTCAAACTCTCTCTATCAACAACCATCACAATGCTTGCAAGCATTCTTAGATCTGAGCAATCCAGCGCCAAATTGCAGCGTGCTGAAGAAGACATGGAAGACGAAGAAGATGTCAAGGGCATATTCTCAACTCCATTTTTCCGATTATTCTCGTTTTTTCTAGTTCTACTTTCCAAAAACCATCTCTGTTTACATATCTGTTTTTGATTTATCTGTCAAGGAAATAATGTCGGAGACGTGAAGAAGCGTCAGGACGCATGGATCTTTACCTGCAATGGCTTAATGATGAAGGTTTAACTTTAAACAATTGAAAGATCTAAGATGTTGAATTACTCTGAATTTTAGTTACTTAATAGTTTTATTATTAATTTTTCCGTAGAACTTGACCGGAGTCAAAGGTCAATTTGAGGCTAAAGTCGATAAGATCTGTGAAGTTGCTGAGAAGCTTGTGGTTATTGATTTTAAGATTTGAAATCTAATTTACTTTAGATTACTATTTCAACTCTTAGTAATTTCAACTTTCCACGTTGATTTCAACCTCCGTGTGCAGAATTCTGGTTATATCACCGGAAGTGATGCACTGCTCAAAGTACGTTGTTTACTTTGCATCTAGGTTTTGAATTATGAATTCAATTTTGATTTGTGTATCTTTAACATTATAGATCTTAGTTACTTGTATTTAAGTTAAGAATTTATCTGCCTTATGTTACTGTAGAGAAAGTCTTTGGTCCTTATTACAACTGGATGCCAAGCGCTTGATGAATTGCTAGGAGGTAGATTTATAACAAGAATTTCTTGTTTATAGTTTTGCACTTTTCGACTTATATAACTCCTTAATTTTACCTCTAACTATTTTCTCAATTTAGTTTTAACCTCCCGAAAAGGTGGAATCAAGATACTGTCAATTACAGAAGCATTTGGAGAATTTCGGTAAGGATAATGTATATATCTGCTCAGATAGATTATATTTGTATTATGTTTCCGAAGAATTACATTCAAATAATAGGACTTTATATTTTCAGATCTGGGAAAACAAAAGAAGCTCATACCATTTGTGTTTCCACTCAGGTTTACTTTTATAATCTATCATTGGTCATAGCATATTAAGTATTAGTTAATACTAATGGCTTATGAGTATTTGAACCTTTCATTTCATTTGTTAATTTGCTCTATCATCTGTTTGTATCTCTTATTGTATGCATTCATAGTTACTCAAACACAAACTTATATGTACTAGCCTTATCTTCATGTATATTGAAATGTTTTTTGAATACTACAGCTGCCAACTAATATGAAGGGAAGCAATGGAAAAGTTGCTTATATTGACACAGAAGGAACTTTGTATGTTTTTAAATTATGATTTGTCTGGTCCCTCTCTCCACTATTAAAGAGTTAGGATGAATGTCTATTCCCTCATAATCAATAACTTATGACTTCCAGTTGATATTTACTTACTAACGTTTTATGCTCATTCGCACTGTAGTCGACCAGATCGAATCGTTGCCATAGCTGAGAGGTTTGGCATGGATCCAGGGGCTGTATTGGACAATGTATGTGTGTGCATGTGTGTGAATCATTAATTGGCTCCTGTGGTGTGTGTCTTGGAGCTGAATGCTAACCAAGTTCTGTTTGTGACTGCTAAGATTATCTATGCTCGTGCCTACACTTACGAGCATCAGTATAACCTCCTCCTTGGCTTGGCTGCAAAAATGGCCAAAGAACCATTCAGATTTCTGGTAAGATGTCAGTTATCTTCCGTTGCAATATGATGTGATGTAGATAGTTGAAAGCTATAATTTATTTTGCAGATTGTGGATCCGGTTATTGCTCTTTTTCGGGTGGACTTCACCAGAAGAGGAGAGCTTGCTGAACGCCAGGTCTGTCATATGCATGCACCAACAGATTTTTTTATCCTTGTCTACTATTCTTGAATTGAGGTATTTTTTGCAGCAAAAATTGGCACAGATGCTTTCTTGCTCAACTAAGATAGCCGAGGAATTCAATGTTGCAGTTTATATGACAAATCAAGGTAAATACTGGATTGACTTTTTTCAGTTGATATATCACTCCCAAGTCCATTAGAATCTTGACACTTTGTTTATATGAAAGCCGATTTTCTGTAGGCATATTACTTATCTGCACAATATTTTGTTTGCAGTCATAGCTGATCTAGTAGGTGATATGATAATAACTGATCCAAGGAAACCAGCAGGAGGCCGTGTGCTACCTCAGGCAGCCACAATAAGGCCAATGAGGTTCAGCAAAGGGAAAAAGGTGAACAGCGTGTTTGCAAAGTGTTTGACGCTCCAAGCCTGCAAGAGGCTGAGACAATATCCTTTACCCCTTAAAATAGTCTATTCCTTGAACTAAAAATGACTTATTTTTACTTTATAGTCCGCCTGTTTTCTCTTGACAACAGTTACGTGTTCCAGAGAACACCAGAACTAACTAGGAAATCATGGGCACTGTGGTATCTTTTTGTTATGGTTTTGTGCTCTCTGATGGGAACCACACAGGCTTTTCATGAAAAATGGAGCTGTCCTACAGTGTCCAGACTGTCGCCATCATAGTAGAGGCCTCATCCTCACAGATCGTTCAATGCTCTGGAAGAAACCTAGTAACCTTCAATATAAACAAACACATTAAACACAAGATGATTACATTAAAGCAAAATCACATGAGGAACTTAAATGTTATTTAATAGCTTTTTCTTCCACTTTTGTGATAAATGCAAAGAGCTTGATTACTTTTTTCTTTTGCTACATTGTTGAGCTGAAGCTTGATTATCGTGTTGTTCTGAAAATGGTGAACCTATCTGTATTTTTGTAGAGATTTGTAACCTTTCATCGAACATTGTGGTTGCGGTCGTCCCCACGTCACATATTGGAACCAGTATCCGTAATTCCTATAGTATTACAATTAATGTCCTAGTAACAATGCAGATAAATACAGTGTCTAATTTCTTCCTTTGCAGATCAATTCAGCTTCACCTACCTCAGGAAATGCTCGTATTATTGTGCGAATGAAATTCATAGATAGAGTTATGTAATCTCCGCCTCATTGCATTGTATGATGAATGAATTGTATAAAGAATGTCTTTTCCAAATTGGAACAGGTGCCGAAAGCACCCAATTTGGAAAAGACTGCTTATGCTGCTTTGGCTATACAAGTTCATTCATCTATGGATATTTTTAATGCAATGAGAGCGGGCGGAATTCACCCATAGATTACATAACTCTATCTATGAATTTCATTCGCAAAGAGCATTTCCCTGAGGTAGGTGAAACTGAGCCTGAATTGATCTGCAAAGGTTTTAAGTAACTGGGAGAAATTAGACACTGTATCTGCATTGTTATTAGGAATTACATTAATTGTAATACTATAGGGAATTGCGGATACTGGTTCCGATTTGTGACGTATAATAGGCGACGACGAAAACCGCAACCACAATGTTCGATGAAAGAAAGGTTACAAATCTCTACGAAAATACAGATAGATTCACCATGTTCAGAACAACACGATAACCAAGCTCCAGCTCAACAATGTAGCAAAAGAAGAAAAGTAACCGATCAAGTAAGCTCTTTAATTTGCATTTATCACAAAAGTGGAAGAAAAAAAAGCTATTAAATAGTATTTAAGTTCCTCATGTGATTTTGCTTTAATGTAATGTGTTGTTTATATTGAAGGTGACTAGGGTTTCTTCCAGAGCATTGAACGCATCTGTGTTAGGGATGATGCTTCCTACTTATGATGGCAGTAAAAGTCTGTACACGGCAGGACAGCTCCATTTTTCATGGAAAGATTTATGTTTAATCTTGTAGATGAACATGATAGGTAAGAATTTATTGCTTTAATTATTTCTGCACACGCCAAGATATTGCAAGTATGGATTTGATGTAGAAATCTCATATATTTACGCAGTCAAAACATCAATGACCCTTGGATCGGATGGAGTAGAAAGCAAATGGATTTTGACTATCTCGGCAGTCATGCTGGCATCCAGGTAGAACACAGTTTTTTCTCAGTTCTACATAGCATGTTTTATGTTTACGAAAGAAGATCGATTAAGATAAGAAATATGATGCAATTGTATCCATGAATTCCTTCTCAGTTCTACATAGCATGTTATATGTTTGTAATTTTCTTTACCAATGGATTTCTTCCATATGCAGGGAGTGGTTCCTGCCCCTTGGGTGGATTCTTTCCATATGCAGCCAAACTCTAGCCATGAATTCCCTTCCCCTTGGGTGGATTCTTTCCCTATGCAGCCAAATTCTAGCCATGAATTTCCTGACCCTTGGTTTCTACGGTTGATACCAACCATTAGTTTTTCTGTAGAGAGTTTTTCACCATGTTCGGAACACCACGATAACCAAGCTTCAGCTCAACAATGTAGCAAAAGAAGAAAAGTAACTGATCAAGTAAGCTCTTTAATTTACATTTATCACAAAAGTGGAAGAAAAAAAACTATTAAATAGCATTTAAGTTCCTCATGTGATTTTGCTTTAATGTAATGTGTATCATCTTGTGTTTAATGTGTGTTGTTTATATTGAAGGTTACTAGGTTTCTTCCAGAGCATTGAACGCATCTGTGTTAGGGATGAGGCCTCCTACTTATGATGGCAGACAAAGTCTGGACACTGTAGGACAGCTCCATTTTTCATGAAAAGATTTTATGTTTAATCTTGTAGATGAACATGATAGGTAAGAATTTATTGCTTGTTATCGCTTTAATTATTTCTGCACACGCCAAGATATTGCAAATATGGATTTGATGTAGAAATCTCATATGTTTACGCAGTCAAAACATCACTGACCCTTGGATCGGATGGAGTAGAAAGCAAATGGATTTTGACTATCTCGGCAGTCATGCTGGCATCCAGGTAGAACACAGTTTTTCTCAGTTCTACATAGCATGTTTATGTTTACGAAAGAAGACCGATTAAGATAAGAAATATGATGCAATTGTATCCATGAATTCCTTCTCAGTTCTACATAGCATGTTATATGTTTATAATTTTCTTTACCAATGGATTTCTTCCATATGCAGGGAGTGGTTCCTGCCCCTTGGGTGGATTCTTTCCATATGCAGCCAAACTCTAGCCATGAATTCCCTGCCCCTTGGGTGGATTCTTTCCATATGCAGCTAAATTCTAGCCATGAATTTCCTGACCCTTGGCTTCTACGGTTGATACCATTAGTTTTTCTGTAGAGAGTTTAATCTGGCAAGTGGAGAAAGCTGGCGAGATACCAACCATTTGTTGATATCAACCATTATTTTACTACTAGCCCCACAGTACTGATCTAAACCTTGTTATCTTGTTATTAAATTCATTACAATGGTTATTAGGATGCTTTTGCAAAAATGCTTCCAAATCTGTTGGAAGTCTTGGAATGATGTAAATTTGAAGTAGAAGTCTTTGTGGCAGTCTTGTGTTTCAATCCAAAAAGCATGTTTCTGAGTCAATAGGGCTGACTCGAATTTCTCATTTTAAAAAACCATTCCTTTTTATTCATTATCTTTCCTTCTTTCCAGCAATAGGATTTATGGCAAAAATTATTTAGGCTTTTTTTATCCTTTTTATATACTAGAGATTGAGATCTCAACCCAGATAGAGGGCGGATGATGCAAATGCCTCTTAAATGGAAGAAGATAGATGATTAAGGATTGTGGGTATGATGAAATATATATTTATCCCATGGTGATCCAACAAACCAAAATAAATTAATTTAGGAAGATAAAGTATTTATTATATGTATTAGTATATTCTAGTTATAATAACCATTACAACTCATCATTTGACCGAAATTATTGTATAGTACTATATACTACTGTTGTACATACATTTCAGCTTTACAGCCAAGAAGATATACATGAACTACATACACGGCTACTTTTATAACTTATAAGTGAACTGCTACTTTTATAAGCGAAGTTTTTCTCATTTTTCCCACGTTTCCGACACTCTTATTAGTAGCTTACATAATTTTTAATATAAATTTATCTAAAGATTATAATTTATATTTTAAAGATATTTAAATTATATTTAATTAATATTGGTTGAACCTCGGTATGATCTGATTAGACCTTTAAATTTGATTTTGATTATAGATTGGGCCTTAATAGTACCCAATTTTGTGGATGGAGGACACACAACTATAGATCATTACACACGCGTCCGCCCATTACACGAGCTTACGCCGTCGACTTGATCCAGTCTTGGACTTTGATCCAAATATTTTGGTATTAGATATGATGAAAAATTATTTAATATTATTATTTAATTTATTAAATGTGTGTAATGAAGATTAATTAATAATAGTGTTATAATTACATATTAATTAATTAACTAATTAATACGTAAACCTAATTCTTGACTAAAATTTGTCTTATCTTCCACGATTCTGCTTCCCTTGCTGATCAAGTTTGTAGCAGTCAGTAATTGGTCGTTTCCGCTCCACTTCCTCAAGTTCGTAGCAATTAGTAATTGGTCGTTTCCGCTCCACTTCCCCCACGATTTTCTCTTTAGTTGGGTCAAATCACTAACTATAAATAACGACACTTCCATCACTTGTTCTTCACTCCAGAATTCCATATTTGAATTCTCTCTTCTCCCTCTCTACTCTGCTTCATCTAAAAAAATCCTTTTCTATTTTCAAGTGGCTTATCGTGCCATCAACGACTGAATTATTTTTAGATATTACAACTACTTTAAATATCATTTGAAGGTGTATCTCTTTGAACGATTCATTAAAATGCAAGTGATAATTGTAACAATTCAAATCTAGAATGTGTTTTTATGATTTATTTTGAATATTATGTGATTTCATGTTGATATGTTGTTGGGTTTTAGTGGGGGATTAGACGTTGACTTAGAAATATTTAGATTAAATAAATTTGTAGTTAGTTGGTTTATAATTAAACTAATAAAGTAGAATATTAATGTGGATGAAAATTATTTATAATTAATAAAATAATAGTTTTATGTGATTTATTATATAACTAAAATAATATGGGAATGAGTAGAGATGCTAGGGATGTAATAGTAAGTCTATATGAGTAACCGAGGGCATACAAGAAGGAATATATTGTACGTTTGTGTCATTCGTAAAAATTAGGTGTACTTATTTTAATGAAAATCGGGGGTAAATACATGCTAATTTACACCTTTTTAAATAAAAATCGGGTGTAATTTACACCTTTTTTAAATATAATTTACACCCTTAAATACAATCACTGTGAAATCCAGCTACTTTTCCCCTTGCAACATTTCTAATACTGTCATCAAAGAAAATCTGCAGAAGATATAAGAGAACTATCATGCATTGATTCCAAGAGTTGAATAATATTATGTAAATCTGCATTGGTGAATATCTGCAAATAATATTCACTAGTTGAATAATATTATGTAACTCTTCAATGAACAAAACAAACTGATGGAAAATTGAAGCTTTTCATGACGTACGATTTTATGCTGAGGCATGGAAAAAAGAAGGTTCCTTAACACTAAATATTGCTTTAGTTTCTCATATGGTAATCTTCCATGCACATAAGCATCAAACTCGTCATTATCAAACTCATAGCCAAGGGCCTGATAATAGGAAACTAAAGTTAAAACTCACAAAAAAAGAAGAAATTACGAGAAAATTGAGGTTAATATCAAATATGCATACCTTCATTCCTTCCTTCCATAGTTGTTCCATGTTCGAGATACAAATCCAGACACCTCTTTGATACTTTACTTTCTTCAATATCTAAGTGTTCTAACATATATTTTGCGAACAAGATTTATTAACTTTAGTACTTCTATTATATTACATTACATATACATATGAAATTATCCGAATACTAGAACACCAAATTATCTATGTTTGTACCTATAATGTTCTTGCGACATGCCAAATTGATCCCTAAGCTCAATGGGTGGAGAGTGTCATCCATATCTGATGTTACCACAACATGTGGAACCTAAATCAATTCAACCAATTCAAAAAGCAGAAAGGTAATAATATAATATCTATTGAACAAGCATGAGTATGCATCATACCAAAAAGCAAGCACTCATATTTGACTCCAACAATCCCGCGACTACTCATCTCGAATGAGCTTTGAATCTGCATAAAATTTCAGTAACCAAAATTTAAAATTTCTCATGTTTTTCTTTCTCCAAGGCAAGTCTTGAAATCTTAAGCTCAAGAGTACTTATTGCAGTAGTATTTTAATCCTAGATAGAGAGGACCTTTGTTAGACCTGAAACCTCGTCTGATTTAACCAACAGCTTCTTTTTGGTTTTCGCTTTGACAATTTTTCTTTTGGGTTCTGATTGTTTTAACCTTTTCTTACCCTGGTTAAGTTCAACAGTCTCTAGAATATCATTAACATCATCCACGGGATCTTCACTCGATACCTTTTTAGCTTTCATTTCTAAAGACGTATTTTCAGAAGAAATAAACAGCCCTTGTTCGTCTTTAATTTGAGAATCTTGTTCTGCAGAACACAAATAAGAAAGCTTGAACTAGTTTTATAAAGAGCAACGAAGAGTTTAAGGACTTTGCAGACAATAACAAAAGTTGCACAAAATAAAAACGAAACAAAAATCCATTTCAGCACCTCCTCAAGAATAAGTAAAACTCAGTAAATGCTGATAAAATTGTATACCACACATATTATCGTCCATTAAAGTCTTCAAGGCAGACAAAAGATCCTCTTTATGACCTTTGGTAGGAACCCCTATACTCCTGAGAATTGAAAACCATTCCCAATACATAAATAATTTCAAAATGTTTCTTGAAAGTTGAAACTAGAGCCAAAACAGTAGCTACATTTTAAGGGCAAAGCATATATCTACTTACTTTAATGTCTTCCGAAGTTCGGGAACAGTCGTGGTGTCAACTACATCCCGGTCATTTCTTAATCTATCTGCAACTTGGGATAATCATTCTGTTTCAATTTTTCTTACAGTGATGCCATTGCCCGTTTTGTAAACTCAATGGCCTGAGTTGGAACTATACGAATCATATTGATCGTGTTTCCAGCCCACAATCCTTGCCATCCCTGTTGCTCTACAACCTAAACAAAACTACCTGTGATATTTTTTGACCCAACACCAACTACCATTCTTGTCCTGGGTGTTGAAATAATGCAAAACGTTTTTCTAACACATACTAATTGGCAATTAAGTTTAAATGTAAAGTTGAAGTTTTACTTAAATTTACATCATTTCATTCCTCTATCCTATTACATAACTGCATTCAGTTATCTAAGATGGTTTCAGTTTTGTCAACCACCATAACCATAGTAAACCTCACCGCACTTATAGCAACCACCACCTCCGCCGCTCCTGTCGATGGGAGTCGCGCAGTCTCTGGCAATGTGCCCAATTCCACCACATCTGTAGCAAGATGTGGTGCGCGGTCAAATCCGCCTCTGATATTGCCTCCTCGAGTGCAATCCCTAGCAATATGACCAAAAGAAAGAGCAGCAGGTATAACAAGCACCTCCTCCGCCTCCACCGAAATTATTGCTCCGGTTGCAATCCCTAGCGAAGTGGCCAGTATCACCGCAGTTGTAACAGCCAGCGCCTCCACCACCGGAATTATTTCTCCGATTACACTCTCTAGCGATGTGACTAGTGTCACCCCAGTTGTAACATCCAGCACCGCCTCCACCGTTACGTCTCTCAGAACCCCTAAATCCACCAAATCTACGACCGCCTCCACTGCCGTATGAATCCTGCCTGGACTGCAGAGGAGCGCCGTTAGGACCTGTGACATCAACTTCGACTTGCCTTCTGCTTCAGCTTCGTTGGTGATTGTGAATTCGACTTGCCTTCTGCTTCAGCTTCGTTGGTGAAATGCGATGAAACTGGGTTTTGACTCTCTTTGATAAGAACTCAGAAATTTGTTGAAAATTCAGCTTCAGCTTTCCGTTTTCAGTGAAATGAGAACACAGAAATTTGTTGAAAATGAATTTGGATTCTTTTTTGAGAAGAACCATAATTTAAAGCGTTTATGGTTCCTGAACAAGAGTTTTGATTAAAAGAGTTTATGAATTTATATTATTTTAGTATTCAGTGTAATAAATTTATTATTCACCTAAATATTATTAAGTCCATTAATATTTACCCATTAATTTGTTAATAATATTTAAATTATCTGATAATCTATTATAAATTTATAAAAATTAAAGTACCATTAACTTACCATAACACTCTTTTTAGAAAATTTTAATTTGATCTAATTTCAGGGGTATCCGTGTAACTTTGAAAAATACTTGCACCATATTCATTTGAAGCTGATGTGTCACTCTCACATTTTTTTTCATTTTATTAATTTTTCCCCCACACAAATCATAACCTATTGTCAAGTTAATAAACCTAATAAACCTAATTGGAACATAATTAACATGCAATGCAGTACGCCATTGGATCTTTCTGGGGAAACTGAAACGTCTTACACGCCGCTTTTCATTTTCAATCCATTGTCTTCCCCATCTTAACATTATCTTTCTCTGAATCCAGTTTGAAATTTCAATGGGAAGCCAAACGTTCTTCTCTCTTCCTTCAATGCGTCCCCACTGTCTATTTCCCTATAATCTCATACCTTGCATCAAACCTAATCCTAAATTGCTTCATATATCCCTGTCTGATTTGTTCCAAAACGCAGCTGGACGGAACAACCGATTTGTTGTTATTCTGTTGTTATTCTTTATCCATTCATCTTTCTTCAATCTGCCTAACTTGCTTTTCACAGATTTTTTTACAGATACCCTATATCCATCGATGGCGCGTCCTATTGAATTTATCAATAACATCAACGATTCGAAGGATTTGTGGAAGATTGCTGTTAGATGTAAGCATTTGTGGTCTGTCACCAGTTCTCAGAATAAAGAGCACTTGGAGCTTATTCTGTTTGATTCAAAGGTATTATAAAATTTAAATGCCATTTTTTATAATAGTTCTGTTATACCATACTGATTTCAAAATATTTGTATTTTCTCAGTTGGATTTGATTCAAGCCATTGTGCCATCTTATTTGGTACCAAAATTCAAAACGCAGCTTGAGCTTGGATGTTCCTACGTTATGCAGAATTTCAAAGTTTCGAGTAATGATTTCTCCTTCAAATCTACTGATCATAAGTTCAAATTGATTTTCTGTGAATCTACTTCTGTCAAGAAGGTCCCACTAAATGACATTCATGTGAACTACCTCAACTTAATTGGAATGGATGTTATTGTTGAGGGTAAATACAAGACAAATGTATTGTATGGTGAGTTGCATTTTTACATTTATAATAAATCACTTGAAAGGTTAAGTTCAACATTACACATGACTGTATATGGTAAATTGTTTTGCAGATATCGTTGGAGGAGTAACTGAAATTTCTCAATCCCAAATAATTCCTGATAACAACAAAAGCAAAGTTGTATTTACATTAACTGATATCAGGTGCGTGTGGTTTTATTTTGTTACCCTAATATTGATACTGAGTATTGTATATTTCTAACATACTCATGGTGTTTGTTTTGTAATTACTGTCACTCAGCAAACCTTCTGTACAATGTACTCTTTGGGGAAAATTTGATGTGCAACTTAATGAGTATTATACCACTCATAAGGATGATGGTAGTATTGTTGTACTACTGATTAATGCAAGGATCAAAGAACCTCAAGGTATCATATGTATCTGTTTATAATTATATCCAACTTTAAGCATTGTCATTTATATGTAGGTCAAATTTCAGGAAGTTATCCGTTAAATGTATCTAATGCATGGAACGACACAAAACTGCTGATTAATGATTTGAGTATTGAGGAGGTTAAAAAACCTTAAAGAGAAGTAAGTGATCATTATATCAAATGTATGCCTCATTTGTGTAAATATAAATCAGGATTCATGCATTACTAACAGACACTTTTGAACCTGACCTGTGTTTAACAGTCTTAAAAATGAGTTGCCGTTGCTGTCATCTTCAAGCATGCATATTGACACGCCTCAGAGCTCTCATTTCTCTGAGTTGGATAAATTTATCTGGAAAGCTGAAATATTGAGTCTATCTGAAATTGCATTTCTGCAAAATGTTAGTTACTCCTTAAAATTGACTTATTGAAATTACATAATTAGACAAACTTAATTCTTATCCAATCTTTGAGATAAATCACTTATTTCGCTTCGGAGACTACGTGTGATTGACTGGAGAAGTTTGAATGTGGCGAGTCAGGATGGTATTATGATGGATGTAGTGAATGTACAAGAAGTGTGTCTTTAAAGGATGGAAAATTCATGTGTTATTCGAAACACATTTCATCTGAGCCAGTCCCAAGGTAATTTCTATGTACTGCATAACAAGGTTTATCAGCATATAACCAAACGCTTCATTGCTGACAATTTGTATTTTGATCACACATCATATAGATTTAAGCTTGAAGTGCTTGCCTCTGATGGAAAGTTAAAATACAAGTTCGTATTTTTGGATGTAAATTGTGTAAAGTTGATTGGGAAGTCCGCTCTTCAGATGAAATTGGATTTGATGAAGGTATAATCAATTTGGCTTTTATATTACTTATTTCATTACCATTTGCCTAACATATATTATTTGGATGATTTAGTCTGGAGATTATGATCCCCTTGAATTCCCTTATGAACTGGATGTGATGCTCAAGAAGGAGTTGACTATAAGAGCAATTTTTCAACCTAACAAGGCCAGTCTGTCAGTCATTGGATTTAAGGCAGATGAAGAGATACGTAAGAAAATAAGGGATAATTTCAAATGTGAAGAGGTACTGCTGTTTTATTACTCTCAACATCATCACCATGTGCATTACATTTTTTAAACTTGCAGCATACTTCAAAGATGGCCATCTCAGAAAAACTGTCTCGGGATGATCTACATACAGTATCAGTGAGTTTTTTTTGTTTTTTTTTTGTTTTATTACTTTCATCATCATGACCATGTGCATTACATTTGACTAACATTTTTTTTTAACTTGCAACATACTTCAACGATGGCCATCTCAGAAAAACTGTCTCAGGATGAACCGTATACAGTATCAGTGAGTCTGTTTTTTATTTTCAAGATTAAGAAATCAACCTATAAAACAATTTCTTCCTTCATTTTGTACGATGCTGATGTTGTTTTAACTCTGTCATGGCAGGAGCCCTTATCAATTACTGCAAATTATGACCCTGCAGTTGCCAACTCTGCACTTACACCGTCAAAAAGATCTATTCCTGAAACGGTCGAAGAACTCGACAGTGGCCAACTATCGTCCACCAAGATAACAAGGGATATCAAGCTGGAGAAATGATTTTGTCAACCTTCATCGCAGTTTTATTTTTTCATTCAGATATTTTGGACAACATGGGGCACCTAATGTTTTTTTTAATTTTATTTTACTCTGATGTTTTTCTCTTTGTAAGTTCGATATAATGAACTTATTATGTATTATTTGCAACTATGAATTATGTTGTGCTGGCTATATTTTAATATATGGATTTTTGTTAACAATTTATCTACTTAAATTATACCACACAATTGTTTCTACTCAATTTTATATTTTGTATGAATTCATTTTAGAGTATGGTTATACCTTAGAATTATATTATTGTGAAGTTATTGTCTTTATAAAACACAAATGCATAGCTGGATAAATTATTTTGTTAAGCAACATCGCCTTCTTTTTTTTTTGCATTTACGTATTTGGAAAACATGTAGCACCTAATGTTTTGTTTTATTTATTTACATGTTTTTCTCTCTGTAATTCTGAACTATTAAAATTTAATCCCACAAATTCCCATTTAACAATTGTTTCTAATGAATTTTATATTTTCTATGAATTTACTTCAAAGTAAGTTAGACATGGTATTTGGTTATTATGGACTTAATGTCTTTGTAATACACAAATATTATTCTTTATATCTTAAAAATACACAACTATTATTCTTTTGTGTTCTTTATGCCTAATTTAAATATGTTAACTTTTCTATAATTGTAAGAAATCAATGTGATGCTAATAAACTTTTTATACTAATGTACATGATGTAACTGCCATTGTTTCCTAATTGATGGGTTATGTAAACTGATAACTTCATTGTTAACCAACAAAATTTATATGGATATAGTTATAAAGGCACAGGCTGGTAATATAATTGTCTCATAAACAGAAATATATGGATCTAATACATGGAACTAATTTGTTAAACAAAAACATAATTTGCTAATATGCCAGTTAACAAAGACATGGAACTAAATACATGGAACTGAATAATATGCCAGTTAACAAATATAATTTGGTAATATAACTTGCTAAACAGAAATATAATTTTCTCATAAACTGAATACATGGAACTAATTTGGTAATATGCCAGTTAACAAATCATAACCACTGATTGTACATAGAGCCTTAACTTAAGAAGTTCAAACAACACAAATTATAACAAATTAACAATGGGCATCAAACTGATTCTGTCATCAAATATTGCTGCAGTTCTGCCAATACAAAAAATCCCTCATTTTCTGCCATGATGCTTCACATAATTTCCAGTCAACATATCCTTTCACTGCTGCCCTTTCACAACTTTAACCAATATACGTTCCACCGAAGGATGTTGTACTTTGAATTGGATAACATCACCTTTGGACAACTCTTTATCCTTCGCAAATTTATACCAGCCTTTTGACAGGAACTTCTCAGTCATTTTTTCCCTGCTTTTGAAAACACATGAATATGTAAGACCTGAGTCTGTATTATAAAGATCAATAGATGATCTTGGTTCCATGAAAATATCCTTAATGACTGATGCTGGAAATTGCTGCAACATGAAAATTGATTAGCTATGTCTATTAATTCTATGTTAGACATCCAAAATACTATATTAGCAAACTGTTCAAGAGCTTACAAGAACTTGAGTTTTTATCTTCAAGCTGCTCTTCACAACTTTCTGCCATTTGCATTCAAGTTTCTGTTGCATGGAAGCATTTTGTACAACATCAGCACCAGCAGGGGTATTGTTGTCATTGCTGCACCAACATACACCATTATTTAAAATGATAAGTTGCGTACTTAAATGTCCAACTCTAGTTATATATCCTAATAGTGCTTGCCTGTCCAACCCATCGTCGACTAATTCCATGGCTGCAGCAATGTTGTTGTCTTCAATCTCATATGAACCGTCAATGAGCCATCCCTCCTCTTTGGAAATTTCAAAGTACTCTTCATGAGATAGACAACTTCTGACCTTTCCGGTTCTGAGTTCATAATCTTCCTCTCTTTCCACGTACTCATAGTATTTCTCCAGAAGTTGAGCACGTGTAAGCTTTACGACACTGTTGCTACTTAATCAATAATCAAAAAATCACATGCAATCAAATTTTATTCACTATCAACATGCAACAGACTCATTCCAAAATAATGTTTTACCTTGAAGAACCTTCGCCTTCTTCCTTCCTCCTTTTGGCAGCCACATGCAGATTTCTCCATTATTGGGCAATGTCCCGCTTCTCCTGAGATTCCCTTCTAACCTTCTACATAGCCAACTTTATCCATTCGGGATGAGGAGGCATCCCTGTCAGAGTTCTCCCTACAAATCCCCTGAATATAAAATAGTACCATGATCATCTATAAACACAGACAGATTTGGATAAACCCTAAATCTTCACATTGCAAATGATGAAACATGTGTATCAAAACTTCTATCTTACTCGCGGGAACACCACCTTAGAGTCTGTTTTGTCATCGTATTAACTCACCGGAGCTATCTGGATCAGAACACCGTCTCAAATATTGTCCGTCTTCCTTGGAATGTTGTTCTGTGGTAAACCCGTAGCGAGAACTTTGATGAAGTGAATATGACGTTTTGTATTATATTGGTTGACCCAACAAGCAACCATTTGTTACATAACACACTATAAATGACAGGTAGAATACGAAAGGTTCTGATCATTCCATTTGATATCCATTGGAAAGTGTATATTTTTGGAAGTACTTTTAACATTTGCACCACGTGCAATATTTGAAACTATTTTTGAGTTTTATTATTTTTGTTAACCACCAAATCAGTCTATTATTTAATAATCTATCATTTAATTTAATAATTTTCTGTAACAAAATATATAATATTTGTTTTCTAAAAAAATATTATTCACATTATTAAATTATTTTAACAGATTGACAAATAAACTATGTTTGGTTATTTATGACATTTTAATTGTTGATTAAAGAATACTGTAAAAATAATAGCATCATTTTTAAATTACTTTAACTAATTATAAATAAAATATTTTACACTGTATTATTTTATAAAAACATTATAGATCAAACCATTATAATATGTTAAAAAAAATATTACAAAAACATACAACACCAAAAGATTAACCTTTGGTTTCCAAAATTACTTTTGAGTTTTCAACATAACAATATTTAATGTCACATAATAATTTTTGGTGTTCTAATAATTGTTTTAAGTTTGTCTGACACACCTATCATCATTGAAACTAATAAACAACACATGTTGTATTGATGTCACATTAACTTTTTTCCCTTTACCCATAATTGTCAAGCTTTGGTAGTATATCCTATAATGATGAAACACAATTAATGTAATATATCAACTTCACTAAGGCAATACAATATACCTTCTCTGCTATTCAATGTACAAATGTAGTATCTAAGTACACTTACAACTCAAAATACAAATGTTCTGAATTGCAAATCCAAACAATCCTATATAGATTCTTTACTATTACATTCATAATGTTATACTTATGAAGAGTTGCATTTTATCAAGTATAGTTTCTGTCAACTATGAACAGCCATTTTGGAGATAGGAAATATTCTGCAGCACTAGCAAGACAAAAGAGGAAGCATATTCTTAATGAAAGAAGATTTAAGAGGAATAGAGTTAATGAAAATGGATTTGAACACAACCATCAGCTAAATAATTCAAGTTCTGTAACCAGAAATCATATAAGACAACCACTGTCTGATATCACTTATGCTGTTGTTAATGGGGTGTGAAGATGTTTCTGCACGAAGAGCAGTTGGAATGCTTAATTCACAACAAAAGCATTTGAATGTTGGTTTTAGCCAGTGCACAACCCCAAACCCTGCATCTTCCCACAACTACTCATGCATTTCTACTGATATAATTTCCCCCAAACAACATTTTGCTTCAGCACGTCGTAAAATGAGGTCAATTATGCAGCATAAAAGTGCCCAAAACAACAAGCATCGTTGTCATCTACATATCAACCCCGGTGAGAGTAAGTCGTTTTGTTCGCCTCTCCCTTTTGATGCAAAAACACCTATAAGTGGCGTGACCTTCTCCTCCAGTATTGAATGCAACAATAATTCATATGGACAACCGACTTCTTATGCATCTTCATCCAACAAACATATGGATCCAACTGTAATTCGTTCAACGACTGCGAATTTATTCAATACCTTTTCAACTGTTAGAGAAAGGAATGCAACTTCCCATAATACGAATCTGTGCACAAATACTGAAGCAGTGAATGCAGGTCACCAATCATTTGCAGAATATTCAACCGATGAATCTACAAGCGATGGTTCATGTGAATTCATAAATGAAAATCCAGATTATGATACAAGTTCAAGTTTGGACAACGATGAAGACCATTATGCAAATGTCCCAACAATTGATTGCACAAATGCTGGTATGTATTGCCGAAATTATTATTAATCGCAAACCATAACTTATGTTCACTGTCATACCATTTGATAACTATGAATATACAAGTGTTTATAATAGATATGTTGTTTCATTCTATCTGATATATACAGGATATTCAGATATTGGCGATCCTTGCATTGAATGCACTCGTTGTGGAGCACAGATGTGGTATTAGGAGAAAACTGACAAGAGAAAACATAGTGTAGTGCCTAGGTTCCAATTATGTTTTGGAAAGGGTAAAGTTGTGTTACCACTTTTGAGAACACCACCACCGTTTCTTAAACATCTACTGTCGAATGAAAACGATGTACTATGTAGAAATTATCAGCAGAATTGCAGACTGTACAACATAATGTTTGCATTTACGTCTCCTGGAATGAAAATTGACAATATATTCAATACTGGAAACGAACCACCTAACATGAGAATTCAAGGGCAGACTTGCCATAGAATTGGTAGCATGATGCCTTTGCATGGAGAAAAACCGAAATTTGCTCAGCTTTATATATATGACACTGACAATGAGATTCAACATAGGATGCAAGGAATAGGGTAATGTTTTTTAAGCCAATTAAGAAACCTACGTCAGATTTCTTATGCTATTATCATGCATAACATATGTTTTATTTCCTAATGCAGCAACAACCCGAATATTATGGAAGAAACTATTAGCCGTATACAGAACATGCTTGATGAATTCAACATACATGCTAAATCTTTTAGAATGGCATCAGATAGACTAAAGGATTGTCCTGTACCTGACCTCAAATTGAAGTTAATATCCGATAGATCAAAGGACAGACGAATTTACAACCAACCTACTGTGTCTGAGGTTGCAGCGCTTATTATTGGTGATGTTGATACAAGCTCAAAAAGGGATATTATCCTTGAAAGACAAAGCGGTAGACTAAAACGAATAAGTGAATTTCATCCGAGCTATATTGCATTACAATATCCACTTTTGTTTCCGTATGGGGAAGATGGATTTAGACTTGGTGTTCTACACAGAGAAAATGTTCCCAATAAAAAGGGAAGATGAACAAACTTACTATTAGAGAATGGCTTGCTTTTCGCATTCAAACCAGACAACGTGAAGCACACACACTGCTCAGATCAAGGAGATTGTTTCAGCAATTTTTGGTTAATGGATTCACTATGATGGAGTCACAGAGACTGAATTATATACGTAAGCATCAAAAAAAATTATGAGTATCCGAATACTCCAATTTGTCAAGAGTAGACCAACAATCTTCAAATGAAGGAGCCCAAAAAGGCAAAAGAGTGGTATTGCCGTCAACGTACGTTGGAAGTCGGAGATACATGGAACAATTATACTTTGATGGAATGGCAATTTGTAGCCAAATTGGATTTTCGGATCTATTCATTACCTTTACTTGCAATCCATGTTGGCCAGAGATTCAGAGGTTACTTAACAACATGAATTTACAACCTCAAGATTGTCCTGATATAATCTCAAGGGTTTTTAAAATAAAGTTAGACGAATTATTGTGTGATATAACAAAGAAGCATGTGTTGGGCAGAGTTGTTGCATGTGAGTTACATGAAATAAATTATGTAATACTTAATTGTTCCTGGCTCTATATCAATCAATTTACATTAATATTTTTACTGTATTTTAACTTTTTCCAGATATATACACCATTGAGTTCCAAAAGAGAGGTTTGCCCCATGCACACATTTTGCTTTTCATGCATCAGCAGAACAAGTATCCCACTCCAGATGACATCAACAACATTATTTCAGCAGAAATACCAGCCGAATCTGATGATAAGAAATTACATCATTTGGTAAAGACACATATGATTCATGGTCCATGTGGGTTGGCAAACATATCTTCACCTTGCATGAAAAATGGTAAATGCTCTAAATTTTTCCCCAAAAATTGGTAGCCTCAAACCATTGTCGATCAAGATGGATATCCCGTCTACCGGAGAAGGAATACTGGCATTACTGTTCTGAAAAGGAATATTATTCTTGATAATAGGTATGTAGTTCCTTATAATGCATATCTGCTAAAGAAATATCAGGCGCACATTAATATGGAATGGTGTAATCAAGGTACTTCAGTCAAGTACTTATTCAAGTATATTAACAAAGGTTATGATAGAATAACTGCAACTGTTGTTCGGACCGAATCGGACGGAAGTACAGTTGTTAGAGAGGTTGATGAAATCAAACAATACCTTGATTGCAGGTACGTTTCCCCAAGTGAGGCGTGTTGGAGGATTTTTTCATATCCTATCCATGGTAGATCTCTTTCTGTTGAAAGGTTGTATTTTCATCTGGAGGGCAAAAATCCCGTTTACTACACTGATTATGACTTCATAGACGATGTTCTTGAAAAACCAACTGTAAAGGAATCAATGTTTACAGCTTGGATGAAGGCAAACAAAAAATACGAAGATGCAAAGAGTTTAACATACACTGTCTTTCTTTCCAAGTTTGTTTACGATAAAAGATACCGTTTATGGAGACCTCGCAAAAGAGGTCGTACGATTGGCCAGTTAATTAGGGTTCCTCCTAGAAGTGGTGAACTCTATTACCTTAGAATGATGTTGACGGTTGTCAAGGGACTGACTTGCTATGAGGATATAAAAAAGGTTGGTGGATTAGTTCGTGACAGTTTTAGAGATGCATGCTTTGAGATGGGATTTCTTAATGATGACAAGGAATATGTTGCAGCCATAAATGAGGCCAAAGATTGGGGTTTCGACAATTTTTTGAGGAAGCTATTTGTCACGATGCTGTTGTCCAGTACTGTTAATCGACCACGACATGTTTGGCAACAGACTTGGAAGTTGCTATCTGACGGTATTCTTTATCAAAAGAGAATTGTGACTGGAAGAAGAGGTACAATCCATTAATACTTATATACTTCTGTTACATATCATAGAATTTCAAACCATAGCTAACTATTATAATGAGTTCTTATTCTTATAATACTGTTCATGCATAAATTTCCCAGCCGAGATATAAGGCCGGAGGGGGATTTGTAGGCATCCGGGATGAATCTCGGATGAGATATGAGATGCTTATCTGGCATAGTTCCCGGAATTGGGATAGCGGACCGGTCCCCGGATATGACCCGGACGTCTATCCGAGCTAGGAGGGTTGGATTGGTCTCCGTTACGCTATTTATGGGTCGGTTACGAACGTTACGAATCATTAAGTAGCGGTTTCAAGTATTAAATGGACGGTTACGCCATCATTATCATTAGTAATGGCTACGCTATAAAAGGAGGCCTTAGGGCCATAAGGAAGATTCATTCTCTTATTCCCTCTCTCAGTTATACGCTCTAGAGAGGGTTCTTATACCACATCTAAGGGCTCCCAACTGCGGGGTAAGCTAGACCCATAGCTTGGAGGCCATGCATCCCTGGTATGAGCCTCCGAATCCCTTAAGATCATATATATAATTTTTCCTGTAAGAACATTGGCGCCCACCGTGGGGCCTCGGTAAAATTCTCCTTGGCCACACAACTCATACCTAAGTAATCAGCTATTACCTAGGAGATTCACGCTGATGTAGTGTTTTTACTGCGTAAAATTCACCTACTAAGTAATCACGTGTTACTGGTCATAAGGGTGATAGAAATTACTTAGTGTTATACCATAGTACTTGGTCACGTGAGCCGGGGTCTATGGCAGTCCAGATCAGAGCGCAAACAACAATCGGAAGTGCCTCGAGGTAACATTATTTTTATCAAATCGGAATGGCAGTCGGAGGCCACTTCAAACGAAAATCAACAGAACCCATACAACAGAGGTTGAATCCGATCTGGGTGAAATTGCATGTTGGGTTCAATCAAATCTCGTTTCGTCTGGCGATTTATGGTCGAAAACCCGGATACAATATTCGATGATGTCACTTGTAGCACAACCATTTCGTCCTCGTCGATTTAAAATCCCGATGAGTACATTTTGGTCAAGGGGAAGGTGGCAATATCGTTAGGCCAATGGGCCCGACATCACCGTTTATCACCAATGTCTTTGACTGATTGATGGTTCTCTTAGACGATATCAGCACCGATGTGCTACTGGGGGTGTTAATGGCCATAATCAATTTCCTTTTTCAACGCTTGTCGATTTAGGTGTAGTGATAAATTCACGATGGTAATTCTCGGTAACGTATCAGAGTGATAAATGATGTCTGTATGTAACGGGTGATTTTGATAGTAGGCAAATGGGTAAGAATCCGTGATGCATCCGGGTGGCGAAGGAACCAAAGGGCTAATATGAAAGATAACTTAGTGATGATGACCCACCAAGCTTCGGAAGCCAACAGAGTTTGCAGCAGACAGATGAATTGCCGTTGGTGTTATGTATCCAAATGCATCCAAGCATTGTAGAGCAGAGTCGGGAGAGCCCCCTTTGTCGGCTCGAATCCTAAAAGATAAGTGATTTCTCATAAACGCCTATTTGATTTATTGTCATTCAATGCTTGGCACAACAAAGGACTCTGTTCCTCTTAAATTAGTTTGAAAACTCAATCATTACGATATCGTTGTAATTTGTCACGACAGTTATGAATTGATGCTCATAGTGATAGGGTGAGTAGCAGGTTGGAGGTGGATATAGAGTATTGGGAAGAGACAATACCGTTCCGAAGGCCAGATTGTTAATGATGTTATGCCGAGTCGTTGATAAGTGTCGGACGAAGTGGGATGGCAGGTTTTAGCTTTTTGATTGAGGTTTATGACAGGGGTGGCATGAACTCCGGAAAGATTGAGGGCCAGCCAAGGTGGTGACTAGTTTCCCGAATTATGATGCTCCTTGGTGAGGTGACAAATAAAGAGGATCTTTAAACTCTCCGGTCTTGACAGTCACATGAGAATCTTCTCTTAATTGCTGAAGCAAACACTCAAATTCAAGTTGCATACTTCGGACGAGTTACTAAAGATGAGCATTTGGCTGCATGAAAAGTTGAGGTTAAGATATCAGGTAAAGTCAGGTACTGTATGCCAAACAAGCCCGAACACAACAATGATCGTCGAGAGGGCAGGAGTAGCCATGCCGTCACTACTGTGAAAAGATAAGTGATTCCTGTACATTCAGTATATTTAGCTCTTACATGCATATGCAATAGAAGCTTATAATTAAGCTAGGCACATTTGAGATACAACAATTAATTTAAGTTAAATCTCGATTACTAAATGACTGCAGCATCAGTAATGATAGCAGACTTGAAGTGCAAATGTGTATCCGACAACTCCTTCATAGTATGTGGAACAATCAAGAATCATGTTGTCGACTCTGAAGGATTAGCAGACTGGTTATGCAATCGTTGATGTGTCTACAGTTATCATATTCGTCTAAACCAGATGCAAGACTGTCAGGGAACACATGTCCAACTTTTGACATAATGAGGATCAAGATATATGTTGCCTTCGGTGTTTCAAAATAAAAGGATAAATCCTAGTGATATGTGCTGTTCATGCTCCCAATCTCGAAGAAAGTTAATGAGGGATTGGAACATGCTAGTGCTCAGATACGCGGATATGTCGCTGTTGGATAACCCAAAGATAAGTGATACGTTTCTCTCAAACTAATTTACGGAAATTCCGCAATATGCCTGTTTGCCATACCATCTTTGACTAAACTTTAAATCAAGTTGGAGTTAGAACTATGATGGAAACAAAGAACTTTGGAACAATGAGACAAAGTTAAATTCGTGTGTGTATTAAACATCTTCAAAGTTTTATTATTCCTTCACATTGGTATTAAACATATTCACACCAATATTGCACGTTACACATAGTTACGGTTATAGAAGTTATATTAATGAGCAACCTTTAATTTATAGTATGGATATTACAAATTGGATATTGAATAATATAGATATTGAAGTTATATTTAATTTATAGTCACTGCACGTTTAGTACTGGGCTGGCTTTTAAATAAAGGTGTGCGTTGGAAGATATATCAAATATAGAGAGATGGAAAGGAAGAGACACGTGCTTTACAGTTTTCGGTATATATTTATTGTCTTCTTGAAAGTTCTTGCGCATAAAAGAAGTGACTTTATGATTTGTGATTGTAGAAAATGGAGAGCGGAATTGTTATGCCAATCAAAAATAAGAGATTAAAAGGATCCCATCATCGGCATTGAAGCCGACTACGATAAGCGCGTTGCCGACATAGCTGCTGGTGTCAAACAAGAAGTCAGCAAATAGTGACTATCCAAAGATAATTTAAGATGATTAAATTACATCTATGAATTACTTACTCCCTTGATACATACACCGCACTACATGAGGAATGCACTTTTTAGTGTTACTGTTTGTTTTACACATTGGCTCTGTAATTAATGATTTTTGGTTTTGAGATGTATTTTTGCATTTGGGATAGCGGTTATTGCTTGTCTTTTTGCCGGGATCGTTTTACTACTTGGTTGACCACCATTATACCGGGTTCAAGGCAACAAAACGAAGGAACATAAGAGGCCGGATGGAGTACAAGTTTATACTTCGAAAAAATTGTTCATTGTGTAAAAATGAGTTATTGTCTATGCCGATTATATCATTTACATTTATTTCAGCAATAGATGTCGCTCCTTTCCCCTACGTGGGTTGGAGGCATCCTAATCTTATTAGTAGGGGAATCAGGAGGAATCCAGACGACACGCAAAAAACTAAATAGGTACCCAGCGTAAGTACTCAGGAAGCAAATGACAAAATTGAGTCATCCTTAATCGGGATGGCTCTGTATCAAAGCGTTTCATCTTATTCCAAACAAAGCTTCACGCTTGGGGGGCTCATATAAGCATCCGATCAAGAATGGTAGAAGAGAAGACAGCGAAAAACCTGGTGGATAAGTTACAAGTTAAAAATTGTGTAAAATACCATTGTTTAAAGGCGAGTTAAATGTCTTTGTCGGTTGTAAGAAATTGTGGTGTCATCTAAAAAGGTGTCGTCTTACTCTCCTGTGTGGGCGAAGAGACATCTTAAAAGTTACTTCTAGATTGTAAAGACTAAATAGGATGTAACGGATAAAAGTGCTTCGCACCTCAAGACTCGGATATGGCGGGAATCAAAGGCATGGCGACGTACTGCTAAGTTCGGTCTATGATCGTCTTTCAGTCACGGAAAGGCTCTGTTCCCATGAGGAATACTCCTTGGTCAACCTCGCTTGAGGCTCTGAACCCATTGGCGACGTCGCTAAGCTCGGTCTATGATCGTTTTCATCACGGAAGGCTCTGTCCCATGAGGAATACTCCTTGGTCAACCTCGCTTGAGGCTCGAACCCATTGGCGACGCATCGCTAAGCTCGGTCTATGATCGTCTTTCATCACGGAAGGCTCTGTTCCCATGAGGAATACTCCTTGGTCAACCTCGCTTGAGGCTCTGAACCCTATGGCGACGTGCTGCTAAGCTCGGTCTATGATCGTCTTTCAGTCACGGAAAGGCTCTGTTCCCATGAGGAATACTCCTTGGTCAACCTCGCTTGAGGCTCTGAACCCTATGGCGACGTGCTGCTAAGCTCGGTCTATGATCGTCTTTCAGTCACGGAAAGGCTCTGTTCCCATGAGGAATACTCCTTGGTCAACCTCGCTTGAGGCTCTGAACCCTATGGCGACGTCTTGCTAAGCTCGGTCTATGATCGTCTTTCGATCCGGAAGGCTCTTCCCATGAGGAATACTCCTTGGTCAACCTCGCTTGAGGCTCTGAACCCTATGGCGACGTACTGCTAAGCTCGGTCTAAGGATCGTCTTTCAGTCACGAAAAGGCTCTGTTCATACGCGGAACAACCTTCAGGTCAACCTCGGTTGGGCTCTGAATCCGTCTCGGGTCATCCCTATAGAGGCTCTGAACCTTCCGGTCAACCTCGGTTGGGCTCTGAATCCATCTCGGATCATCCCTATGGAGGTTCTGAACCTTAAAGGCTTTGTTCTTACTCAGAACAACCTTCAAAGGCTCTGTTCCTACTCGGAACAACCTCCTGGTCACCCTCGCCTGGACTATGATTCCGTCTCGGATCAACTCCTAGTGACGTTACACCTATAAATTTCCGGCAAGTCACGAACCGGTCTTATCTCGGATCAACTCCTAGTGGCGTTGAAGCCTCGGTGAGCTACCAAGAGCTCGATTAGTCTCGGATTAACTCTTAGTGGCATTGAAACCTCGGGATTCGTCACACGAGTTATGGTCCTAACTCGGATCAACTTAGTGGCGTTGAACCTCTAAATTCACCAGGGCTCATATCTAGCGTAAGCGGTAAAAGCGAAGTGGCATCATGAACAGTTGTTATGTGCTTGGAAAAGCCAATATAGCCTGCTTGATACATCATGCGACTCGGGGGATGGTCTAGTTAAGCTAAGTCTTACTACCAATAGCCCGACAAAGTTCTGAGCCCAGCTCGGATTAAAAACGAGCGTTATGCTTGGGTTAAACTGGAGTATCGATTCAGCGACGAGGATAGGAATACATTGGCGTTGTGAACAAATTGTTACGTACTCATCCAAGCCATCAGGGTAGTTGTTTGCTACGCCCTATGGCTTGGGGATAGTAGCATAACATAAAATCGTTCACGAGCAACCTTAAAAGCTCTGTCTGTACCGGGCATGTAAGGCGAAGGACCTTAATTGGATTCCGTCAAAACATTTTCACCAAAGCCTTGACTCAAGATACTCGGGGGCTAATCTGTCTATATATCTTACTGCTCCGAGCCGAGATGTGAGGTCGAAAGGAATTTTTTATCCCGACCATGCGTCCTGGGATCCGGCCCGGGCTAAAAACGAGCGTTACGCTGGAGTGTCGATTCCAGCGACGTCCGTAACATTTAAAAACCTCAAAAAGCGAATAATGGTAAACCACTGTGTGCAAATTCACACTAAAGCACATGTTGGTATTGGAGGTCCGGCCTGGGTCAAAGTTTATGTTTCTATTAAAATCGAGCATAAAGCTTCAAGGTCTAGAAACCATATGCTCGGGGGGCTTATGTTCATGCATAAATTTCCCAGCCGAGATATAAGGCCGTAGGGGGATTTGTAGGCATCCGGGATGAATCTCGGATGAGATATGAGATGCTTATCTGGCATAGTTCCCGGAATTGGGATAGCGGACCGGGTCAGCCCCGGGATATGACCCGGACGTCTATCCGGGCTAGGAGGGTTGGATTGGTCTCCGTTACGCTATTTATGGGTCGGTTACGAACGTTACGAATCATTAAGTAGCGATTTCAAGTATTAAATGGACGGTTATGCCATCATTATCATTAGTAATGGCTACGCTATAAAAGGAGGCCTTAGGGCCATAAGGAAGATTCATTCTCTTATTCCCTCTCTCAGTTATACGCTCTAGAGAGGGTTCTTATACCACATCTAAGGGCTCCCAACTGCGGGGTAAGCTAGACCCATAGCTTGGAGGCCATGCATCCCTGGTATGAGCCTCCGAATCCCTTAAGATCATATATATAGTTTTTCCTGTAAGAACAGAAAGCACATACCCAAATTTGGTTGCCGAGTTTCAAAATGTAGAATTTCTACAAGGAAAAGCAATACTTGCTTCAACCATTGAAGTTGTTGATAAAATTAATCATTACGTATTGGACATGATACCAGGTAAAGTAAAGTTTGTTTTAATCTATATTTTCATATAAATGTTTCGTTATTAAATTATTCTTGAATAACATATTGGATTGATTTCGCGTATTTGCGTTTGTTAGGTGAGGACAAAGAGTATTTGAGTTTTGATTCAATTGATAGAACTGATACAAGTTACACCGAAGCCTATGAATGTCTTACTCCAGAGTTTCTTAGCAAACTAAGGACTTCAGGTATTCTAAATCACAAACTCAAATTGAAAGTTGGTACACCAATAATGCTAATGAGGAATTTGGACCAAAACGATGGTTTGTGCAACGGAACTAGACTAATTGTTACAAGGTTGACAAATCATGTTATTGAGGCAAAGATCATGTCTGGAAAGAATGTAGGTAACATCTTTTACATCCCTCGAATGTCTATGTCACCTTCCGAGTCACCGTGGCTATTTAAGTTGATTAGGAGACAATTCCCAATTATTGTGTCATACGCAATGACAATTAATAAGTCTCAAGGCCAATCACTTGATACTGTTGGATTGTATTTTCCTACTCCTGTATTTAGTCATGGCCAATTGTATGTAGTTATTTCAAGAGTTACAAGCAAAAGTGGTCTTAAGATCTTAATACATGATAATGAGAATGCATCAACATCTATCACTACAAATGTCGTATACAAGGAAGTTTTCCAATCTCTTTGTTGATGGGTAAGTACATGATAACAAATATTTTATTTACTATAAATTGTTTGCATAATTGATGTCTGATTTTTGTATAATTTATCATGCAGGTCAATTAGTTGAAAACATGGATTGCAACCAGCTTGCGTTGTATCTGAAGTTCAAAAACGACACTGTTACCATTAATATGCTTAGATCCGAATTTTGAAGACTCATGACAGTTTCTTATTTTGTTACACAATGAAGTTTTCAGTTAACATTTTTGAATGTTCTCAAATTAATCTGATACACTAAGTTTTTCTGAATTAAATGAACTTTGATTGAATTAGATACAAACGAATGTTCTATTACATGACAAAGTTAGTTCCATGTTATATGAAATCTCGATCGGACCCGTGCGACAACACGAGTTATTTACTAGTATGTCATATAAAATATATTTTGAGTAATAAAATTAATTTTTTTTTAATTTATATAAATTTATACTTTTTTATAGTTTAAAGGAAATAATTAAAATTCGATGTAAAGGAAATAATTAAAATTTGCTTATAATAATATTTTTAATTTAAATTCATTTTCGAAAAGTAGGGAATATATTGTCTCATAATAATGTTTAAAATTATACTTTATTTATAAAATTGCCACCACGTTTTTTATTTACACTTTTTTTTTAATTTAAAGGAAGTAATTGATATTTCATTATAATAATATTTTAAATTTAACCCTATTTTTAGAAAGTATGGGGTATTTGTCAAATGATAATGCTTAAAATAATATTTTATTTACGAAAATGCTACCGTTTTTCTTATTTACACCCATTTTTTTGTATATTGGAGGTAAATTTTAAAATTGTATTATTGTTTTTGTACTAGTGTAGTGTTAATGGATTGTTTTTATCCATCCATTAACAATTTAATCTATATTCATCCAATTCATCTATCACCTCTATCCGCACATAATGCTAATATCGGGCTTGCATACATATATTCTCCCCCACCTTTCTAATAGAAGAGGCAAATCAATCTCATATTAACATGATATTTCACCAAAGTCTTATATTAACATGATGTTTCATCAAAGTCATTCCATATATGTATATAACGAAAATGTGAATTAATAAAAGCAAGAGTATAAAAATCAACCGTACTCATCATATATAGTATGCTTGGAAGGGATGAAAAATCAGCATATATATCAAGATACATTACATACACTCCTTTCTCTATACTTATTCAAAGATTTTCATCTCTACAAAGCACGCCTATATAGCTAGGTTCTTTTAATCATAAAACAAACAAACATATACATATAAATATATAATAATGTAGCATCATGCACTATACTACCATAAGAAATTCTCAAATTGAGATTGATTTTGAGATTCTTCAAGATCATTTGATGGAGTGTGTACATGTCTTCCTTCATATGTGGTTATTACCATCCTTGGATCTTCTCCTAAACGCTCCACACGTTTCTTTACACGACAATTCTCTTGTGTGCAACGGTAATAGCTTCTGCATTTTATTTAGTCACACAATTAACTTCCTAATAATACTAGCTGTAACTCATAAACTTTTAAAATAATTTTTCACTCAAACATCATGATTATATGAAGATCATAATTTGAAGTCATAATCCAAACCATTGCCAACGTTTCAACTTCTCCTTGGAACTAATTTCTTTTGCATTGCATGTAATGAGAGGAATCATTAAATTATTACTTTAAAACCTTTCTGAAACCAGTAAATTATAAAGCTAACTAATTATAATTGGAAAAAAAACAAATGATGAAGAAAAGATGGGTGTGAAGAGATTGGAGAGAGAACTATCAGTTGCAAGTTTAAAACACAATGAATAAAAAGTTAAAGTTTTTTTTTTTAATTTTATTTTTACTTAAATCATATGGAGTATTATACTAATTAATTAATCACAATTCTTTCAAATTAATAAATAACAATTAAAATAAATGGCAAAGAAATATTTTATGAATTATTTTTTGTTGATACCTTGGGTGTTGTGTGTTCTTTACAACTTTTTGTCCATACTTCCTCCATTTGTAGCCATCATCCAACACATCAACATCAGCACTGAGTGTCTTGAAGCAAAACCTAGGCTCTCTCACTTTCTTTCTTCCCTTCATTTTCTTCATCTTCATGCTAGAACAAACCCCCAAATGATAATTATCATGAACTACTCCACTTCTCTTATCATTATTATTATTGAAGTAATGATCACTTACTCCTCCTAATATTGCCCTATATTAAACAAACAGCATATATGATATAATATATCTTTAGGAGGATAATAAAGGTTAATCAATTAATTAATTAAAAAAGTTTTTCTCACCATGGATTTAATGTGGATCTATGCAAGGATAGGAATTGAGTAGTTCCAGCTTCAATGCTAGGAGTGAGTAGGGTTTGTGATGTAGAATCTGATGATATTTCAGATGTAAGTGAAGAAGCTATGGAAGTGAAAGCTTTCAAAGATTGATTATTGCAACCCAAAGAAGGGAAAGTTAGGTTTGTTGGGAAAGGAATGAACCCCATTTGTGTGGGATTATGTTCCTCAAATAAATTGTTGATAACAATCTCATACATCACTTCTTTTTATTTTTTTCTACCAAATTGTCTCTCTCTATATAAAGAAGTTGGTGAACTTTCTGGTGCAAGAGGTTAGGTGCAACTTATATAGAGTTTCAAAATAAATAAATATATATATATATATATATATATATATATATATATATATATATATATATATATATATATATATATATATATATATATATATATATATATATATATATATATATATATATATATATAATGAGGCGAAGAGAGAGATTAATTAGTTAGTATTGAAAGAAAGCTGGCGGTTTGCTGCATGTTATAGTGATGATACTATTTGTCTGAAAAGCATGGAAATTCCATCTCATAAATTTGTGACAATAAAATTCCACTAACAATATGTCAACAATACACGACAAAAGGTCTCAAGAGGAGTAGTACACATCTTGGTGTGTTTTTTTTGCTTTAACTTCAAAATCAAATTGTATGAAATCCCATGCAATATCTGCATTACTGTAGGTAATAATTATAATTCATGGCCCAAAGTTTACCTTGTTGAGTGCACAATAATAGAAATGGTAATATAAATAAAGATTATTGAGATCACTATATTCATCTATTCACCGTAAAGTATTTACAAAATTAGTGAAAACAATATTAAAATGAACAGTGCAAAGTGCAGAAATAGTTATCACATAATTTTAAAATAATGAAACTCAACCCTTAATACAGTGGATGAGACTAAGTTGGGGAGTTTGGAGAGGAATATGGACAAGGTTTTTGAAAAATAGAAAGGATTAGGAGAAAAGAATATAAGATTGTGTTTGAGAGAGTTTTGGAGGATTTGGTTTTTTTTGTAACACCAAAAATTCTCTAGTTTGAAGGAATTTAAAATTTGTATTGGGGGAGGATTTTTGAGGGCTTAATCAATTTGTTCAAATATTATTTTTGTTGTTATAATATTTCAAAAATTAAAAATACATTAATGATAATATTATTTTAGCATTTTAAACAAAGTCTTTTTTTTCAAAAAATGTTAAAAATTTCTTATGTTTTAAAAAAAAATTATTTTTGGAAGTCGTTTCTTCCCTTCCCCTTCAAACCCCCAAACATAGTCTAAGCCTTCGTTTGTGAGTTTGGATGAGGAGGAGAGGAGAGTTTTAAAAAATAGGAAGGATTATGTGAAAGAATAGAAAGATTTTGGTTGAAGGAGGGGAAATGATAGGGTTAACTTTTATTAATAACACAAAATCTCATAATTTAAAAAACTCAAAATTTTTATTGAATGAGAATTTTGGAGGGCTTACATAAATTTTCCAAATGTCTTTTACGTTGCTATAGCATTCTGAAAATTAAAAATATAGTAATGACAAACATTCTTTTATCATTGTATACAAAATTATTTTTTCCAAAAATATCAAATATTTTTCTATATTTTTTTAAAAATCGTTTTTGAAAGCCTTCTCCTTTCCAAACTTGCAAACAAAGTCTAAGAGAGCAAGTGTTGAAAATAGTACTAGCTCGAGTATTGTTATACCAGTGGTTAAAAAAATTGAATGATAAAATAATACATTAATAAAAAAAGGTGAAAATTCCAGCAGCATATAATAAAAATAACAACAAACTAACGGGATCTTTCTTCTCTTTTGGATAATTTGTGTCCTTTGTATTAAAAGTAATTCATATTCAGAAGTATTTGTGTTATTCAAAAGCAGTAGAGCTTCTGAGGTTGTTAGTCATAAGCAGTATGCTTTTGAGACTGCTTAGTTAGAATCAGTAGTTTGATATGTTCTAGAAGTATGTTTAGCTTTTGGGTCCTAGTTTGTTTTGTTAACTTAACTTTTAAGTTTAGTTTTGTCTAGACCTACGTGACAGTTTATTTTGTGTATATAAACAACTTTGTAACTAGGGTTTTAGTAAGAAATTTAGTAAGATTTTAATATATAATTTCTCTGTTAACAAGTTTGTTGTAGTCATCATTTCTTTCTCTCCTTTTCATCTGTACCATCATCTTCAACCTTTGTGCACCAACAATTGGTATCTAGAGTTCTGGTTAGATTCACTGAGAAACACAAGTGTACGTGAGGCATGTGTAATTGATTTTGTTGCTCCCAAATTTGTGTCGAATTCACGATCGAAATTATAGGATTACATTTCTTGATTTTGCGGGATCGGGAAACACGGGTGTTTGGTGAGATCTAAGATCTGTTTGAGTTTTTAGTGCATAAAAACGAAGATGAGTGGAAGAAGTTTAAATACTAAACTTCTGGTGTTTAATGGAAAGAACTGGAATCGATGGACAATTCATATACGTGTGTTGTTTGGTGCTCAATATGTGCTTGCTCTTGTCACTCAAGGTTATGTTCAGGTTGCAGCAGATGCAGTAGAAGAACAAAGAACCGCCCAGAGAGATACGAGGAAGAAGGACCAAAACGCATTGTTCTACATCCATCTGTGTGTAGATGCAAATATATTTAAGAAAATTCTTGATTCAACGATGACAAAGCTGTGTGGGATATACTAACACGATGTTATGACGATGGTTCATCAGTGAAGAAGGTGAAGCTTCAATCTCTACGTAATCAGTATGAGAATATCAACATGAAGAACAATTAGAAGGTACCAGATTATATCTCTAGAGTGATTTTGATCAAAAGTGAGATAAAATCGTGTGGGTAAAGCCTTTCTCAAGTAATCATTGAGAAGATATTGAGGTCTCTTACTCCTCAATTTGATTACCTTGTTGTAACAAGTGAACATTCTCAAGATATGGACACCAAGAGTATTGAAGAGTTTCAAATTAGTCTATAGGCGCAAAAGTTGCATCTGACTTGGAGAACTTATGAAAGAAAGGTTGAGCAGGCTCTGAAAGCTTCTTTCGTCAAGAAGGACCAGAAGCATTCTTGGTCAGAAGTCGAGAATAACCATGTTGGTAGTTCTCAAAAGTCAGAAGCCTCCATTTCTGATAAGAAGTATCATAGGGGAAAAGAGAAGTTCGACAAGAAGAAGGTTCAATGTTATTGTTGTAAAAAGTTTGTCTATTTTGCTAAATATTATTGTTCAAACAAGGGAAGGAAATCAGAAGAAGTAAATATAGTCAGAAGAGTTATGATGATGAACCTGTACTATTAATGGCTTCTGAGCCCGACGATAAGTATTTGGTATACTGGTGGTATATGGACACTGTTTGCTCAAATCACTTGACTGGAAATAAACAATGGCTGGTTGATTTTGACTTCATAAGGAGGACAAAAATCAAATGTGCTGATGATAAGTACCTTAATGCGGCAGGTATGAAAAATGTCAAAGTCGGAGTAAAGAATGGAAGAACCGTTTTGATCAAAGATGTTTGTATGTTCATGGAATAAAGAGAAATCTGATGAGTCTAGGTCATCTCATTGAAAAGGTTTCTCAGTTACTATAAAGAATAATATCTTGAAGTTATATGATTCCAATTAGAAGTTGATTATGCAGTATGAGCAGGGAAGCATCAGAATATTCAAGGTGAATATGGAGACAACTGAAACAAATTACCTTAGTATAGAAGATACTGAATGTGATAGTAAGTTGTGGCACAAGAGATTGAGGCATCTGAACTACATAAGCTCAGGGAATCTGAGTTCTAAGAAGCTCGTGCATGACATTTTAAAGATTGTGAAGCCTGAGAAGTCATGTGAGATGCGCACGAAAGGCAAGCAATCCGGATTTCCATTTACGTCAGACGTAGCCCTAAAATAAAAATATGCCTTGGGAGTAGTGCATTATGATGTGTGTAGACCATTTCTAGAATATTCATTTGGAGGAAACAAGTAGTTTGTGTTGTTTGTTGATTAGTTCACAAGAATGACATGGGTAACACTCATTAATTGTAATAATGAGATTTTATTGAGTTTCATAAGTTCAAGTGAAGACTGAGAAATAAAGTGGTCAGAATTTGAAAGTTCTCACAATGGATGGTAGAGGGGAGTATAACTCTACAGAGTTCCAAAAGTTCTGTGAGGATAATGGAATATAACATGAGGTTAATGCTCCACACACTCCTCGACACAGTGGTCTTGTTGAAAGAAAAATAGAACTTTGCTTGATATGTCAAGGAGCACGCTGAAAGAGAAGAAGCTTCATCACACCTTGTGGGGAGAAGCTGTTGCTACGTCAATATATCTGCTCAACAGGTGTCCAACAAAGAAGCTTAAGGATATTGTTCCTTTAGAGAAGTGGACTTGAGATAAACAAAGTGTGATTCATCTCAGGGTATTTGGTTATGTTTTCTATGAACATGTTCCAGATGCTTAGAGGAAAAATTTGGATGATAGAAGCAAAGTAATGTTACTAGTGGGGTATCACAGTACAAATGCGTATAAGCTTCATTATATATACTCTAATAAAGTGGAAATCAGCAGAGACGTCATTGTGAAAGATTCAGAAGCTTGGGATTGGAGCAAGTCTCAATCAAATTCAGGTGTAGTGTCAACACCTAAGTTAGCTTCTAAAATTACTTCAGAAGGTTCTAAATATGTGTCAGTACTTGAAAGTTCTGAAGAAGATTCAAGGTCAAAAGATGATTCTGGAGACTATGAAGTTGAGTCAGATGGTGATTCTGATTCTGATCCAGATTTGACGATGATCCAGAATCTCATGGTAATCATGTTTCTAGAAGGGGAAATTCTAAAGACGTAGGTGATTAAGTAAAATTTTCTAGAGGTAATCATGTTTTTGAAGGTGGTACTTATGAAGGTAGTGGTTCTAGACGAGGTCTAGAAGCTAACATTGTTCTAGGTTTTGTAGAAGCTTTCAAGAAGAAAGTGTGGCTGAATGCGAAAAAGAACTTGAGGCTATAGAAAGAAATAAGACTTGTGAGTTGACTGAGCTTCCAAAGGAGAATAAATCCATCGGCCTTAGATGAGTTTTCATGGTAAAATTAAAGACAAATGGATCAATTTGTAGGCACAAAGTAGGGCTAGTGGTAAAAGGTTTTCTTTAGAAACCTGGTAGATTACTTTAAGGTATTTGTGCTTGTAGCTAGACATTAAATAATTAGATTCGTGATTGTGATAAGTTGGAATAAGCATTTGCCTTTAATGCATCTGGATGTGAAGTCTGCATTTCTAACCAACAACAACTTAAGCTAAATAGAAAATTGGATCCTTACAAATTCGTAAAAATTACAGCTGGAATAAGGAATATTTCCTACTATAAACCATTTGCACAACATTGATTTAATGAACTAGACCAAAATTGATATGTTGCAAGCCGAATCTTTGAATAAAATGTCGTTCCTGAGTTTCTAGATGCACCAAAGAACCACCATCTACTCAACCCCTCCCTTCCTTTTTCTATTTGATAAAATATCATTTTTCGTCCCTTAACTTTGCCTCGGGGTCCATTAGGGTCCCTTAAGTTTTAAAAGGTTCAAACCATTCCCTTAAGTCTTAAAAACGAAGCACATAGGTTGTAACTCCCCAAATTTAATTAATTATTTAATTAAACTAATTAATGATTTAGCTATTGGAATAGTCGAAGTTGGGAAGTGGTCGGTGTTATTCTAAGAGGAGAAATTAGATTATTATGTTGTTTAAGTTGTTCAGTGGATAGTCGAGTAATTAGTCGGTTAATCGGAGAAATAGTATCAGAAATAATATTATTATATTAGATTATTATTTAATTAAAATTGGATTTAGTTGGTGTGTGATAAATAACAATTTGGAGGTGTGGATTAGTTGGCCCAAAAAGAATATTAAAATTAATTGTTAAGTATTTTATATAAATAATAAGGAATGGGTTTTTGGAAACAAGTTTTTAGAAAACAAGGAGAAAAGAAAAAGAAAACAGTACGTGAGAAGTTGGAAAAGAGAAATAAAGCTTTTGGGAAAATTGTTGTCGGGAGAGGAATTACAGACCGAAAACTAAACCGAAATTCGACCAGAACTCCATAGAGCGACCTTCAATCAAAGGTAAGGGTGGGGTTCTAATTTTCTAATGGGTTGTATGATAAATTTTATGTGGGAATTTGGGTAATGGGAATTTACAATGCGTTCGTAGTTGCTCTATTTGTAAAATTGTTTGGTTTAGTGTGTTGAATTGCTTGCCGAATTGATGTTGTGAATGAAAATTATAGTTGTTGATAAATCGGTGAAAATATAAAAGTGTCAGGAGAAAAATTGCAGGGACGAAACTGGAAAGAAAACTGGGTACTGAACGACACACCCTGGATAGAGTAATGTGCCGAACAGCACACCTAAATCAAGAAAGCATGCCGAATGACATGCATGTGTTGTATAAGGCACAAACCTGTGCTGAAGGGCACATCTCTTTTGCCTTTATGTGTTTTTTTATTTAGTTTATTTTGTTGATTTGTTTATACTATAGCTTTAATTTCGATGCAAATTGATATATATATATATATATATATATATATATATATATATATATATATATATATATATATATATATATATATATATATATATATGTAGAATTACTAATATATATGTATATATTTTATAATAATTATAATTATGATGATAATGTTAATAAGAGTAAATTATTATTTTTAATAATAATATTTTTAGGAGTTTTGAGTTAGTAGCAGTTCTAGAAATTAAATTGTACCGAGATGATAAATAGCATGATATTTAGTTAGTAAGTGTAAGAAGAATAAAATTTGCGTGTGATCAGAATAAATTTGTAACAGCAGTATATATAACACATGTTAGTAGTAATATGTATTATACTTGTGGTTAACAGAAAATTATCTCATGACGTAAATTATTATAAATTGAATTACAATATATATGTCTAGTAACAAAATTATTTAATAGCGGTATTAGTGATAATTTAAAGAAAGATAATTGTTAGTTAAAGAGGTAAGGATAATAATTAGCAGAATTTGCGGTATTGATTAAATGACAGCATTAGTTGTTTTAATAAAAATAATGAAATTGAATATAGCGGTGTGTTAGTGTGATAAGTAATTTAACAGAAAATTAATTAGTAATTGAATTAAATAATTAATTTAGTAGGTAATGCTTAATAGTTAAATAGCATTAGCGTTAAATAATTTTTTTAGGCGTATAATCATAACCATTAAATTATGTAGTAATTGTTGTTGTTGTTTGCTTGTATTGATGTTGTTAATAAGTTGCGAAGTTGCAGGCTGTGATGAAATTGGTTATGTTACTCCGTGTTGTTGTTTTTCCTTGTGATGTGCTGTGATGTTATGATGCAGTGATAAATTGTGTTGTGTTACTGTCGTTGAATTATGATTATTAAGTTGTAGGCTTATGCCAATGTTGTATTATTTGTTGTTAATTAAATTTTTGTTGTTATTGCTTGTATGAATTTTGTTGATAATGCGATGTTGCAGGGAAATTTAGTGACAATGAGTTACCTCTATTTATTGGTAACAATGGTGATATAGGCTTATGCCTTGCGATGTTAATTGCGATGTTAATTAAGATGTTAATTGTTATTGTTGTGTGTGATGTTGCATTCAATGAGTCACATACATTTGCATACTTTGCGACGACATGGATTGGCAAACTGCGATGAAGGTTTATGCATTGGCCTTGATAGAAAACACAATGATGATGAAGGCTTATGCCTTGGCCTTGATGGAAAACACGATGAGAGTTCTGCTCCAATGGTACTACATGCATGTGCATTTGAGGATTATGATGCGATTGTTTGTTGTGTGAATAATTATGAGGCGGTGATGTGGAGAAAAGATTTAGTTACTGTTAGTTCAAGTCTAGTTGTCGCTCTGATACGTAACACTCGTGGATGAACGTTAGATGTTTTGTTGTTTTGATTGAGTTGTTGAATAACTATGTTGATACATGAAAATTATTTGTTGATTTTAAATTGTTTTAAGTTGAAAAAGATGTTATGTCATCCAAGTTGGTTAATGTAGTTTCCACTGCTTAATAAAGTTGATTCATGTTGTTTTGGTTCATCCGAATTTTGAAGAAGTGTTATGTATCTATATTGATAGTATTTGTTTATGTTGAATTGTAATACTCCAATCGTTTGTTGAAAAGAATTTTACAACTCTGATTTTCTTAATAATTATCGGGGTAGAATTGGGGTGTTACATAGGTCATTTCTGTCTATTTACTGCAAATGGACGTTTGAGTCTGCATAAATGGAAATGACATGGCTTGTCTTCTTACTTTCCCTTGTCTATTTCACCAACATTGTCTTCTGAGTTTGTATCCATTATCTAGGGTTAAGTTGATTTTGATTTCCAAAAATTGAAAGTTAAGGTTCATACTCCATGAAATCATGTTATGTTTCACCCCCACAAAATAGAAAAGCCATGAAAATCTGAACTCCAGTGTGTTCACAACTCGAATCTTCCATTAAAATCGAGTTGTCATTTTGGAGACACGACTATTCTTCGTAGGTCTTCAACGGCAAGAAGCTATGGAAAATATTTTTGAGGTTATTCTCATTTTAAGGTGTGTTTGTGATATGTACAAGCTTTTTATCTCCATTGTTATAGTTTGAGTAATCCATTGTAAAATGTAAGGAACAAGGCAACCTGGATGTGGGTATTTTGAATGGTTTTATGAGGAAGCTCAAGATTACAAAGGGCAAATTGTATGGTCTAGATTGAAAAAGTTATCAAATAAATTGGATGAAGCGGTTATGGATATTGAAAAAAGTTAGGTTGACAAATGAAGAATTTAGGAAGGAGATGATTCAACTTCAAAATGATATGAACAAGATTCTAAAGTTGAAAAAATGTTGGATGATGTTTGTTATTTTAGGTGAAACAATTCTGGTTTTGTTTATGATGGATTGAAATGTTTAAGTTGTAGTGAAATGTATAAGTTTTGATTTTTTCTGTATTTCAAATTAGTTGAACCTTGTAGAAGTTATAGTTTTTTATGTTGTAATGAAATGCTTTGGTTTTGATCAAGATGGATATGTTTTGAAATACCACAACATATATCATTCATACATTTCTCATAAAAAAAAACATAATTTGTGCACATATCATTCATACACATTGTCATGCATCATAATCTGCATAAGACTAACGATATTCTATCAAAGTTTCTTTTGTTTTCCTCAAAACAGGTGAAAATCACTTCTGAAACAGACAGGTCCAGGATTAATGCCCGAAGCCAGACGGGAAACCCTATCCGAACAACCATCCCAATTGTCCTCCGACGACAGATCTAGGATTAATACCCGAAGCCGTACGAGAAACCCTATCCGAACGATCACACAAGTTATCCTCCGATAACAGGCATTGGATCAATACCCGAAGCACAACAGGGAAGCTATCCACATTTTGCCGACTATTATCCTCTCAGAGTAATCAAGACGAAAATTTATTCAGACTCTCTCTTATTATCAACAGCAACTACAGAGTCTGGCGTATGACTCAGTTACCTCGGATGGCATCTTAAGCCCATCTCCGACCGTTTGTCAGTATCCCTCCACTTTCAGAATGTTGCATATTTGGTTATAAAACCAATACGAATCAATAACTTCATTCAAAGACGAGTGCAAAGTCTAACGTACGACTCACTCCCCAACATCTGTCTCTCCTGGATGGCATCTTAAGCCCATCTCCGACGCTTTTTCTTCAGACGACATTCTTGAGTCCAACTTACGACTCATTCCCCAGTGAAGTCTCCAGTTTCTCCAAATGGCATCTGTAAGCCCATTCCCGCATCATCAGTTAACAGCAAGTGCAAATTTTTAGGTGTACTCGAGTGTTCAATCATCTTCTACCTCCAGGTCACGAAAGGCACGCATGCCAATCTAACCCTTCCAGTACAAGAAGATTGAACAAGGACAGCTGTCATACCCCAAAATTTTCCCTCCTATTCCTCAAGACATTTCATACATCCATATTCAAGGATTCCTCAAGAGTTGACCAGACAAACTCCCTCCTAGACAATCAACCCAAACTAGGGTTTGGCAATTCTCAGATCAAGATGGGTTCTCAACACCTCCAATGGTCATCATGCCTCCTCATATACTTCAAAGATTCTCCATGTCAAGTTTCAAGCCTCACAAGTCAAGTTTCCTCAGACAATTGCTCAGATGGTTGAAAATTAGTTGTATTGGACAAAAACTCAACTGTGGTCAACATACAGTCAAACTTCATGATTTTTGGTCAACATCCTCATTTTGAAGTCACATTCATCATTTGATCAAGGGTTGATCATGATTCATCAAGAAAAATCAAGATTTGCTCAAAAGTCAAACTTTCCAAATTAGGGTTTCCTAGAGAAAAGTCAACTGAACTTTGACTGAGCATAACTTCTTCATACTTTCTCAGAAATTTTTCCACCACCTCTCATTTTGAAGGAAATTCAATTCTCTACAACTTCATGTCTCACAAGCATGGTCAAAAAATGCTTAATTTTGAAGATATGGATCAAAACATTACAGGTCCTTTTCAAAGTCAACAAAAAGTCAACTTTTTGTAATGAAGTTTTATTGAGCATGGAAACTCCAATTGAGATGAAACCAAAGAGGTTGTTTATAGGACACATAGAGCTTTCTAAAAAGTCTAAGAACACTCAGAAATGTAGAAAATTGAGCAAAATACACCTTGCACAAGTTGGGCATTTTTGAAGAGGTGCACAAAGAAAAGTACTTGTCAAAATCCAAAATTTTGCAAATGGGCCTAACTTTTCTTTGTTTAAACTTGTTCCTCAGCTTATTTGGAACCTCCAAGCCCAATGCCACGAATTTTGTCTTTATTTTTCTATTTAATTTGGATTTTATTCATTTAAAAACAAATTAAATTAAAAAAATAAGGTATAAAATCAAAATTAAATGCAAAGTGATTTTTTCTCTCATTCTTGAGGTCCAAGCAACTCATGAAAGCTGGCAAATTTCGAAATTTACATTGATTTGGCAAGAAATTGATGAAAATTGGATCAAAAAAGGAAGATTTGATTTCATACAAAATCAAATATTTTTTACATTGATTGATCAATATTTGCTCTTGAATTCAGCTCAAAATCCATCCATTATAAATATACAATGCATACAACATGAGAAAGAACAGAAAAATTGCTCAAAAGAACCCTAACCTAAGTCAAAAAATCCGTGCCTTTCAAGCAACTTGCAGCCATAGTTTTGCTTCGATTCAGCCAATTCCAAGCATCCAAACACATTCCTTGAGTCTCTGAATCATTCGGACCTTTACAACTCTCAAAACCATCAAGAATCACGAAATCCGGTTTGGTTTGTTCATACTTTTCCAAATTCGATTTTGTTATTCATGCATCTTTAACACGTTTTGATGTTTGTTTTGTGTTTAGAACAAAGTTTGCAAGCTTTCTGGATAATTCAATTGCATTTTAGTGGCCTGAAACGAGAATCACCATAGTTAGGGTTTTATGGTTCGATTTAGGGTTTCCCTAAATACGTAAAATTGGCCGAAACCAGTGACATATTCTTGCTCAGGGGATGAAATGGAGTCGAACCATGGCTTCACAACTCATTTATATTGCTTGTGCTTGATTTTTGAAATATGCAGGGGCCTTAGCGTCGAACAAGACCGACGCTAAGTGTTTGAATTTTCAAACGAAGAAGACAATGTTCTTCGCGCGTGTTCTGGGCAATCAGAATTCAAATTCGCTTAAAACGATTTCGTTTCAATGTTTTGACACCAAACACGCTTTGGCTCAGTGGTAAAGACAAGGGGGCGTGAGTTTTCTCCTAAAGGGGTCTCCAGTTTGAATCCTGGCAAGACCATATATTTTTGCTCCTTTGAAAACTAATTCTTATTTTTCTATTTTTCTATTTTCTTTAATATTTTCATGCATTTTAATTAATCTTTAATTAATTTTATCATGCATCTAAAAAACACCAAAAATATTTTTATTTTTTTCATTGTTATCAAAAAATGTTTATTTAATTTTTAACATTAAAAAATATATTTTTGCATGCATATTTTATTTAATTATTAATTAATCATTTAAATGACTTTTAATTGCTTTTAAATTATCAAAACGATCCCGAAAATTACCAAAAAATATCTTATCATATTAATGTCATTACTAATCAAAAATCTTTTTCCTCATTCAAAAATCATGCTTTTTGCTAACATTTTCCTCTTATGCAATTTTCTCGTATTTCTGATTATGTATCTGATTACAGGTTGTAACGTTTCGGACGATTTTTCTTGCTTTTCTTTTCAATTATGTAACTGCCAATGGGATGTAATAGTTTAATTAGGACTTTTATTTTCCACACTCTTATTATGTAACTGCCCCAAAGCCATGTAATAGCGTATGACTTTATCTTTCCGCACTTTACATTTCCGCAATTTACTTTCTGCACCCTATAAACTGTTAGTAATTAGGCGTGTATGGCAAGATAAAATTGAACATAGATCACTCATAATTTCAAGATAACATATAGCTGAATTGACACACTCTCTTCACACACGCATCCCTTAGGGTAATTCTCTCTCGTTGTCTTTACGAATACAAATGGTCAAGTCCCTCGAACGTAGAGGTATTCTAGCACCGTCGCCTTCAAAACAAATCATCATAGTCCCTTCGATACAAAGATCATAGACCCACGATGTCGCCTACGAATACATGATCTTGACCCTCGATTGTTGCCTACGAAAAATGATGATCGTCCCTTCGAATGTGCTAGGATACTCCTACAAGTTGCCTTCTATGACCATCCGATGTCCCTTCGAATGTCCCTTCTACATCCAACGAATAGGGTTACCTACCAACTAATGGTATGGATAGCACTATTCTAAAGGGCGTAAAACAACAACGCGACGAGTAGGTAATAAGACTTTTAGTTGCTTGCTCAAAACAAAATACTTTTCACACCACACACTTTTTGTCAAAGTTCAAACTCTTTTCAAAACGAAACATTTCCGAACACTTTGTATACATTCCTACATGAATCATTACAAAGTCAAAGTGAAATGCCTTTTCAAAACATTTTTGTCAAACACACAGAAAGCACTTTTTTTAAAATGATCTAAGAGCAACTAAGAGCCGTAGATAACTACGGATGGAAAGGGTGCTAATACCTTCCCTTTTATAACCTTCTCCCTCGAGAATCTAAAGAAGGTCTTTTCCTGTTCCTTTCACCTTCCCTTAATTGGATAAAAGAAAAGTCGGTGGCGACTCTTGCTATCCGCACATTTGCGATACTAAAATCTCAAAGTCAGTTCACCGTATTACAGTTAGCTTTCTAACATTTCGAACGACGCGTCAATCAGAATCCTAAAACTCAAGTTATAAAACTTTTAAAAATTCTACTACTGTCCATTGCCCGATGATCGCCCGACGACTTGGGAGCGACAACACAACCCTTTCTCCCTAGACTCCACAGCCTGACGCTCCCTCTTGCTCGCACCGTGTTGCCTCCGCATCTCCCGGTGATGCTCCAGCGACATATCACCCCATACAAAAATCCATGGAACATGTTTTCACCCATATCCCATCGCCCCTTGCTCGCTCGGAGCTGCTGGAGCAAGGCTACATCGCCCGACGATGTAAGCCATCGCCCATACTGTTGTGCGAACATGATTATCCGGTTGCGATTTAAACACTGCACCAGTCCCAAATTCATGTGATTTCATCACGTTACATGTATCAATTCATCATAATTACTCTTGGTTTCATCATATAACTACCACACATCATAGCTTGCATTTCATGCACCAATTTATTACATAACAACATCACAATTTTATCAATTTTCCATCAAAACATCACGATAACACCTTTAACAAAACCCTAACACAAACCTACAGTTATCTAAACCTTAGATCGATTATAATAACAATGATAAACACCCACTATCTTATATTCTCTTAACAATTGATTCTTGTTCTCCATGTTCTACCAAAAACCCGTTTGTTCTCTCTGTGCCTTAGCCTCCTTTCACATTCTTTCAATTTCTACGATCGTGTTCTCTCAAATCTCAATTTTCTTATGTCAAAATTACCACTTGCACCCCTCATAGGTCTTTCCACCTTTTCCCTTACTTAGCCTTTTACAATTGACTATTTTTCCCTTAGCACTTCCAACCTTATATTCATTTTATTTATTTAATAAAAATAATTCTAAATAATTACTATTAAATCTAAATAATTACTATTAAATCTAAATAATTCCCAACTAATTATTTAAATTCTAAACATCTCACGTTATCTCATAACTCACCACTAACCCATCATACACCACACAAAATATCATATCAAGCACCATGGTTGTCAAAACATCACATAAACACCGTAAATAATTCACAAATACTCAATATAAATTAATCTAATAATTAAATAAATAATCTAATTAATTTGGGGTGTTATAGTTCGCCTTCAAGGTTCTCTCTGTGCATGAAGAACTTCACTTTCTAAAAGAGGTCACTGTTCTCAAAAGTTAAAGATATAACATGTTAATGCCACATAGACACTCATTTTGAACCCTCACTAACAGAGAGTGTAACACCCTTCTAACCCCACAAATAATCTACGAAAAATAATTCAAATAGAATCACCAACACGGGTGTCACATATTCATATTGTTGTGAATCAGATGCCTTGGAAACAAAATATAAACTTGTTGCTCAATGATCAAGAAATAATTAGGGTAGGACAAAGAATGAAGAACACGATGAACACAAGGATTGGTTATTAATTGCTATTCTTTCCGTTATCTTCAAGATAAGATTACAAGTATACAAGAATAACAAATAATCCTCTCACCCTAAATTAGGATTTGCAGTATGCAATGATGAGATACTAGTATGCTATTTATAATAAACCTAACATACTAAACTAATGGGCTTTTATCACAAATACCCATTACAAGCTAACTTAGGGTACAAGCTAACTTAACCAATTGGACATAACAAACATGCCCAATTTGATGCTAACAATTCTAGCATCCTTCGACACTACAAGCTAAAACACACTTCGACTACAACTTGTAACACTTCGACAACAGCATGTGAGCAACCTTCGACTGCATGCTAAACTTTGTCGAACCGTCGAACCGATATACTACCTTTGACCCAATAGAGTTCGATCCAATATCTCACAAATCTCCACCTTGGAACAAACTCTATTATCAACTAACGAATTAGTTTTCTTCATGCAGCTTTATCAACTGCATACAGTGGAAAAACTTGCAACTAGGCAATGTCTTGGTGATCATATCAACAACATTATGATCTGTCGAAACCTTCAGCACTTGGACTTCTCCACGCTCGATTACCCCTCTGACGAAATGCCGCCTCACATCAATGTGCTTGGTTCGCTTATGATAGGCTGAATTCTTCGACAGGTGTATTGCACTTTGACTATCACATTTAACAGTGATAACTTCCCCTTGAATTTTCATCTCCTTAGCAAAACCTTCAAGCCACAATGCTTCTTTCACAGCTTCAGTTAAAGCAATATATTCCGCTTTAGTTGTTGATAATGTAACAACCTTCTGAAGTGTTGCTTTCTAACTAATAGTTGTACCAAACATAGTGAAAACATATCCAGAAATAGAATTTGTGGAATCCATACAACCTGCATAATCAGAGTCAACGTATCCTTCGATTACTGCTTTACTATCTTCACCAAAGGCTCCACCATAAATTAAGACTCTGTTCAGAGACCCTTTTATCTACCTTAGAATCCACTTCAATGCTTTCCAGTGAGCCTTTCCAGGATTCTCCATGTACTTGCTTACAAGACTTACTGCATATGCTATGTCGGGTCTAGTACAAACCATAGCATACATCAAAGAACCTACTACATTAGCATATGGGATGCTATTCATATAAGTTCTTTCGACCTCAGTACTGGGACATTGATCAATACGCAACTTAAATTGAGGGTTTGTTGGAGTCACAACAGGCTTCGAATTTTACATACCAAACTTTTCAAGAATCTTTCGTAAATATGCCTTTTGAGATAAGTATAATTTCGATTGCTTTCTATCTCTTCGAATGTCAATTCCAAGAATCCTGGAAACTGCTCTTAGATCCTTCATTTCGAACTCCTTATTGAGTTCAACCTTCACCCTCAATACCTCTTCGACATTGTTACTTGCTATGAGAATATCATCAACATAAAGCAACAAAATAACAAATGAATTACCAGGACAAAATCTGAAGTAAACACAGTGGTCGAACTGACTTCTAACGAAACTTATGCGTGTCATGAATTTGTCGAATCTCCTATTCCATTGTCGAGGAGATCGTTTCAGCCTATATAAAGATCTATTCAACTTGAACACATAATCTTCCTTTCCCTTTTTGACATACCCTTAAGGTTGCCTCATCAAGATTGTTTCATCTAGATCACCATACAAGAATGCAGTCTTCACATCCATCTGTTCTAGTTCAAGATCGAACTGTGCCACCATGGCAAGCAACATTCGAATGGACCTGTGCTTCACAATAGGAGTAAACACATCATTGAAATCTATACCTTATTTCTGAGTGAAACCCCTTGCAACCAACCTTGCCTTGTGTCTTTTTGACGCCACTCCTTCGATTCCTTCCTTAACTTTGAAAATCCATTTACAGCCTGACTAACCTGGCTCTAGTACGTTTCTTGATCAATTCCCAAGTGTTGTTGTCATGAAGAGACTTCATCTCATCATCCATGGCCTTCAGCCATTCAGTCTTATTTCGACTCCTCATAACTTCCTTATGGTCTCTTGGTTCTTCGTCTAAAACCTCACTTGCAGAGATTAAGGCATAAGCTATAAGATCTGCATACCCAAACCTTTGAGGTGGTTTGATGACTCTTCGTGTCCTATCTCTTGCCAATAGGTAGTCATCGACAGTTTCCTCAACTTCATCATCATCCTCTGCTTCTTCGATTTTATCTGGGATATGCAATTTAGCATCAACATGCTCCACCTCAACAGGAATCTCCCCCTGTTCCAGCTCTTTGTCATATACTTTTGCACTTCGACCAACATCATCTATTTTCTTGAAAGCCATTTCAGCTTCATTGAAAACAACATCTCAGCTGGTGATAATCCTTCTGTGACCTGACTCTAGGCACCATAGCCTATAAGCTTTGACTCCTTCAGGGTATCCCATGAACATGCATTTAAGAGCTCTAGGTTCGACCTTGTCTTGCCTAATGTGAGCGTAGGCAAGACAAGGTCGAACCTAGAGCGTTAGATATGAAGACACCTGAAGAAGTTTGGATGTCCCGACCAAACTTCTTCAGGTGTCTTCATATCTAACGCAGTCGAAGGACATCTATTTATCAGATATGTTGCTGTCGAAACAGTCTCAGCCCAAAACACCTTCTTTAATCCAGCACTAGTCAACATGTATCTAACTCTCTCCAAGATGGTTCGATTAAACCTTTCGGCCAAACCATTTTGTTGTGGAGTGCCTGCAGTAGTTCTATGCCTTGCAATACCAGAGGCAGCACAAAAGTTGTCGAATGCCTCATTGAAAAATTCAAGACCATTGTCTTTTCTCAACCTCTTGACCTTTTTGCCAGTTTGATTTTCGACCAGAGTCTTCCAACCTTTGAAACTCTCAAAAGTTTCATCCTTAGTCTTTTGAATGAATACCCATAACTTTCTGGAATAGTCATCTACTATGGATAGAAAATACCTTGCTCCTGAATGTGATGGACACCTTGTAGGCTACCAAAGATCAGCATGGATGTAATCAAGGGATCCATGTGTTCTTTGGTTGCCTTTGTTGAACTTCACTCGGCAAGATTTTCAAGTACAGGGTTCACAAAACTTGACTTTTCGACTTTGTCTCCACCAAGAAAATTTTGTTTCCCAATTCGACGGACCCCTTTCAACGACATGGCCTAATCTCATGTGTCAAATTTACATCTTCGACAAAGGTTTCGTGGATGCAACATTTGTCGAACCACTTACAACTTCGACCACAAGGTATACAAGCCTTGTTTCTTCGCCTCTCAAGACTTCCTTGACCCTTCATGACTCTTAGGATTCTTTTCTCTCCTTGAAAAATATCCTTTCTTGTCAAATTCACCAAGAGAAATCAAATTTCTCTTCAATCAGTACATACGACTTGATCAATAACCTTATTGACTCATCATGCAGTTTGAATCTCATAGATCCAACACCTGCAATCTTGCAAGCTTTGTTGTTTCCTAGCAATACAGATCCACCATCTTGATCACATAATTCCTCGAACAAGTCTTTGTTTGGAGTCATGTGCCAAGTGCACTCAGAATTCATAATCCATTCCTTCGACGAGTTGCTGCTCGAAACCACAAGAACATCAGATGAGTCGAATTCATCTTGAACAATAACTGCATTGCCATTATCCTTTCCTCCATGATCTTTCAGGCATTCAGGGCATACTTTTCTTGTGTGACCCTCCTTCTTACAATGATAGCATCGAATACTAGATGCTTCACCACTGTAAAACTTTTGGTGACTTTTACCTTTCTTCTTATCGAACTTATTATCCTTTCGCAAGAATTTTCCTTTAACGGCCAAACCTTCACCAACCGTCGAAGGTTTATGCTCCTTTCGTTTATTCAAGTCCTTCGAATACAAGGCTGATTGAACCTCTTCAAAGGTTAGGGACTCCCTTCCATACAAGAGAGTTTCTTTGAAGTGGGCATGTGATCTGGGCTACACGCACAACAGCAACAGTGCTTGATCTTCATCATCAATCTTTACATCAATATTTTCAAGATCAAGAATCAGCTTGTTGAACATATCCAACTGCTCAACCAACACTTTGTCTTCAATCATCTTGAATGAATACAAAGCTTGCTTCAGGTAAAGTCTATTTACCAACGATTTGGTCATGTACAAACTTTCAAGTTTAACCCATAACCCTGCCGCCGTCGTCTCCTTTGATACCTGTCGAAGAACCTTATCACCAAGGCTCAACAAAATTGCGTTGTGGGCCTTCTTTATCATTGCCTTCTTCTCAGCTGTCGTTAACGCTTCGTTCATGGCTGACTCTCCCTTCAACGCTTCCAAACAACCCTGCTGAACCAGTAGGGCTTTCATCTTCAAGCGCCACAGACTGAAATCGTTCACTCCAGTGAACCTTTCAATCTCATATTTTATCGAAGGCGTCTTCTCCACGTTCACCGCACCAATTTGTTGTGAATCGGATGCCTTGGAAACAAAATATAAACTTGTTGCTCAATGATCAAGAAACAATTAGGGTAAGACAAAAAATGAAGAACACGATGAACACAAGAATTGGTTATTAATTGCTATTCTTTCCTTTATCTTCAAGACAAGATTACAAGTATGCAAGAATAACAAATAACCCTTTCACCCTAAATTAGGATTTGCAGTATGCAATGATGAGAGACTAGTATGCTATTTATAATAAACCTAACATACTAAACTAATGGGCTTTTATCACAAATACCCATTACAAGCTAACTTAGGGTACAAGCTAACTTAACCAATTGGACATAACAAACATGCCCAATTTGATGCTAACAATTCTAGCATCCTTCGACACTACAAGCTAAAACACACTTCGACTACAACTTGTAACACTTCGACAACAACATGTGAGCAACCTTCGTCTGCATGCTAAACTCTATCGAACCGTCGAACCAATGTACTACCTTCGATCCATATCTCACACATATAAACATCATGTAATAAAACATCCTGCTCCGTAACATGAATTTTCCAAAACTATTAAAAATCAATATATCTTTGATAGGAATCAATGAGCACTTTCGCACTTCTCGCAGCAGAATTTATAGTTCATAACATCTTTATTAAAATACGTAACAAAAAATTCATCATACTTCATAGTTCATAATCAAAATTGAAAACACTAAGTACCATGAAAGGTAACTCATAAATCTCAAAACAAACCAAAGAACATAAGGTCCACATAAAATATTTCCCAAAAACCCCGATGTCACATATCATAACAAGACATTCTATTCAACTTAAATAAATAATACACTCCGAAGTTATCCTCTAAGTTTCAACGAACTATTTATAATTACCTGCAAGTTACCCATCCATAGAGGCAATATTTCCAAGCAGAAAGGGTGAGTAATCACAAACTATTATAAAATATATATGGAACGGATATAGTAGCATAACAATATGTCATCATAATTCCACATATTAACATACCTCATAATTACTCACAATGTTACATCATCAATACACATTAAACATATCTTCGTAACATCACATGAACATCCATTATTAAACACCATTTAGATTATAACATCATCAACATCACTTAATCAATCATTATGCAATGTCACAAATAATGCAATGAAACGTCATTGACTTATGCATGTGTTACCAAAACTTCAAAGATGACCAAGTCATCTTCTTCCAAAGATCTCCACCATATAATCAATTTCTGCTTGGAATCAGAGCACTTCTCAATATTTCACTCAATTCACACTAAGAGATTGAGGCCATCACTCGACCAATGTCCTATCAACATCACCAGACCAATCATCCTAACAACATTATTGGACCAAAGTCCTAACATATACCATGAATGCATGATGCAAAACAACACAATAAAACAAGACCACTGCTAGTCAAAACGCATAATTATTCATGAATTCATCATAATGTTATCACATACATCGTATTACACAAAGCATCATCACAACAACATCAATACATCATATTACATCAATTGCACAATCACATTAATTCATCATAGTATTATCAAAACTCATCATTCAGAGGTATAGTTTAATTCTAGCAAGGTGTTGGAAATATACATCCTTTTTACTTATTTTCTTACACCTAATTATAGTTCATTTCGTTAGCTAGACATTGCTTCGAACAACACGTCAAACGAAGTCCAAAAACTCAAGTTATAGCCATTACAAAAATTTGTTAATTGTTCCTCACCCGAGGCTCGGCGTGGCGTACAACACTGGGGCGAATTTCCTTTTCCATACAAAATCCCATGAGCATTGTTTTTCCTCTGTCTCCTTCTCCCGAAGTCTCTATTTGTTCTCTCGACAAGCTCCTCTCTCCCATGCTTCGCCCGACAAAGCTGAAGCGAGACACCTCCTTCCATATATTTTCCAGGAGCTCTGATTTTCACCCCTTCCCTTTGTCTCCTGCTCGCCGGGCGCTTCCGGGGCGATTACCTTTTCCCGGCGAGGTACGCGTGATAGCAACCCTACTGTTGCATTTTTTCACATCAAATCAGACCAAAAACTCACATAATTCAAATATTTTCATCATATAACAACAACACTTCATAAAACATATTACATACATCAATTCATGGCCTTATTAGCACCAATTTTTCACAATTTAATCAAAGATTCATCATATAAGCACATCATCACAAAACCTCAAATACCTATATACATCTAAACCATATATCAATCATAATAATAAGGATAATCCCTCTTACTTATGATTATAGCTTTGATCTTCCTCTCTGTGTTATAACAAAAATCCATGTGTTCTCTTCCTGCCCTAGCTCTACTGCGTTCTTCCAACTCTTTTTACGATCGTACATACTGACACACTTTTTTCTCTATTCTTTGTTTAACCTTTGGACCCTTTCTATGGTCTTTCCATCTTACCCTGATTAATCCATATAACATTACCACTTTACCCTTAGCACTTCTACACCTTATATTCTATTTATTTTATTATTAATAATTCTAAATAATTAAAACTAATTATTTAAAATTATTTAAACACCCAATAATGTCTAATTTCTTCTATATTACACATAGCATCACATCACACATCATATTCGTCAAAATATCACATATACTCACAATATATCACAAACACCCATCATAAATCAATTAAATAATTAAATAAATGGTCTAATTATTTTTGAGGTGTTATAGAAACATAATTAAATCTTCTTCTTCCGAAAAACAAAAAACACGACTGAATTCATGGTGAGATGATAAAATTCTTCTCCAATTAAAGAGTTTTTTTTCCTTGAAGCGCAATTAATTATTAGAGCACATTTTATAAAAAACAGTGTTTCTTTTGTTATTATTTAAACATGTTTATCATATTTTTACTATAAAAGATTATAAATATGTTGAAATAATATTTAATTTATCCTTAAACATACATTTTTAGTTAAATATATATTTTAAAGTATTTCTCATTTCTTCTATATTTAACAACATTATTACCAGGTATAGGAATATACCAGACTAATTAACAGGAATCTACGGTCTAGCTTACATATATCTAAATAGATTATTATTTTTTTAAATAAAAAATATTTAGACTTGTTTATAAATTTATGGGTTAAGTATATTTTTGGTCCGTCTAAATATCTCAAATTTCGTTTTAAGTCCCTCTAAATATTTCCTTTAAAGAATGGTCCTTCTAAAAATTTGAATTTTAACATTTGGTCCCTCATGACAAAATCGTAGTTAAAATGGTCTCTAATGTCGTCGCTAAATAAAAACCGTCGCTAAGTTGTAAAAACCGTCGCTAAAATTGTCGTTAAGTTGTAAGAACCGTCGCTAAATTGCAGGAGGGACCAAAAGTTAAAATTTAAATTTTTAGGAGGACCATTCTTTAAAGGAAAATTTTAGAGGGACTAAAAATGAAGTTTGAAATATTTAGAGAGATCAAAAACATATTTAACCCTAAATTTATTTAGCTAAAAATATTCGATCACAAATCATATAAAAAGCTTTTTAAATTTCTCAGACCAAACTATTTAAATAAACATGAATAATTATTGTTGTATTATATTTTATACTTTAAATTAAAATATAAATCTAAAGCATAGTTATGATATTGAATATACTATGAAAATAAAATTGAAAACGTTAAAGTCGTTGTTATAAGTTGTTTTAATACATTCTTAAACAAATAGTATCACGAAAGGTATGCTAATAGATAAATTCGAATGAGTCAATAAAAAATAAATGTTTATGCTATTTGATCTTTTTATGTGTTAGTCTTAACATTATTTGGATTTTTTATTTACAAATATTCAAATGAAGTAGACTTTTTAGTAGACTAGTACGGTAATCAGATATTCGAAAAGACTAGTATCAGACCTAAAAAAAAAAAAGTTTATGATAGATTATACATCAGACTTAAGCTTTGAATTTTTTATCAAAGCATATTCAAATTTAATAAAACCTAACTCAGCACAACCTATTTTTTAAGAGTCGATTTTAAAGAATTTATTTAACATAGTAAATTTAGATAGTGTTTATCTAAAAAGTGATCAAGATTAAAATATCAATCTTTATTAAAAAAGATCGACAATAATATACCAGAGTTCTTTTAAGTTTTAAATTATTTTTTGTATTAAATTAGTCCTTTAAATTTATTTATTTTTTAATAATTTGGTCATTTCGCTTATCAAATTTATAGAGAATTCTTTAATCTACAACATGTTTTTCTTAGGAACCATGTGAAATTCCAAAAATACTCCTAAAAATCAAAAAATATATTTTTTGTGCGCACTATTTTTAAATTGCATTTACAAAAAATTGAAAATGTACTTCCGATATAATTCAGAAATACATTTCTGATTTCTAATATAAGCAAAATTGTTGCTATAACAACAAAAAGTGGCATGAGCCACTTCGGATGCATACACTTTTTTTGTTGTTAAAAACGGAAGTGTATTTTTGATTTGTACATGAAGTGTATTTCCGGTTCTATTTTTTACTTTTTGAAGGGTGTATCTTAAAACGAATAAATTATGTGTATAGGGTGCAAATCGGAAGTATATTTCCAATTCTCCGAAAATATTTTTAGAATTGCATATAGTGTTTTTCATTCCTATATATGAAGAAATAAAAAATTCTTTTTTAACAAAAAGATGTGTTAATTGTATATATAATTATTTTGAATGGTTTGAAAATATGACATGTATTAAAAAATATAACAATAAATAGTTTTAAATATTCATGTTAAAAATTGAAAATGAGATGAAAATCACCAAAAAAAGTTAAATTGTTAAAAAAAATTAAACCACCATCCTATATAAAAAAAATAACTTAAATCTACCGCTAGTGTAATTTTGTCAAAAAGTAAAATTTATCTTTCTTTTCAATATCAACATTTAGTTATCTTCCCCCAACTTTTCTTACACATATTTGTTAAAGATATCATTGACAATGATGATGGATATTGGATACAATATCTATCACTACATTTCACCATTGGCGGTGAGAACTATCATTATGAATGGTGATTGCTTTTTTGACTTTTCACAATGAAAAAGCTTATTGCCTTTTTCATATATCTCTTTTACTCTTTAATCTTTTTAAACTCAACCTAACCCTACATACATCCACCTTTTTTTCTCAAATTCCAAACCCACCTAATAATATTATCATCTCCTCAAATTAATTAAGTGTGACAATCATCATTAACTTTATATTTTCTCATGCCTACAAATATTTGTGGACCAATCTAGAGATCGAAATCATATGTAGTTGATTTATCTACCCGTTTGATAACTTAGTCATTTATCTTGTTAACTAAACACTAGAATGATGATTTCATTTGTAGAAATTGATGAATGAAGTGAAAAGTAGCTAATGAGGAAGAATTCATAGAGAAGGATTGTGTATGTATCATGTATACGTGCTGTTATTAGAAATAGATCATGAGATATTGTAAAATCATGAACAGAAAATTGCTTGTAATTATTGAAGGACAAAGGACTTTTTTAAGCCAAAAGTATACAAAATTAAAGGAGAAAACACCAGGGACATAAACGTGATCTTGATAAAAGAAAAGGACAAAAAATAAAATAAAAAAGACAATACAAACAAATTATAAAATAAAATAGTGAATGAATATTACAAATATTTAATAGTAGATCTTTATTATTTAGAGTAAAAAAAGGCTAAATACCTTTTTCCGTTTCTTATCTTTATTCCGGATTCAATTTGGTCCTTTAATTTTAAAAAAGGACAAATAGCTTCCTTAATTTTTTAAAACGTCGCACGTAAGTCCTTCAGTCTATTTTGTGTAAATGGCCGTTTAAAAATGCTTGCGTGACAAAATTGCAAACGATTTAGGGGCTAGGGTTTTTCACGAAATTTCTTCTCCCTCTCCAAAAATTGATCCGCCTCCATGAAATCTTCCGGTTGTTCGTCCTCTATGATACAAAGCTGCCATGAAAGTATGAATTCCCATCCTTATACGATGTCGAATATGCAATGGAAATCGATTTGCCACTGTGGAGATAAGGCAATTCTACGAAGGGCGGCGACAACTAAGAGTTTTGGGAAACATTTTTAGGGATGTCCGCATTATAAGGTATGTTCTTTATTCACAAAACCTTGAATATATTCGTCTCTCAAACTGATAAAGAAGGGAACCTTGAATGTAGGGATCTGTGCAACCTGGTGTGGGTTCTTCGAATGGTTTTATGAGGAAACTAAAGATAATAAAGGCAAATTTTTTATGTCTCGGTTGAAAAAGCTTGATGAGAAAATTGAAGAATTGCAGATGGATGTTAACAAAGTAAAAGTGTAAAGTGAAGAAATAAAGAAAGAGATATATCAAAATAAGATGCATTTGAACAAGATGATCAAACTGGAAAAATGTTGGATTATGATGCTTTTTATAATGTTCTTAGTTATGTGGTTTTTCATGTATTGAGTTTTTCTGTCTTAGATTTGTTATTATACAAGTTGAACGTACCAGATTAGTGAGAATTATGTTGTCTTAGTTATGGTATTGTACCATTTGAAAGAACCAGAATGTTGTGTAATTCTACACCTTTTTGTATGCAACATTTTCTTGAGAATTTTATCTTTGTGTTACCTTATAGACAACAATAAATTTTGGAGACAAAACAATATAAGATGGTTCAATAGTGGTTCACTACAATATAACACAAGACAGTAAAAATATTACATTAATTAATGGTTCATAACATTACATCAATGGTTCAAGACATTGTACTTTAACCCAAAAGTGGTTCCAAATCTAAGATGGTTCCCACATTACATTAGTGGTTCACAAACCAACAAGACATACTAAACACAAAATTCATGCCACAAATGTAACATTAAGCATACTAATAGTGGTCCATTAAAAAAAATACATAATATTAGCAAGACAAACTAAACTTAAAATACAACTAAAAAATCTATGCATTTTTCTTGGATCTTTTTGTAGGGGTAGTCCTCCTAGTTGTTGGGTCAATGATATTTTTTTCTGCACTTAATCTGGTGGCAGGTGCAGGTGCAGGTGGTACTCATGGAGTTGGTGCCCTTCTGACACCCAAATTCTTTGACTTTGCAGCAGTTGGTTGTTGAGCAACCTTTCCTTTGGAAGCTTTAGAACTCTGAGTAGTTGGTTGTTGAGCAGCCTTTCCTTTGGAAGCTTGAGATTGCCTTGATGCAATCACTTGAGAATTCTGAGTTGCAACAGTGGTTTGAGAAGCCCTTGGTGCTTTGCCTTGAGATCCATGAGCAGGAATATTAGTTGGTGCAATCAGTTGAGATCCCTAAGAAGGAGTATTAGTTGGTGCATTGGATCGAGAGTTCTGAGTGGTGCAGTCACTTGAGATCCCTAAGCATGAGTATTAGTTGGTGCATTGGATTGAGAGTTCTGAGCAGGAGTAGAATTTTCTTGAACAGGCCCTATAACTTTACATGTTTTTTTGTTATGCCCTAGCTTCTTGCACCTACTGCATCTAACAATTAACCTTGTTCTCCTTATTTTTATGTCAGTTCCATCAATCTCACCTTGTTCACGATTTCTCTTCTTTTTAGGTCTACCAGGAATCCTTCTATACTTTGGAGGTCTGACATATGGATATGGTGTTTTTACCCATAAGTTTGAACCATTTACATGATAAAGCACAACTTTGTATACTGCCATGTACCTACTCTTTCTATAGCATTCAGGGATGTAATCTTCAAACTTCAATTTTCTACTCTTCATACATGCCAAAGCATGAACACATAGCAATCCAGTAAGCTCCCACCTTCTACAAGAGCATATGTGGTCTTTCAAGTTGACATATAACATTTCAGCTTGATTTTCAACATGTTTAACTTCAAAGAAGTGCTCATCTGACATCCTACTTTCAATTTATATATATATATATATATATATATATATATATATATATATATATATATATATATATATATATATATTAGACATCAACACCAAAAATGCTCAAATAATTTGAAATTATTACATATAAGATGGTGCGTTTACCTAAAAATCCATGAATTGCCATGAATCTAACCCTAACCCTCACTTTGTCATTCTTAGTGAATCTTATATTTCTACCACTTTGTACAGCATAAGTTGAAATGGCTTCCTTGAATTCCTCTCTTGAACTAAAATAAACACCTACTTCCCATTTGAAATTTGCCATGTTCTTTTGCATTTTGAACATTGGGTAGCTCTTTCTTGTAACAACACCACTGTTATCATCACTATCACATCTACTTTGTAGTTCCTCACTATCATTGTCATCCTTGTCTTGTTCACACTTGTCCATCATACCACTAAATCATCCAACCCATCAGAGGAATAATCAAATGCTACTTCCATTGCACTGCCATGATCCTCATCCTCATTGTCATCTTCACTATTGCTTTCATCATGCACCTCACCCCCTCCATATTAACCTCTTCCTTGATATTTTCTCCCAAAACAGTATCACCACCCTCCACATTAACCTCTTCCTCAACACTTTCCCCCAGAAAAGTATCACCACCCTCCACATTAACCTCTTCCTCAACATTTTCACCCATAAAATTAACATCACCCTCCACATTAACCTCTTCCTCAACATTTTCACCCACAACATTATCACCACCCTCCACATTAACCTCTTCTTCAGCATTAACACCCGCAACATTATCACCCACAACATTAGTAACCTCTTCTATAAGGAACTCACAGTAATCTGGCTCAGCTATCGTGTGTTGAATATAAATGTCACAGTTTTATGCACCCTATAAATATCAACTATTTCTAGTGCTCCTTTATCATCAACCTGTTGAGACATGCCTAATGAAGGGACTTTGTACCAGATTTTCTCAAACTCCATATAGCCTAATTCCTTAAGAACACCAACAAACTCAAAATATCCCCAAGTGTCAGCATCTATTCTCAAGTCAGAAATCTCTCCTTCTTCAAACACACTATGATCATCATCAACGAATTGACCACTATGATAAATTGTTAGATTCAGATACTCCTCCTCTATTACACGTAAATCATAAGAAACCCTAAATTGAAAAGAATCATACTATAAAAATTCTAAATCAAAAACATAGTGAAAACCCCCAAATCATAGCAAAACACTAATTTCATGTAAACCATAACTGCGCAACTCAAAAAAACTAGGACGAAGACGAAGAACTGACATACCTGAAAGAAAATGCAAACACAACCATGAATCTTGACTGGAATCCTCGTTGAATGTCGCATGAACACAATGTTGTTCCAATCTTCCCTTCTTCCCTTCTGCGTTTCAGCGTTTTGTTATGTTTTGTTTTTGAGGTTTTGCAACTTAGTCAATGTTTCTCTTTATAAAGGATGACACGTGGATAATAAATAACCAATGTGGATAGTAAATAAATAAAACAACTAACAGATGTTCACTGAAGGATTAACATGCGCTATTTTAAAAAGTTAAGGGAGCTATTTGCACTTTTTTAAATTAAGGGACCAAACTGGACCCCGAGATAAAGATAAGGGACGAAAATGGGTATTTAGCCTTAAAAAAATATGGTAATTGTTAGTTGTATAATTTTAGAATTGACATAATTTTGTTATAACATAGTTTTATATTAATATTGATCAAGATGTTGTGGTATTTTTATCAACTATCATAACAATTTTGTTGTTATGAGTTTTTAAATCAGATGTCGAAGAAGATGTTATAACATTCTGGTCTGGTACAATATGTGCTGCTATTTCATTTTCTAACATGATAAATTGATTCTATGAGATTCCTTTTGATTTTATATCACTGATTTTCGCAGGTTAAGGATTTAAAATATGGAATATATGATCTATCTTCAACTGTACATAGGTTGCCAAAATTTGGCCTTCTGACAATTTAGGAAACCATGTGTTGTTGTTCCAAGATTCATGGAGATTTTTCTGCATAAATTTGTGCATCCCTCAGCATGTGTAACAAGATATATCTGGGCGAAGAATAAATGTATATGGATTACTGAAGAGTATTTAAAGAAACTACCTATACCTAAATTCATCAAGAACTTTGTAAAAGATAAGGGGAAACCATATTTTCTCAGTCTTGGGGTTTGAGGGTTCTTCAAAGGGTTTCTGTTTTTGTTTGAACGTCATCATGTATCTTTTGATGCATTTGGGTTAACTGATTGTTACTTGACAATTTGTCAAGTTATTGTTCTCACTCTAAGATTTTAAGCAAGAGTTTGAGTATTGTGCTTGAAGTGTAAACTTTAGGTTTAGTTTGGTTTCGAGTCACTGTGATTGTGGCTGGATTATAGACTGTCACTGAGATTGGGATAAGTCTTTTATCACTGCAGTGATTAGAAGTGAGATGGAAAATTTTCATATCTAGGAGGTGCCTAGCTAGAAGATGCATTGAGTAGTGATTAAGTTATAAGTTATAAATCGAGATTGTTTAGACTTAGAATTAATACTACTAATAGTAGATTTCCTTCATGACTTGGTAGCCCCCCATGGTAGGTGACTTGCACCAAACTGGGTTAACAACATTTGCGTTCTTTTACATTATGCACTTTTAAGTTCTGCATATTTATATTGGTAAAAGTTTTCGTAAGTCATCAAATGTTATAACATCTGACTTGACATTGTGTTTGTGTGTTGAGACATATGTCTTAACATTTGATATTGTATGTCCTATAATTTCCATTGGTATTAGAGCATACACCATGTTCTGTTTATTGGGTAAGCTCTAGGGAGAATATTTTCTGTCATTATGGATAACAAAGGAGGACATGTCAACAAACCACCTGTGTTGGGTTGTGCAAACTATGTCCAGTGGAAGGTTAAAATGATAGCTTATTTGAAACCCATGAATAAAAATTTTTGGAAGGTTATGTGTAAAGGATAAAATCATCCTAGTATGAAGGACAAAAAAGTGAATGAGTACTTAAAGCCTAAAGAGGGTTGATCCAAAGAGGAGAAGGAATTAGCTCTTACTAACTTCAAACTCTTGAATGCTCTATTCATTAGAGTAGACAAGGACACTCTTAGAAAAACAGATACATGCTCTAATGCTAAAGATGTCTGGGAGATCCTCAGGAGAACTTATGAAAGTAAGGAATCCTTTGAGGATGAGTTTTCCAAATTTGTAATTGCCCTAACAGGAAAGTGAAACTCTATAATAGAATATAGTTCTTATGTTGACCTATTGACATCCTACAAAGATATATATAAAATGGTTGAGGAATTATGTCAAATAGGATTGAAGCAAAGAAAGATGATAACCAATCTTTAGACTGAAAGGGATGAATACCTAACTGAAATTGCTGAACTTCAAGCAGAGGTAACCTTGATAACATCTAAACTTGACAACTTAATCAAAGGTGTTAGAATATTAAACAATGGATATGATGTGATGGATGAAATTCTCCAAGAAGTAGAAGAAGGCAGAAGACATATTGGCATAGGGTTCAACTGTCAATCCTTCAAAAACAAATGAAAATTTTTTTAGACAAAATTTGTTCTAGCTAGAATGAAGGAAGAAAATAAGATGTCTAATCAAATGTCACAACATTCTGTCAGATTAGTGGAAGTCCAGATACAACCATTGATAGGGCATATTTATGACAAATATGGTCACACAAAACAAGTCCGTAATATGCTTCGTGTATATCACATAAATCTATCTCAACCGAGTATAAATCTGCATGTCATCAAAACTAGGAAGGAGTGAAAAGTTAAAGATGTTGTCAAGAATCTCATTGCTCATACTTCTCTTAAAGTCTCATATAGTGAAGACTAATATGTTGAAAGTGGATTCTCTAAGCATATGATAAGTTTGGAGAACCAATTGGTTGATTTTAAACCTCATACAACTAGCTATGTCACCTTTGGAAATCGTGCCAAGGGAGTGACTAAAGGTGTTGGAAGTGTAACACCCCAATTTTTCTATTTAGTTATATAATTGGATTAATTAATTATTTGTTTGATTTGTGTGAGTAATCATTTTAATTATTTGATGTATGTTGTATGTGACGGGTTAGTGAGGGGATATTTTAATTAGTGAGAATTGTAGAATTTTGGTAATTGGGCGTAGATATAAGAATGTGATTAGTAATGTGGGGGTTGGGACAAGTAAGCCATTAATGTTTACTAGAGTTGGTATTATTTTATTATTTTAATAAAAATAAAATAAATAGAGTTAGTAAGAGGAATATCAAAAGAAAGAGTTTCACGAGAATAACGAGAAAGAAGAAAAAAGGTAAAGAACGCAAAAGTCATAGAATCAACCTAGAATAAGGTAAGGGTGGGTTTTTATTTGGTTATTGAGATTTTTGATAATGTACGATGGATAGAAGTATATTAGGAATGAAATGCCTAATTTTCTATGGTTTGTAAATGTTAGGTTTTGAATGATAATCCATGAATTTGATGATTAATTGTGTTTTAATGTTTCTATTTGAATATGCATGTTAGACATAGGTTATAGTACCTTCAATCGTGATAAATTGTATGTTAAAATATGTTTTTGGATAAAGAAATTGTATTAGAATTGTGTTGTTATCGCATGGTTTTGTGCTTAGCGCGAGTGAAATAGTGAGTTTGGCTCTTAACGCCAGGTTGCTCGCTTAGCGCGGCCTACTTGGTGTTAAAAAATTATTATATTATTGAATTGTTTTGAGATTATGTATACTTATATTTTATGTTAATTTCTGTAATTTAATCTGCATTTTTGATGTGTTTTAGAAGACTATTTGTGAATGAGATGACACATGTTTATAAGGCTATATGAGATGTGTGAATTGATGTTGAATTGCAATGATACTTTGTGTATTACTTGATATGTATTGTTATGATATTTTGGTGCAGAGATGTTGTGAATAATTCATGAGTATGTGGTTGTATGTACAAATGTGTGGTAATTCAGGTGTGATGACTTATTGAAGATATACATGAATGTTAGAGAATGGTCTTAATTTGCATATGTTGTTGTAATTGAACATGCATCATTTATTGTCAAGAGGCAATGCTTATTAGTTTCGTGAGAGCTAGTGACTTGTCCCAAACCTAGAGAGGAGTTTGAAAGCTTAGAGAACAGGCTTTGGTGTGTTGTTAGTTTAGATAATAGACCCAGTTTAAAGTAAAAACCAAAAAATGATAATAAAAGATTGGCACCACATGCATGAGTATTGCATTTGAGTTGCATTGAGTCGCAAGGTGTCTATGTTTGAAATATGGAATTATGTGCACTATATTAAATTGTCGTGTTTTGTGAAAATGTAGATTGTAATCACTTGTGAATAGTATGACTGTTTAGGTGATGTTATGTTTATAAATCATTGAAGTGTGAGATTACTTATACATGAATGTTATATATTATGTAATGCCATATGATTCCGATAATTATGTTAATTCTTACCCTTCTGTTGGAATGATGCTTTATACGACATCACTCAAGTACTAAAGAGTAAAGTTGCTTTGTCAAGGGTGAAGCTAAATAAGCTATCTTTATTCCATTATGTATTTCAATTTGAGTCATGCTCTAGTCATGTAACATCGGGGAAACGTTAGATTCATGTTTTGGAGAGATACTTTATGTACTCTTTATTTTTTTTATCCTGATTTGGATTATGTGATGAATTGACTTTTGATACCTAAGTTTATTAAATAAATGAATTGAGTTAAGGCTTAGTTATTATATGGTTTATGAATGTGATTTCGTTGCTACGTGTTATATAGAAGTGTATGGAGATCACGAGTTCAAATAAGTTTTAAATGAGCATGGCAGGTATATGTGATTGCGTCAAGTACGTGTGACACCCTTGTTTGAGAAGCATAATTAATTTTACTATGATTTTATATTGTATTTATTTCGTGGGGTTTAGAGGGTTTTACATTAGTGGTATTAGAGTATAGTTAGTCAGTTGACCAAGTTGTTAAGGTGTTTATTCTCGTTTATATTTGATATGTGTATGTGGCACTATTCTAACGAGAATTTGTTGCTTGAAATTATAAGAACAATGGTTGAAGCTTTGGCAATGTTGGTTGTAGTGATTGCACATCAGCTACACTTCAACGTGAATGCTTGAAATAACAATAATGATGGTGAGTTTCGTGCATTGGGGGAGTTTTCGAAGGAGCGCATGAACCTAACAAGGCACAGGTATGGATGAAAGCTATTGAGAAGATCCTTCGAGTCATGAACTGTTAAGATGCACAAAAGGTACAGTTTGACACCCATATGCTTGAAAAAGAGGTTGAGGATTGGTGGGGTAACACTAGTTAGAGGTTTGAAGAAGAGGAAGTTGAGGTTACTTGAGCTGTTTTCAGGGGAGCATTTCTGGAGAAGTATTTTCTAGAAGATGTGTGTGGAAAGAAGGAAATTGAGTTCCTTAAGCTGAAGCATGGTAATGGAACTGTGAAAGAGTATGCAACAAGGTTTGAAGTATTGATTACGTTTTGTCCTCATTATAATGCTGCTAACGCTAAAAGATCCAAATGTCTTAAGTTTATGAATGGGTTGAGGCCTAAGATCAAACAAGCCATGGGGTACCAACATATCCCTCGATTTTATGAGCCGGTTGACAAGAGTAGGATATATGATGAAGATAATATAGCTCATTTTAGTCACTACAAGAGTTTGAATGATAAGAAAGGAAAAATTCAATTCAGAGGGAAGTTGTATGTCACTCCTATTGATAAGCGGAAACAGAAAACTGGTTACAACAAGAAGTAGAGAAAGGGAGGAGCTCCTGCTTCGGTTAAGTGTTTTAAGTATGATTTCAAATGACATAGTGCTCGATAGTGCACAAGTGCTTAATCAAAATGTTTCAAGCTTGGAAAGCCATGTCACATCTTTTGAGTGCAAGGGAGATGCGAGTGTGACTTGGTACAACTGTGGTGAGCAAGGTCTCATTAGTACCAAGTGTAAAAACCGAAGAAGGAGAAATTTATAGGAAAGGTGTTTACTCTACCAGGTTCTAAAACTACTACTGAAGAGAGATTGATCAAATTTACGTGCTTCATTAATGGTACACATTTGATTTCAATAATTGATACTACAGTAGGCTTAAGTGATTAAGTGATAAGTTGTAAAATGGGATTGTTTAGGCTTAAAATTAATACTACTAATAGTAAATTTCCTTCTTGTCTTGGTAGCCCCCAGAGTAAGTGAGTTTCATCGAATTGAGCTAACAATTCTTTGTTTTCTTTTACCTTCTGCACTCTTAATTTATGCATATTTATATTGGTAAAGTTTTTGTAAGTCATCAGATGTTGTAACATCTGACTTGACATTGTGTTTGTGTGTTGAGACATCAATCTTAACATCTGATATTGTGCATGCCAGAATATCAATAATAATAAAAATTAGTGAGGATATACCCTCATTATCACATAGCAAAGACTTACATAAAGCTTCTCATTCGCAACGTGAACTAGTTATGAAGCCTACATCAAATTTTAAAACCTTTGGCAGCCTTTAATAATCATGATTTACCACATATTATACTTTGGTATGTACAATTAGTACCCATTACGGGCTTTGGAAAAACTGGCCTAGACCACACTAATCATTAGTCATCTTTGCTTTCATCGTCTTCCCAAAAATATGTTTAAGCAAAACGCCAAGATCGAAGTCAACACCATCGTTGGGGTTTTCACTAGCGGGGGAGAATCCAGTTCCTCCCAAAGAAAGTACGTCGGACAAGTTTTAACAACAAATCGTATTTTTCATAAAAAGAATTTTTATCCAGTTTTTTTTTCAAAAAAAGAATTTTTATCGGTTTTTTTTTTTCGAAAATGTTTTGCAGTTTTTTTTTTAATTTTTTTATTTATTTCTCAACAAAAAAATACACAGTTTTTTATATTTTTCGGAAAAATAATTTCAGTTTTTTTATTTTTCAAAAAAACAAATATTTCAGTTTTTTTTCGGAAATTTTTTTCCAGTTTTTTTTTATTTTTCTGAAATTTCCTTTTTTTATTTCTCAAAATTTTTTTCCAGTTTTTTATATTTTTTGGAAAAATAATTTCAATTTTTTTATTTTTCAAGAATAACAATTTTTCAGTTTTTTTTTTTCCAAATCAATTTTTTTAAAATAATTTTTTAATATTTTAGAAAAAAATTTTATATGACTTTTAAAATACTAATTTTTTTAATAAAAACTGGTTTTGAACTAGTTTAAAACTGCATTGAAATTGTTTTGAATAAATTGTTCAGTTTAATAACCATTTAAATGATTCAATTATTTTTATGGTTCAATCCAATTCAATGCAGAAATACAATTCAATTAATCATATTTTGAACACCCCTATAACAAACTGGCCACGTGAAGGCCTAGCCCAATAAAGGCAAAAATCTCACCTCACTCAAGGGAGGCTCGCGCCTCCAATCCAACAAAGCTGAGACACCTGCCTCCAACTCTTGAGGCACCCGCCTCCAAGAGGGTGGCCCACTTTCCATTTTCCTTCATTTCAGGCCACGTCATTGAACATATATGTTCAATAGTTTATTTGAAGACGCACGTCACCCTATATTTTCTCTACACATTGAACAAATTAAAATAGTTGGAACAAAACAAGTCAAAATTCCAAAGTGCTACATTTTAGGAACTTCATCTCCACTACTTCCTACAATATTGGAAATGGAAGTTGCACTAGTACACTATAAATACAACGTACAAGACCAATTAAAAGGGTCGGCATTTTTAATGAACAATTGCTTTCAAGTTTTTTCTATTCGCATTTCCATTTTCAATTTGCAATTTTATTTTATTTTCCATTTTTTTTCTTAGTCTTAAGCATATAATATTTTTCTCACAACAATTTCTATGCTGGAAATTGTTGTGTACTTTTCACTGATCTAACCTTACGTTAGATCTAGTGCTTTTTATTTCCTGTCTTATTTTTCTTTCGATTCAAGAGTTTCAAGAGTAGATCCAGCTAGCCTGTGGTGGAGTACTCTGTATTTTTAAAGAACAAGGTTAATTGCAATATTCTTATTTCAGGTTCCTAAATATTTATTAGCTTTAAATTATTTGCATGTCATTTATTTGTATGTTTTTGGATATGCCTAAATACATGAAATATAATTGTTTATGCATGATTGAGTTAATAAATATGTCTGTCTAAACCGATTAGATATTTGTATGCAAATTAATCGAACCAAAGGAATACGAAATAAATTGGCCTAATATTATTTTGTTAAAAATACTTTTTCTAGCTTTAGTATCCAATTGAATTTATTAAAAGGTTAGATATCAACAGAGTGAGAGTTTGAGATTTAAAACCGGATAGTGGACACTAGGCATTAATTTTAAAGACAGTGGAAGCGTTTTAAAACCGATTAAATCTTATTTATTTTCAAAAAGTGTTTTTAAGTTCGGCGGGATAGCGAGAGCATACGTTAGGATTTAATTACATGATCCAATTCAATAGAGCGAGAGTTTGAAATAGGATTTTTAAATAAATATTGTTTGCTGAAAAGAGTTTTTATCATTTAAAACCCAGGCCAGTGAAACGTCGGATTCCCTAAGTGAGACGAATAGCATACCAATATCCGCTTATTAATATTTTAACTAGATTTAAGTTTTATTTTCCCCCCTAAATAAATCAAAACATTATTATCCTTAGCTTTACATAGTAACCTTAAGAACACGGTAGATTGATTCATAGTCCTTGTGGATTCGATATCTTTTAAAACTACGCAATAGGACTGTGCACTTGCAGTCTCCTGATTAATAGACGATAAAGTCGCTATCATTATCCACCTTTCATTTGATCCTTAAATACCCATTACTTGATGGTCGAATTGGTGCAGTTCAAGGGGTCATGATATCGCCAATAAATGCTATTAGATTATCCTGAAAATGAGGAGGGAATATGTCTCCCCTTTATCCTGAGGCATATGATACCAATGTAGCAAGCTGGAACTCTAGATTTTGGACATAAAATGAAAGACTCGCCAGAACATAATACTTAAAATATGTTTAGATTGCTCCTTTAGACCATATACCACTAAGCTTGGCACATCTCTATCTGAATCTGAAAAAGAAGAGCTAGTCGTCATGCTCAGGAGGAACATAAACTTGTGTCATCGTCTCATGATCAACTATATCACCAAGACAATATCTCACCAGAAGTACAAGATTGGCAAGTAAAAAAAGGCTATTGATGATGAAGTATAGAAGTTGGCAAATGGTAGTTGCATAACCAATGTAAAATACCCATGTTGGCTATATAACATAGTCTTGGTAAGGAATGTTTCGAATAAATGGTGCACATCCATCGACTTCACTCACCATAACATTGCATATCTAAAAGATCTATACCCTTTACCAAATATAGATCTCATGATTGGCGAATCTTCAAACTATAAAACATCGATATTCATGGATGCCTAATCCGAGTACAACCATATTAAGATGGATCTTGAGGATGCTCCCAAGATATTATTTATGTTCAACCATGGGAAAATATCATTACAACATCATGCCCTTTCTACTTAATAACACATTCACCACCTATTAGAGACTCATGGATGCAATATTATCAAAGAAGATTGGGCATAACCCGGGGGTTTACATGGACGATATGACAATGAAGACTTTATGGGGGTGATTCTCATTATATACTTGGAAGATATCTCAGGGTTAGTCGTGAGTAACAACATGCAACTATATCCCTCCAAGTGCTTATTTGGTGTGTAAGAGGGAAAATTCATTGGTATTTTGTTAACCACAAGATGCATAGAGATGAACCTAGACAAATGCCAAATGATCATTGATATGAAGAATCCTACCAACATTTAAGAGGTTCACCAACTAAGAGGGAGCCTAGGCGCCTTATCTTATTTTATTTCCTATGCAGATGATAAGGATTTCTACTCTTTTCCATATTAAAAAAAATGAGAGTTTCAAATGGACAAGTGAATGCGATGAGGTGTGCTCAAACTTGAGATAATTCCTAGAGTTGGTGTTCAAGGGAGTAATGGTAACAGCAATAAAGCTCAAGCCTTATTTTCAAGAATATCAAGTATTGGTAAAGACAAACTATCGCATTTTCCAAGTCCTCAAGAAATCATATATAGCAAGAAGAATGGTGTTTTAGGATATGGAGTAATATGATTATGACATCTTCTAATATGTATCTAGAATACGCATAAAATCACATGTATGTCTGATTTTCTAGAAGAGTTTAATTTCATGTGGCTGAGGATATCCCCTAACCTAGACATTATCATTAATGTTCAAATCTAGCAATAATGAAGCAGAATATGAAGCTTTCAACATCGGCAAGTCCCTTGCCCTCAAGGTAGGCTCGTAGAGGTTGAAATCCAAGAGTGACTTCCAATTGGTGGAAAAATTGGTGGCAGAAGAATATCATACAAGGGATCCCTAACTTATCAAGTATCTAAAAAAGGTATGTGATTTGTCAGTGTGTTTTAAAGCTTTCGAGATAATGTATATGCCCAAGAAGCATAGTTTTAGGGATGACCTACTGTCCAAGCTAACAATCTCAAATAAAATAAGGTACAATCACTCCATAATTTAGGAAACACACTTCGTCCCTAGCATTAAGGCGAGCAAAACCAGAATTGTTGAAGTCTCCCAGATCACCATTTTAATGACACCTATAATACACTATTTGCAATTGAAAAAATTACCACAAGAAGAGTTCAAGATGAATAAAATCTACAAATGCATGTTGCTCGCATAAGTTTAATTACTTATTAAATGAGGAGACTGACACTTTTTCTACAAGCCATTTATCAGATATTATCTTTGTGTTGACACTACTTGAGATTGTTTTTGCCATATATTATCTTTGTGTTGACACTACTTGAGATTACTTGAGTCTTTGGATACTTTCCACTTTTCTTGCCTTTTTCATATAGTCCATCGAACTATGACATATTTTCATTACTTTATTTTACTTCTTCGGGTTTCCAAGCTCATCAAACCATAACATCTAAGTTTGTATCTTTAACCATTTAAGTGTGTGATTGACTCATTATTGGTTATCCTTAGTTGTCATCATCAAAAGTTGATGTCTTGATTAAAGGTTTATTACGTGTAAAACAAGGTTTCACATTCTCCCTTTTTTTTATAATGACAACAACACATCTATCAGGCGAGGTGATAGAAGAAAGCAATATTTGGATTAATAAAGGCCTCCTTAATTAGATAGAAAATATACCCTCCCCATAAGAGTATATTTCTCCCCCTTTGTCAAAATAAAAAGGCGGATAAAGATGCATTGAGTGAAATAAATATGAAAAATAAGGGAAAATTTGTCATTTAGGGAAGCAAAAAGCATCACACTAATATTATTACTGAAATTCAAGATACAAAAAGGAAAATTTTGCTGAATTCAAACTATAAAAGGATATTTGTGAGAAATAAAGTACATAATAAAAAAGGTTAAAATGAAGGCACACAAGTGGGCCAATAAAATTCCATAATTTTCACCATTCCTTGCTATGATTTTATTTACATCCTCGGTTATGGTTTGGCAGAGATTGGGGATTTTACTGGTGTCAGTGTTCTTATTTTCCATTAGTGCATCATCTTCTTCTTCCTTTGCTGATGCGTCTTCTTCTATTACTACATGCTTAATGCATATTATAACTTCTTTTAGGATATAGCGGGTGATCTTGTGGTTTGTTGAGTCTTCTGATTCTCCCAAGGTGTTTATGTTGAAGGAGGCTAGAATTTTTTAAATTAAATATCCGTATGGTAGTCAAGCAAATGTGATATCCCTACACCTGATCATGTGTTTGAATACCCATTTCATCCAATTGGTTTGAATTTCTTGGGTTAGAATCCACAAAGGTACTATGTCTTATTTGATCACATAACAATATAAACAAATATACAAAGCTCAAAACCATAAAAACTATTGTGATCCAATTCAATATCAAAACACAAATCCCCGGCAACGACGCCATTTTGTTCCAATTGCAGTACATCAGTAAGGAAGAAAAAAATGAAGTATTTATCCAAGAAAATTTATCGTCTCCACTGGGATCAATGCAAGGGAAAGAATGACATTCAATGGTTTCCGCGATTATGAGCTTAGGTTAAATGGGTTTAAAGTGAAGTACGAAAAAGAAAAATTATTTGCATAAAATAAATACATTCTTTGGAGAGGAGAGAACTCTTTCAGATTTAGATTTCGTCTACCCTATCAAATGCTTAAACCTATTACTCAATTGTAATCAACCTAAATCACTCTTCAATATCATCATGTATCTCTCACACAAAGGTTATCTCTAACACAAAGTGAGATATCAACCGTATTACTCGCATTGACAATCTCTCAGCATAACACAAAAAACACAGAGGCAACTCAATATGTTCATCCTAAATTCATATTCGAACCATACATGTATGTAGCAACTCAAACCCAAACAAAGTAAGCAATCATCAATATTGATTTATAAAAGAATTTTTATACAACACCATGAGCAATAAATATACATATAATCAAGATAAACTTACATAAAAACTCCAACAAATAGATATTACAAATAGAAAACACGAAAGGAATCAAACATGTTTCGGTTTGTCAGCTCTGATCAATGTGAAATCCGACTGCAGATCATCGCTCAATTGTTGTTTTCTAAGCTAATCCTACCAAAGAATACTGGTTAATGAGTTTGGGAACAAATACCCCAAAAACATGACCCTAACAAATGAAGTCATTTATTGTAATAAAACTAAACTCAGATGACCACGCTAAGCGCCCTCAACGTGATAAGCGGGTTCCACCAAAAAATAGACGTTAAGCCGTCTGAACCGCGCTAAGCGGGCTCAGAAACTAAGTTATATCAAATTTCTCAAAAAATGCGTAAAAAAGCTTCAACATTAATTTCTTCCAAAATTGCATATCTAGAGTCGTGCCTTCAACACCTTATTCCTCTATGCTCCAAATATGTGACAATACCTACAAAGTGAATGAAAAACTATCAAATGGTACACAAATTACTCGAAACACAAAGTATACATATTTACACATTAACAAAAGCATCGGAAAATGCAACGAAACTTTTATACATATTAATTTTACCATTTAATATTTGTTCTATCTTTTTTTTTAAATAATACACCTACCATGTGTTAGTTTCTAATTGGTGGATTAGAGGCGGAAAAGTCCAAAACTCTTGGGTTTTCTTTAATTTTTTTAATATTGAGGCAACACCTAGGCATCCCAATTTTCAAAGGCAAGCAAAAATGACCCACTTGCAACCTATAGTTGACAAGGTTATAATTAAACTTGCTTTTGGAAGGCTTCTCTTTAATATATTGTTATAAGAACACGATTGGGTAATTCTATAGTCCAAAGTATGCTCACTTACTTCATCTCAATTTATGCCTGACCCATTTCCTTTTGGAGATACTTGGAAATATGAATCAAGAACTTCATTTAGGTTAGGGATACATCTCAAAGGAAAATTGTCATAGTGGCACGAAAGAAATTTTGCTTGCCTCATTGTGAGGAAAGGTTATGGCTTAGATTAATGACTACTCTCAATGATGCATCTAACATGCTACTTTGTTAGAAGCTTATTCAATTTTATGAGGATTAGGCTAACATCCTGAAAAGTAAGGTCCTAAGATCTAACAGATGCATTCAACATCATATCCACTATTCTATATTGTTTGTTACATGATTTTATGATTGGCTAAATTTTGGTAAAACATGGTTCTATACTGGTGTTGAGCAAGATGTAATGACATACTGGATTGTTATACAGCAGTGGCTGCTGTGTATTTTCTAGAAAAATTTGATATGATTTTCTGAGATTCCTTTTGGATATATCTCAATTATTTTTGGAGGTCAAGAAGATTTAATATGGAATAAATAAGTGAATCGAATCTATAACAACGTTAAAGTTTATAAAATTGGATGTTGAGACAATTAGGAAATCTTAAAAACTTGTTCCAAGATTTAAGGATAATTTTTTCTAAATAATTGGTGTAGTCCTCAACTTGTGGATCAAGAAATATTTGGATGAAAGTTTTGAAGCCCGTGGACTACTGAGGTGAATTTAAAGAGAAGACCTAACCTAATCTAATTTAAATTTTCACAATTGTAAAATTAGGGGAAGTCTAAGTCTTAGGTTTTGAGAGTATATTATGTTTTTGTTGTAAGTCACCCTCGTATATTTTGATCCTTATGGTAGAGATATTATTCTCACTATGAAGCTTTTAAGCAAAGAGTTGAATATTGTTGTTGGATGAAGCTTTATGAAATTCACAACTTCATGATCTATGGAATTGACAAACACTCTATATCACTTGTATTGTAGCCAAATATACTTGGGAATTTCTCAAGTCCACTCATAAAGGCCCATCTAAGTGTGTTTGGGATGAAAAAGTTCAAAGGAGAGGATGATCAAGAAGATACTCTGGTCTCTACTCAAGAGGTTTGACATGAAAGTGACAAGCCATTGAAGAACAACAAGATCATTATTTTTTTCTTCTAACTTTTAGAAATTTGTTCCCTGGTCTCTAATGAAGGGTTTCTTATTACTATTGTGTTCCTTGGAAAGCAATCCAAAGAGGTGTTGAAGAGATTGGACATAATTTCTATACTAAATGTCCAGAATATATGTAATGACTTCAACAAGTCAGTGATGCTAAATAAAAGGCCAGAATTGGAGTACATATCAATTAATGTCAAAGAATTCAGTAATATAAGTATGAAGACCTTGGATCTTTATGGAGTAAAATGTCTTACTTATCTCAAGAACAACTGTATGAGTTTTCTATTTCTTGTCTTAATTAGGATAATGATCCTGATTATGAATTTTCCAAGGATATTATGCTTTTGACTAGAAGATGAATTGTGATGAAGATTTATGTTTTGAAGAATTATCACATGATGTGTTGGATTTTTATTCAAAGATATATGTATATAGAATAAAGAGGGTTGTCAACTATCAAGAAATATGAGGTAGTTTATTTTTGATCTGATGTCTTAAGAGAATGAAGGATTATCTACCATCTATAACTTGTAGGATGAAGTGACTTTATAAATCCTCAAACTTGATATCAGGATCAAGTTTGTAAGGTTAGTTCATTTCTGATTGGAGGAGGTTCCTCAAATGGAAAGATGAATGAAAGGCTAAGGAGGATAGGTTTTTCCAGATATAATTAGCAAAGAAAAAAACTCAAGTGACAAAAGGATGATTTTATCATAAGGAAATTTGAGTTGTCAATCTTAATGTCTCAACATTATGGTAGACATTAGAATACTCAAGCTAAAGACATATAATTCCACTGAATATGTCTCTTATGTGAAAAGTTGATCTTAACAATTTTGTTTACTTCCTTAAAGGTCAAAATCGGCATGGGTTAACCAAGCAGTGGTTAATACTCAAGGAATGTGATAATTGCTTTATCTCTCATACCTTTCTTAGGACTTCGACTAAGATCGTAGGTATTTTGGCACTAACTATTCCAGACACTTGACGGTAGTAAAAGTGTTTTTGGTTGTGTGTTTAGTCTCATTCTATCAATTGTTACTTTTGTTGTTGATGAAAAAAGGGAGTTTTAAGGGTATTGGGTATCTAAACAATACATGATGAAGTATCTAACTTTTTTTATTGATCTTCTTACTAAAGGACTGATAACTATTGTGTTAAACATAAGTCAATTGTGTGATCTAGGTCTGGTGGTGCATGTCATCAAGGAAGAATGTTTTGTCTCTAATGAGATGTATGGATTTCTTATGAGAATTTAAAAAAATGCTATTTATGGACTCCACGAGTATTTAATTGTTTATCATTTTTCTTAATGTTTAAGGAAGATGAAGTTAAGATGTCACACCAGAAGGTGTAATATCCAGTTGCAAAAGTTCTAGAACATGTTATATGGATATGTTTAGTCCAATTCAAGGTGAGTGTCCTAGAGGATAGAGAGATATACGTATGTTTTTTGTGATCTATAGTAAAGAAACATATAGTATATATGAAGTCTTCAAAGGTTCTTATCTAGTCCTTGAATGAGAACAAGGTATGTTTCTGAGTTACTCTATTGAGAGAAGTGATTTTAGCGATGTTAGCTTCAAGACCAAAATTAGTGATGTGTTCATTAAGGTAAACCAGATGTTGGAACATCATCACAACAGTTTGATACTCCAGACATTATGGAAGACTCTAAAGGTCTATAAGGCACTGGATAAGGAAGCTCCCAAGCAAACAACATATTTTTATAAAAGGGGGGTTCATTATTTGGAGTTTATTTTAGTTTGCAATCATCAGTTGTTTCAGAGATGAAATATATAATAATGGTGAGTCTTGGAGTAAAAATCTATTGGCCAAGTCTGAAGAAGATTGAACTATTGGAGGATATTTTGGCCACTTGGATTAGAATTAATTGAATCCTGATATATCTTTAAGATTAGGCACATTGTTGAAGAAAGATGTGTTACTCAATTGAGTTTATTACTAAAAGAGTGAACTTCAAATTGAATGTCTGACATTGTAGTGTAACATGCTACTACAATAAAAGTATAAAGATTTTATTCTGCTTGTATAACAAAGTCATTGGTTTTGTCATCATTGTGTCAGGGATCTTGCTATATGCCTATATTGACACTCATAATCTTGGTATGTCTAAGAAGCTTTAGGAAGTATTTCCATAATAACTTGAGGTGCAAGTTACATTAAGAATATGAGGGGTATACTGAAGAATTATAGTAGTAACTATTAGGATGGATTACCAACTATGTTCCTTCACCTAGGGTTGTGTGTAGTCTCAGAAGAATCATTTTAAATGGCATGGAGAATGTCATTTAAAATATTGTAACATTTTCCAACAGTCAAAGCTTGGAAAGAGAGAAAATTGAATAATAGTGTGTCTCTCTCATACGGTGAATGGTGCACTGTTACTAAGGATTATCTTATCTTCTTCTAAAAATGCTCTCATTTACTGGATTGTCGTTACAATCAAGGTGTCATTAAAATCTAGGTATCTCTCCTTATATTTAAAGTCTTTACTTCCCCATCGTTACTCACAAGTTGCATTTCAACATGATCAATTATTCCATAAATGTTGATGCAGAGAAGGTTCTTTTGCTAGAAACCAATAAGGAAGTGGATTCTGGTTCAAAGAAGATTGTGTCCAACACTGTAACAAATGTTGGAACATCTACTAGAACATCCAGAATAGGGAAAACATTTGTACCAAAGATGAAGTCACTCAAGAAAAACTATGTGCAAATACATGATTCTGATTCAGATGCTGATGAAGATTGGGTCAATTTCATTGACTCAGGAGGCAGGTTCTAATAACTACGGTTTGCTATCATTTATTAAAAAAACATAAAAACAAAAAAAAGGTCTTTTTAGTTGAGTTTTTTGTTTGTGTCTCATTAGTTTTTGTCTCTTTGGGTGGATATGTTTTTTCTTTCTTCTTTCTGGTATTTCTTTTGAGTCAATTTGATACAATTAGTCTTGCATCAAGTATATGGTATGTTTGATTTTTTTTCCTTGGTATATTTGTTTTGAGTCAGTTTTTATTTTCTTTTTGTTTTCTTATTTTTACTTTTGTTTCTTTTCACTCTGATTATGTCAATTTTTGGCTAACAAGGGGGAGAAAGTATTAGTGAGTCTAGTCAAGTGTTGTTGCTTGTTGTATACAACTCTTTAGGGGGAGAATAATTGTCTGTCACGGGTGTCTTAAGTCTGTCTTGCTTATGCTTGTGTTGTTACTTCTATTGTAGTTGTTTGTAGGATGTCCTATAGGATGTTTTAACATCCTATCTATTGTGTCTTTTCGGTTTGAATCCCGCCTATTGTGTCTTATACTTTGAGTTATGAGCATTATTGTGTCTTGTGCTCTGAGTTACGTGTGATGCTTCTGCTGCATATTCTTCTAATATCTTGAACTCTATTAGTTCAACATTGTTTTCTTGAGGGGATATTTATTCATCTGTGACAAGAATTGGTTGTGCATTTTAAAGGGAGTAACTTGGATGGTTATGAATATGCAGGTCATATTCTTCCTTATGTACAAAGTTTGCATGTTTCATGTAGCTTTTGTTTTGTTTGTGGTTTTATTGATCTCTCCAGTATTTATTGTGCAAAGGTTGTTTTCGTCAAAATTTACCAAATAGGAAGATTGTTAGTTCCATGATTTTAATAATTGGCTAAATTTTGGTAAAAAAATGGTTCTATATTGGTTTTGAACAAGATGTTATAACATCTTTATGTGTCTATTTTACTATTATATATGTGTTTTTCAGCAAGATGTTGAAGACAGATGTCGTGACATCCTTTACTGTTATACAACAATGGTTGTTGTGTATTTTCTTGACTGATTTGATTTGATTTTTTGAGGTTCCTTTTGGGTATATCTTAGTTATTTTTTGAGGTCAAGAAGATTTAATCTGAAACAAGTGAATCAAATATACAACAATATTAAAGTTTCTAAAATTGGATGTTGAGACAATGTAGAAATCTTAAAGATTTGTTCCAAGATTTAAGGAGATTTTGCATAACTGGTGCAGCCTTCAGCTTGTGGATTAAGAAATATTTGGATGAAGATCTATAAGCACATGGACTACTGAGGTGTATTTAAATAGAAGGTCCGGCCTAATGTAATTTAACTTTTCACAATTGTAAAATTAGGGGAAGTCTAAGTCTTAGGTTTTGAGAGTCTCTTGTGTTTTTCTTGTAAGTCACCCTTGTATCTTTTGATACTTGTGGTAGACATAGTGTTCTCACTCTAATGATTTTATCTAAAAAGTTGAGTATTGTTCTTGGATGAAGATTTTAAACAAAACCATATATTTTTCTTAGTTAAGAGCCTTAAATAAGTATTGTTTATTGGAAGTATAATATTCTTGTTGAGTTGTTCTTGATACAATCATTGGGATTGTGACTATTAGATATCACCGAGGTGATTAGGAAGTGAGATGAGATTTTTCATATCTAGATGGTGATTTCTAGGTAGAAGTTGCAAGAGGTAATTATTAGGAGATAAGTTATAAATTGGGAATTTTTAGGCTTCGAACTAACACTATTATAGAGAATTTCATTCTTGACTTGGTAGCCCCCATATGTAGGTGATGTTGCACTGAACTGAGTTAACAATTCTCTGTGTAATTTATCATTCTGTAATTTTATTCCAATATCATTTACATCTCTGAAAATGATCCTAAGGGAAAATTGTCGGAATACATAGTCTACCAAGGAATTCGTCACTTTTGGAAAGCCGTTAAGGTTCAGACTGTTGTTCACCGTTCTAAGTAGTTATCTCGCTTTTATTCTGAACTCTCGCCCAACCCAAGGCAGAGAGGTATTTTATAGGGCTAGCTTTTAAATAATTTTTTCTTTGTCTTTCCCAAGACAAAAGAGTTTGTGTTTAGGGCCTTGTTTCATATGTGAATCATAAATAAAGCGTTGTTTTGATTCCCACATTTTGTGTTTGTTTTTCGTTTTTTGCCTTTTTTTCTGGAAATGGTAATCTCAAAAAACCCAATAAAAACAAACACATTTCAAATAATCTTCATACACCTTTGCATTTTCTTTTTTTCTAAAAATAGAACATAAATCATATATGCAGATTAATAATGAATAAACCCATTGAATGCTATAACTCTATGCCCTCTTTCAACTTTGAATTTCTTGTGTTCGACGCTGAAGAAGAAGATGAAGAAGGGATCCCATATGAGATTTTACGACTACTTAAGCATGAGGAAAGAATCATTCAGCCTCACGAAGAGCCTTTAGAAACATTCAACTTGGGTTCTTAGGAAAATAGAAAAGAAGTAAACATCGGAGCTCTACTCGACAACGATCTCAGGAGCAAACTGATAGATTTTCTCAAATAATAAGTCGATGTGTTTTCTTGGTCCTACCGGGATATGCTAGGATTGGATACCAACATCGTAGAGCATCACTTTCCATTAAAGCTGGAATGTCCGCCAGTTAAGCAAAAAATGAGGAGGACGCATCCAAATATGGTCGATAAGATCAAAAAAGAGGTTCAAAAGAAACACGACGCAGGTTTTCTCGTCACCTCCGAACTTTCTCTCCTCTTCGTGGCCTTTCTCTGTGTGGGGTATCGATATGATTGGAATGATTGAACCAAAAGCTTCAAACGTTCATCGCTTCATTTTAGTAGCCGTTGATTACTTTACCAAATGGGTTGAAGCAGCATCTTACGCCAACGTTACAAGATATGTGGTTGTGAGGTTCATCAAGAACAACCTCATTTACCGATATGGAATTCCAAGCAAGATCATTACAGATAATGGGTCGAACTTGAACAACAAAATGATGAAGGAACTGTGTGAGGAATTTAAGATTGAGCATCATAACTCGTCTCCTTAGCGACCAAAGATGAATGGCGTTGTGGAAGCCGCCAAAAAAAACATCAAGAAGATCATCCAGAAAATGGTCATCACTTACAAAGACTGGCATAAAATGTTGTCATTTTCTTTACATGGGTATCACACTTCAGTACGCACTTCAACAGGGGAAACCCCTTTCTCTTTAGTGTACGACATGGAAGAAGTGCTCCCCGTGGAAGTTGAAATTACATCAATGAGAGTCCTCATGGAGGCTAAGTTCTCTGAGGCTAAATGGTGTCAAAGCAGATACGATCAGTTAAACTTAATCGAAGAAAAACGTATGGCCGTTTTGTTTCATGGATAGTTATATCAAAGAAGGATGAATAAAGCCTTCTACAAAAAGGTTCGACCTCTTGAATTTCAAGAAGGCAACCTCGTGCTTAAAATGATCTTGTCTTTTTAACCATATTCTAGGGACAAATGGTCTCCTAATTACGAAGGCCCATACATTGTAAAAAGAAGTTTTTTTGGCGGTGCTATGACTCTCACAACCATGGACGACGATGAACTCCCGCATCTTATAAATACTGATGCAGTCAATAAATAATTTGTCTAAAAAAGACAAAAGAACAGCTCGGTAAGTCGAAAACCCAAAAAGGGTGGCTTAGGAAAAAATGAGCGTCTCGATGGACTGAAAACCTGAAAAGGCGGTCCAAGAAAAAATTAGAGACAATAAACAGAAATTTATCCTGGTAGATTGAAAACCTGAAAAGGAAATCTAGGCAAAAATTAAGGATTAAAATGACAAAGTAACTGCATCAGTCCGTACTTCGTCAATCTGAAGAATCTTCCATCAACGGATCTTCAATCAAACCTTCTAAAGCAACAAGCACAGTTGGAATTCAAAGTTGTTAGGGAGAAAAGCGGTTATTGCTTTCAATGTAGCCTTTTCCTAATATATTACCATTTCCAACTTTTGTAAATATTCCATGGAATCACGCCTTTGGCTGATTACCATTCTATCAATAAATTTTGAGCCTTGTGCCCATTTGTTTGCAATTCTTGCTTTATTCTGTTTTGCAAAATAACATTTTTTCTTGTGAAAATCACTTTTGAAACTAAAAATAAAGTTTTAAATGAATTTTTACTTCAAAACTTTTGAAATAAAAGCGAAATTTTCCTTCGAACTGTGAACACATAAGGAATATCAACAGTTATCTCCATGAGTGTTTCGACATCTAAAAGATAAACAACTGCTGAGAAGTTTTCTCTTCCTTAAAAGAGATCATCAAAAACGGCATTCTTATCCAAAAAGAATCTCCAATAGGGTTGCCAGTAAAAATGTTTTTTCTCCCCAGAGAAATTTAAGCATGCAACACTAATTCATCATCAGTAACATCTACACCATTGCTGAAGATTTTGCTGAGTATTTGATTGACATACGACATAGTCTTTTTCCAAATACACTTTGTTGTCTTGTCAAGTATCGTCAGCATGCATATGACATTCATTCCTGGATTGAACCTTGTCTCCGACCAATTCAGGTCTAGATTCCACAAAAAAATCTACCTACAAACAATAAGCAATAGCCTCGTCATCCGAGCCGCTTATTTCCTTTTTCGTCTTTGAATTTATCATAAAATGATTTTTCTTCTTAACAAGTCCAATCATGAAAGTTCAAGAAATCCCCACAGTTGTCTTTCTCTCTAAGAAACCTGTATTTTTACAATCAAAACGCCCGCATCTTCTCAAAAAGATTCCCAACACGATTGTAACTGTGAAAATAGAAACTCATTTGAGATCTGTTTCCATTATTGTCTGTTATTCACAAGGCTGAATACTCAGTAAAATTTTCTCAAGAATTACCTTCTTATAGTTATCACTTTGCTGATAATTGGTAATATCACCTTTTATTACCTTGAACATTGTCACAAGGCTGACAAAAGGTAATCTCCTTGTTTCCCAAAGCGAAACAGATATTCACTTCTTTTGTGAATCTATTTTCCCAGTGAAACATATACTTGTTTCCCAACAAATAGGATTCTCATTTCTTAACCAGATTGAGACCTCCTCACAAATGTTTTTCCCCAGCATGTCACCCTTTGGTACCTCCTGGATAAACTTCTTGTAATCAATTTGCATCATTCACATGTTTTGGTATCTTAGGTCCAAAATTTGTGTATTTTGATATTTAAATCTCTTCACACCTCTCGAGACGAAGATTTTCATCTTCATATCTCAGGTTAAAGAAACTTAAATAGAGGCATATTTAATACCCCAATTTTTGACCTAAGATACCATCTAATATCATTCACATATACATCATTACCTCACTAACAAATTCAGCACAAGATAGATCGTGTGTGTGCTCCTTGAACCAAATTAGGGTTTTTATCAAAATTTCCATCTGTTCAAGATATGATCAATTAGGGTTTGAGTATTAACTCACCTCAAATTATATATCTTCATCAATCATCAATATTTGATCTTCAAATTCCAATCATTTCTTCAAGATCTATCTTGAATCGACCAATTAGGGTTTTGATTGAGGATGGTGTATCATTGAATTTCTGATCAATGAATGACCTATTTACTTGGATAATGATCTCAAAATAATTAATACAATATCTTGACCTAATTTCTTGGTTCAAAACATTCCAAAAGCCATGATTGATTCTTAGAGAAATTCTGAATCATCTGACAATAAGTAAACTGTTCAGATCAGTCAAACTTTGAATTTTGGTCAACTTTTTGAAATTCAAATTTTTTCAATCATCAAATCATTTCAAATTATCCATCATGATCATAAAAAATCAAAATATGTGAAAAAGTCAACAAAAAGTCAAGATTTGAAATTTTTCTAACACTTAGAAAAATTTTCAAGTGTTTTAAACATGGTTTTTCACCGTTTTCATGGCCATTTTTCACCTAAATCCATTTTGATTCAAGAAAAAATCAAAACATGAAAGTTGTAGTAGATCTTGTTCCAAGATTTCCACAATGTCCAAGAACTTGAAAAAACACTTTGTGTAGCTAGGGTTTTGAAATTGAAACTTAGAGCTCCATAACCATAAATTACAAGTAATTTTCCATGTTTTTAGGTCATTTTTGCAAACTTTCTCTTCTAGAAGCCTTTTCACCATTGAGATATAGGTTATATCTTGATAATATCTCATAGTAATGATTGAGAGAAGGATAGAATCAAGAGAGAATTTTAACCATGGTTAAAGAAGTTAACCATGTGCATTAAATGTAAAAGATTCTTTCTTACCTCTTAAGCCAACTTACAAACTCTTTCAAGCCAATCCTTGCCTTTCCATTCAGAACTCTTGGCCTATAAATAGAGGTCATCTCTCACTTCAAAATCACACCAAAACATCTCAAAGAACATGTTTTCTCTTTCTTTCTTGAATTGTAAGTAACTTGGTTTTCAAAGGAGTAAGAATAGCAACTCTCAATTCTTGCAACTTCTGAGTAAACCAAGGATTCAAACACTTCATAAACATCATTTATGAGTTGTTTGAACCATCCATAAGCATCTAAAACCTCTAAAACTCATAATCACTCATCAACCACCATAAGCGCACATATTGGCCATAACTTGCCAAAACTCAATTCACTCGTGCAAACTTCAATCTATCACTTCAAACACCTTCCATACATCATATAGAAGTAATCCAAATACTTAGATCACGTCTGTAACATCTCCAACACCAAAATCAAAGTTCACTCCAAGCAATTGCAGTTGGACTCGGGTTGGCTATCCCAGGTGTTTTCAAATCATTCCAAGCATCCAAACACGTTCCATAATCATCATTGAAGTTGTCCAGATCAAGAAACAACATCTGGAACATATCCAAGCAAGGATTCAATTTTTGATCATAGAGGTAATTTTTCCAACTTCGATTTTTATAATTCTTGCATCCCAGTTCAAAAATTCCTATGCCATCATATTTCTGCACCTATGAGGATCATAAACCCTCAATCAATTGCATGATTTGCTGCACCTACACAATTTCATGATCAATTCTTAAAATTAGGGTTCTACGTGTTCATGACAAAATTAATCATCTTAGGCTTAAAATAAATGGAATTAAACACCACCATCATGTTCCTGTGCTTAAAACGAGCAAGTCTCATTTTTACATCTTTTGATTTCATCAAGAAACGAGTGAGATAGGAATCAATGAAGATTGAAGGTTGAAGATGAGCCATGCGAGTGTTTTTTCTGTTTTCAAAAAATTTCAAAATTTGAGTTTTCAATATATTTAATGGTTTGTGTTTTATTCACGGATGTATAGCCACCCCAGTGGTAGCCAGCGCGCTCTTAAGTCACTTTCCATGCCAAGGTCCAGGGTTCGAATCCCCCTGAGACTTTTTTTTCAAAACTCTTCCTTATTTTCTTCATTTTTTAAACTATTTTCAAACCAATTTCACAACTTGCTTTTAAATATAAGGCTTAAATGCACTTTTGGTCCCCCTAGTTTTAAAATTATGAAGTTTAAGCCCCCCTAATTTAAAAGCTAGGTTTTTGGTCCCTTAAGTTTACCAGAGTTGGGATTTTTAGAATGTCTGACATGGCTAAAAATATCCTTGCCAGGTCATCAAACTCACAGCCAGATAGAGGGGAACTGCAAAAATCCCAACTCTAGTAAATTTGAGGGACCAAAAACCTGGCTTTTAAACTAGGAGGACTTAAACTTCAGAATTTTGAAACTAGGGGAACGAAAAGTGCATTTAAGCCTAAATATAATTAAATGAAGGCGTGTTAATAACAAGCCACGCATGTGGCCCAGTGGCTAATCTTTTCACCTTTTAGATCAAGGTCCTGAGTTCAAACCTCCTTAGGATCAAAATTAAATTTTTATCACTTGTTTTCTTCATATTTTTATCAAACATCAACATTTTCAAAAACCAATCAAAACTTTTCATTTTGAGATGATTTTTTGCACACTTATCATTTAATATATCTATTTTATGATTATGTCAAAAAATACCAAAAAATATTTTCCTATGATACATTTTTATTAGTTTTAATATAGACGTTTTTAGTATTTTTAAATACTTTTCAAAAATGTTTTCTTTTCGATTTTCAAACCTAATCTTTTTCAAAACCTTTTGTGAATATCTTTCACTTTTCAAAATCATTTCAAACCTTTCAAAAACATCTTAATTGACTTACGCACCACTTTTCCATGATCGATTCAATTAATCTTTGAAAATAAAAATTGAACTAGGTTTTTCCTCGAAAATCTTTCGAACTCAAACTCAAATTGATCATGGGCCTCCCTCACTGTGTAAGTCCCAACCCTCCTATATACATATTTAATTTATTTGTACATATCCACCTTTTGTGTACATATTTAATTTCCTTGTACATATTCAATCATCTTTGTAAATATTCAAGTACAATTAGCTTCGTTCCGCTAATTTTATTCACTTGTTTATACACTGATTTCATTGGTATTAAGAGGAGCATTATTCCCAGAGAAACTGCTATTAAACCAATGGTCCTCCCTTAAGGTGTCAGTCTCACTCCTTTGTATATATCCAAGTATACTAGCCTATTTTCTTGTTTTAAACACTTGTTTATATATTTGCTTTCACACTCCTTTGTATATATTCAAGTTACATTAGCTTTTATTTGCTTGTTTTATACACTTATTTATATATTTCCTTCATAAACTCATGTGAGTGCACACACACACTTTTTCATATATATATATATATACTTGTTCGTGATCATTTATGTCATTACAACTAGTATAACAACTAGGTTCCCCATAGCCTCCTCTTGGGCTTTGTACAAGATAACTCACCTGTTGAGTTAGCCTCCTCTTGGGCTTCGTACAAAATAACTCTCATGTTGAGTTAGCCTCCTCTTGGGCTTCGTACAAAAGAACTCCCTCGTTGAGTTTAGCCTTCTCTTAAGCCTCATACAAGAAAGAGATATGGAAATATCTAAAAACCTCCTATTGGGCTTCCAATACAAAGAATCACCTTCGCTAGGATTGAACTCTAAGAGTATGATTTCCTGGTGAAATCACTCATCAACCCTAAGAGTATGGTTTCCAGGTGAAATCACTCTTAAATACAAGTCATCCATACCCTATAGCCTCCTCTTGGGCTTCATACAAGGACCCTCGATGTCCCCCGGATAGCCTCCTCTTGGGCTCACAATATAAGGACCCTAGATGTCCCTCGGAATACCTCCTCTTGGGCTTACAATACAAGGACACACGAGCTTCTTAAAAGCATCCCCTATCAATAATAATCAATTTCTCCTAGAGATTTAGACATGTATCATCTCTAAGGAAGAAGTATCTCATTTATAGCATCACAAACAAATCAACACTTTTTCAAACACTTTTTTCAAACAAAACATCTTTCTTAACTTGTAAGTGGCAACACTTGTACACTAAAACAAAATGGTCAATGCTTACAATGAAAGATTCAAATATTTTTCAAACAAATTTCTTAACTTGTAAGTGGTAACGCTTGTACACTCAAGCAAAACACCTAATGCTTACAAGGAAAGATTTAATCAATTAACTTTCAAAAATGTATGTGATGAAATAGATTAGATACATTTTTCATTAAGATGACACCTGTAGTTGTCTCTTATTTTTGCTTCCACTAGAACATATGTGAGAACTATGATTGCTTTGACTTTCTCAACCTCCCTTTGAGAATACGTAGGCACAAGGTCTCACCCTTGGCGATCATACTTCTTTCTCCCTCAAACCAAACAAACCTTAGTTCCCTTAAATCCGAGCTACAAATGCTCTGATTCCCGCTAGGGGATATGTATGCAGAGGATCCCAATGATCTTTGTGAGCATAATAATTATAACAAAATTTAGGTTCCTGCCTAACCTAACTTTTCTAAATCCCAAAGGAGAAACTTTCCCGAAATAGCATAGTAGATAAAACACACAAACATACAAAAATATGCATAAAAAAGTTCCTATAGAAAACTATAGATATATAGGGTGCTAATTCCTTCCCTTTATATAACCAACCCTCTTACCCTGATCTCTCCCTAATGTGTTGTGTCTAGTTCACGCTAGTCGCATCGCATATCATATTTTAGGGTATTTCAGATTTCCCCTTTTTCATCTTCTTTCTTGTTTGGAAACAATAACGCTTGGTGCTCGCGGCATCTTTTAAAACATAAAAAATCAAAAGAGTAAATCATTTTGAGTCGGTGATTCGAATTCCGATTCGATTCCCTTGTTCGTCACTTTTTATCGCGAACAGAAAAATGGCGACTCTGCTGGGGAGTTCCAAGCTTTTATTTGTTTCTAAAAAAAGGGGTTAAGCTTCATTTGTGCACATGTTTGTTTTTCTTTATTGTGCGTTTAGTTTTGTACTCGCGATTTCATCTAATGGAAAAAAATCCTAACCCGGAATTAAGAAACATTTTAAGAATTAGGTGGGGGTATAGTCCTATTAACTTACGAGGAGTCTCAGTCCTTAATAAGTTAATTTGAGATCCCTCGCTCAGTGGAGTTTTTCTTGGGGTTAACTGTGTTTATCAAGTTAATTGCAAAGACATTTTTACTTTCAAGGGAACTAGCGAAGATGAGTGGCTATAAAACACATAACCCATCCTGGCCACTTAGGATGTAGTGCAGAAACTATTCAGGTGTAAACTTGGATTAGTTGTCATGCGATACTACGATCAGGCGAGTTTTTCTTGAAAAATATTATTGGACTACGAGTTAGTTGTTTAAACCGATAATATTTCAAAGAGAAACGTTGAACCTGTATTATCAGTAGAACATGTTTTATAGGTGATTAAGCCCATAGAACTTACCCACGTTTGATTCTTATCGTTGACCTCATGTTCGTGACTTCAAACGCTTGAACGTGTGTATAACGACTAACCATGTTTGTATCTTTGTGGCATTCATGCATTCATTCAATAACCTCAATTTCTCATTTTTATTTGCAAACATTTTAGGTTAGATTCCTCACATAAAGTTTCATAGGAATTTGACTAAAGACAATCAATCAACCATACTTGGACATTCAAACATATAGTTTGATCCAAAAATGATTATTTTCTGATTTGGAACAAATTTATCGCTATGTTAAGCAATCGCGCAAGGACTTAAGTAGAACTCAATACTACACGAGGTCAATCAATAACAATGTATGCACTATACATGTTAGAGATATGGTAGAAACCATACTCCTAAACATGAAAGATACATCATGATAAATTTTCACCAATGCCAAGTACCTTGAATGATAAAAGGATAATCTAGAGGTAGTTTGGAAATATTGAAAGTTCACCTACTTTCCTTAAACTTAGATACAATTAAAGTTCAAATTTTTTATCCAAATTGATCAAAAAGAAATAAAAGAAAGGGGATGAAGTAGAAATAAACAAGAAATTAAATCTCATATTTGAATCTAAGGATTAATCAAGTTATCATTAAAATCATTCATCCATTTTGGTGGAGTTAAACTCAACACCCAAGATCTAATGATGTTAATGAAACTTATGACCAAAATCCATGTGATCCAAGATCAGCCAAAATATATACAAATATAAAATTGCAATTAATAAGAAAAATATAATAAGAAAAATATAATAAGAATTTTTTTTTTAAAATGGTTTTAAAATGAAAATGAAAGGAAAAATATCAAACTGCATTCAAATGTTCAAATAAATGGTAACCAGAGGCAAAAAAAAACAGAAATACCTCAAAGTATGTTCACAAAATTTTATATTTTTTTAAAAGTAGGAAACTAATTTTCAAAATACAAAAATCAAGTGAAATAAACCAAAAATCATTAAAAAAATTGCAAAGTCAGAAATAAAAATCAAACAAGGTCACCATAAGTAGTCAAACTATCATTGGATCATTCCATATTTTTCTCATAATTTTTAGAGATCTAGAAATATTTTTTATCTAATTAAAAATAAATCTACATCTCAAAAAATGTTTAAAGTATTAAATCCCATCCAAAAATTATGGAAAAAATATTCATTAAATCATAAATAACTCAACGTATTTTTAGTGAATTTTTCATAAATTTTGGGCTAAAAATGAATATTATATGATTTTTTGAAGTTGGAAACAATTAAAAATAAAATTAAAAAATAATAAAGTAAAAGAGAAAAATGTGGCGCCTTAGATTTGGTGCCGACTATTAAAGTATTCATATCTAAAGGCTCACGAGCGTGGAACACCATAGGTTTTAAAGAAATAAAAGCATATAATCAATTTTAAATCAGCCAGTTAAAACAAAACAAATGGCGTTGTCTCATTGGTCGAAGATGAGACATCATCATCTTCAACCTCTAACCACTGTAAAACGAGGCAAAATCAAAGACAACCAAAATGGCTCGGACTCGTATCATTTTATTCGTCTCTTCATCGCCATTACAACCATATAACTCACTTTAATTAAAACTCAAAGATGAAGGAGTTATTTGAACAAAATCAAAAGATCACAAAACTTTGAATCAAGCTAAAATACTCAATTCTCAATCATATTCAAAACCAGAAGAAGCATGAGCTTCGAGGAAGAGGGAAGTACAGTGTGGTGAAGATAATTTTTAGAAATGATGAAGGAATCTACCTTTTTGAAGTAGGAGAATTTTTCTCTAAAGTTGAACTTTGTGAGGTCAATTCAGTGGGTGATCTATCTTGCTTATGATGTGGTTATCTTCATAAGAGTATGATGGAGCTAATGGAACAAGAAAATGAACTTGTAAGTAGAGGAAAGAATAAAATTTGTAGAATAATGAGTTATGGAGAATGTTTGACAGGGTGATTTTGACTCTCTAAAGCTTGGGAAATTAGAAGAATGTCATCCTCTATTTGTAGGGAAATAAATGGTGATAAGAGTTGGAGGAATTTGTGAGAGAATCATGCAAACCAAGCTAGCCCGATAATCACAAAATGTGTGACTTGCACATGGCCAAGACACAGCTAATCAATGCATTTTAATGCTTAAACTCCTTTTGGAAACTTGTTAGAAGCAATTAAAGTGAAAAACGTGTGCTAATTTGGTTTGAATTGAGATTACAAGTGAATTTGCAAACTGATTTCAACCAAAGTTCAGTTTCATTTTCCTAACTTTGAATCCATGGGGTAACTAGCACAAGGACCATTTTACAATGATTCATTTTGCTTTAAATAGACAAAATTGCTAACTTCACATTGTGCCAAGAAAGTTTCCATTTGGAAACCTGAGCACCAAGTTATGTCACTTTTAAACCATGAAAAACTCACAGAAATTTACACTTAGAAAAGTTTCTAAGTATAGAACCTTAAAGTGACCCATAATCTTTTGCAAAATTACACAACCTTCCACTCAAAATTAGCTCTTGGACCTTGAGGATGAAATGGAGTAGACTCCTTAAAGATAATTGTGGAATTGAGATAACTCAAAAATCATAAAATATGAGAGTGTTATGGTCCTTGGAAGTTGATGAAAATCACTTGAAAACTTCATGGATGACCTATAATCTTTTCAAAATTTAAATGACCTTCCACTCAAAATTGGCCTTAGGTCTTTGAAGAGAAGTTGAATAGGTCTATTTGAAGAGAAATATGGCATTGATATCACTTCAAAATCACAAAGATTGAGCAAGTTATGATCTTGGAAAGTTAGGTCAAGAATTTCATTGATTTACCATAGTACCTCAAATCTTTTCAAACTTTTGATTATTCTCCAAGCATAATTGAATTTTATCATGTGAAGAGATGTTGTTGGGGATGATATGAAGAGTCCATAGAAAAAAGGAGCACCTCAATATGTTGAAAATTGATCAAGTTATGCACTTGTGATCACAAAATCAAAAACTTGCTAAATTAGGTCAAACCACTTGAATCAACTTTGAATCCTTTGAAACTTTCTTGAATTTAAAGGAATTATGAAGTACATTGGACCTTATAATGATGTCATCTTGAAGCACACTTGATTATGACGCTCATATATCAATGAAACTTGTTAGAGAAGATGTGGAAATAAACTCATGAATCTATGGAGTTTCTTGATGAATCAACCCAAAATATCTTAAGATAAATTACCATAAGATGTTGGTAGATGCTCAAGCCATAACAATTAGATGATTAGGAATAAAAATTTGAAGTTCAAGCCCCTTAAGATTTAATGAATAACCAATTGACTGAGGAACAATCCTTGAAACCCTAGCTTTAGGAGATAGGAAATATTTCCTTGAATCAATATCTACAATGTTCAAAACAAGAAATATCTCTTCTTCCTTTTGGATTTTGGTTAGAGGTTAGTGAATATAAAATATGTATGTACATGATACACAATTCAAGGTGTTTGGTGATCTCTCAGAGACAAACTTTAAGAGGGGAGAGATTAGAAGTGATAGCCAAACCTTAGATGTGATCTTGATGCATTGTAAGACTATGAGATGATGAGGGATCTTTGGGGGGGAAATTAGGGTATAAGACTAGATTTAGATTCAAAATTTACCAGGGTGTTCGGTTTCCCCCTTGCTTGTATCTTTTTCCTTTAGTATATTTTGGGCGGTCCTCTTTGGCTCTCTTGCTTTAAAAAATTTACATAACTATTATTGGGATTGACAATGAACTGAGGCAACCAAAATGAAATTACGATCTAGCCTAGAGCAAATTTTATTTTTAAGTAGAAAAGGTTAAGAATTTGGGAGAAGTCTATTTAAGTAATAAAAAATCATGTCACAAGTCATAAAAATTCTTTAAAACCTATCAAACATGCATATTTAAGAAAGTATAAATGATATTTTTTATAAATATTATTATTATATTTGATTTTTTATATTTTAGATTAAATTATAAATTTAATTATTATTTCACAATTTTAAACTTATAACTTACATTAAATTTTAACTTACATTAAATTTGTATATTTGAATATATTATTATAAATTAGAATTGAAACATGATATTATACATAGGGTGTGTTTGAATTGACAGTGGACAGAATTGATTCTAGCAGAATTGATTTTGATAGAATTGATTTTAATAGAATTGAGTTTAACATAATTGATTTATGTTTGGATATATTTATGTAAAAGTGAATTGAATAGTAAATTTTAGTGTAAAAATAATCTAGAATCAATTCTAGAGACAAAAACTACAAATTCTAACTTCAAGTAGAATCAATTATTGAATCAGAATCAATTCTATTTTTGATAAAATAAACACCTCAAAATTACTCAAAATCAATTCTACACCTTTAAAATTAATTCGATGAGTTCTAAAAGTCAATCCCAACACACAAGTAGTCTTGTTCTTTAAAGTGTTAATATAAGTATTAAAATTAAGCTGAATCTCATCGGTCTATTAACCTTGTGACTCAACTTGGTTCCCCTTTTATTTTAATATTTAAAAGGGAATCCGGTTTTATGAAAGTCAATATCGTTTGACACCGACAACTTTAGCATTCAAGTCATAAAATGTGTAAACACTATTGTTAATTGCATGTATCCTATAAATACATATTCGAAGCCTCTATTGGCAAGTTTGACATGCTTTGGGTCAGACCCTAACATAAGAAAAACAACCTCATGTTCAAATATAAGAAAATTTATGTTGTCTTTTCCACATGATTTTATAAGGAGAGACATTGATCTTAGACTTTGAAACTCTATTCAACACATAATCGACAATTAATAATATTTCTCCCACCATTAAGATGCATCACCATAATTTTAACATAATAGCACCAATTAATGTTATATTATTTTCTTTCATATTTTTCATTTATTTCAAAGGAATATGGAACATTGGTTTCTCGTATAATTGCACGCAACTTATAAAATTCGTCAAACATGTTGGGTTCATACTTTGTGCCTCTATTTGTATGAAACCTCTTAAATTTTCTACTAAATCGGTTTTCTTTTTCGGTAGCAAGTATCTTGAACATGTCAAGCTTCTCACATTTTTACTTTTCATAAAATATAATTAAATTAATTGTATAGAAAAATGTGATAAAGTTATGCTTCCATCTCTAGTTAAAGTTTCATCAATTTCACATATATCATAATGTATTAAATCTAAGGGTTTAGCTTCTCTGATGACTTATTTATGTGAATTTTTAGTTATTTTAACTTGACTACAAAAAAAAAAAATTCTATTTTGTCAAACTTTATTTTTAGAACTTTTTTACTTTTCATAAAATATAATTAAATTAATTGTATAGAAAAATGTGATAAAGTTATGCTTCCATCTCTAATTAAAGTTTCATCAATTTCACATATATCATAATGTATTAAATCTAAGGATTTAGCTTCTCTGATGACTTATTTATGTGAATTTTTAGTTATTTTAACTTTACTACAAAAAATATATTTTTCTATTTTGTCAAACTTTACTTTTAAAACTAATCCTAAGTTGCCTAAGTTTGATATGATTCATTTATTCATATGATATAGTCTAGAATTCCAAATATATAACATACACAACATATAAACTGAATTTGTAAGTCTATTGTGTAAGAACAAGTGTTTTTACATTTGGTCTTAAGATTTTGATGATAACTTTACATAGTATCATAAAGAACAATTGTATACTTTAATGATTTTATTATAGTGTGTAGTTGTTGTTGTAGTATTCTAACTCTGGTATCAAGGCGTGTGATGTCATCAGGTTTTGAACATAAACACTACTGAAAGAAAATATTTGGTTACGTGTTACTGTTGAAATCAAGATTATGAAATTTGTCTTATGCAACGGTTCTTATGAACATTAGTACAAGGTGTTCCGATCGTGACTTTGTGATTAAGCTTTGGAGGCATTCTAAAGTTTTGCTTCTATGTGTTCCAAGTTCTGAAGATTATGAAGACGATGTTCAACTGAACAAGTTTTGAAGATCTAAAGAAAAACAAGTTCATACGACCAAGTGCTGAAGTCTTTGAAGACAAAGTTATGTTGGAACGGGTTCTGAACACTCCAAGACTTAGGTTCTAAGACTTAAAATTGATTCTTCTAGCACAAGCTTCAAACATTCAAGTTATCTGAAGCCTCTAAAAATTAGAATAAGTATAAAATGGTTAACGTGTGATGGTGTACAAAAGGTACAAAAAGTTATTTGTGACCTCTACCCTCTATGGTGACATAAGGACATTTCTTTCATATTGTATTGTCAACCACTCTCATTGTGACCATTGGGAACAAACAGCTGGATTTTCTATTACCTTTCTACCCCCTCGATTAGGGTTGTTCATGGTACATTTTTGTTAGAAAACTGAATCGAACCGAACCAAACCATTATATAAGATTATTTGAACCGTACCGAACCAATTCATTTTTATAAAATCGAACTAAACCAAAAGTTTTGGTTTGGTACAACGGTTCAAGATTCCGAACTGTACCAAATCATTATAAGACAATTTTTTTCAAAACCAAACCATTTGTTAAATAACCAAAAAAAAGTTATATTTGATTTTGTTAAATCAATATTTTTTTTTGGCGAAAAATAATGACTTTTTTATTTTTGATAAAACTGTTTTTTTTTCAAAAAAAATTAAACTTTTTTTTTTTTTAAAAACATTGATTTTTTTATTTTCGAAAAAAACTGACTTTTTTATTTTTGAAAAAAGTCGATTTTATTTTTATTTTTGGGAAAAATTTGATTTTTTTCCGAAAAAAATTGATTTTTTTTATTTTCGGAAAAACTGACTTTTTTATTTTAAAAAAAATCATTTCTTCTTTTTGAAAAAATCATTTTTTTTAAATTTTTAAAAAAAACTGACTTTTATTTTCGAAAAAAATATATTTTTTTATTTTTGAAAAAAACAAATTTTTTTTAAAAAAATTTGACTATTTTTTCATTTTCCGGAAAAAAACTGATTTTATTATTTTTAAAAAGATTCAATTTTTTTTTAATTTTCTAAAAAAAATTAATCTAGATACTAAAGTATTAACGGTTCGGTTCGGAACTACTTTGAAATTGATTAATTGCTTAACAGTTCGGTTCTAAAACTATTACCAAAATATAAGTTCAGTTCACTAACCATTAATAATGGTTTAGTTATTTTAACTTCAGTTCGGTTCGACAGTTCAGTATGATTCTATGGTTTTTTTGAACAGCCTTACCTTCAATAGATTTATAATCTATAAAAGGAAAACTTTGAAGCTAAAGAAAAGTAAGATAAACAATACAACAAAAAATCTATCAGATTAAATCAAGCTCAAACAAAACTATACCAAAGTGTTGTGCAGCTCTTTAGAGAAATCTTCTGGATATAGTTTTGTAAGTAGGTAAAGAGTTGTTACTCGTATCTAGCTATAAAACACTTAGGTGTTTTTCTTTGTGCTAAAACGTTTGTGTAATATGCTTAAATGAATCAAACTATAATACACTGAAAGTATTCAACGGTTGTTGATTCCTTAAGTATCCGAATGAAGGTCTAAGCTCAAGAAGACTCTTTTTGCGGTTTGAGTGGATTCACAATAAGGATAGACTAACTTATTAGGGTGCCAATAAGGTTGATCTGACTTATTGTGGTTTGTCGATAATCGGTTTGGTTATAGTGGATTAAGTTCTTGTTGAAGGAAAATCACCTTGAGGGGTGGACTGAAGTAGATTAGTTAAAAGTGAACCGAGATAAAAAATTGTGTTCACTTATTTTTATGTTCTAAGTTATCTTGATCTTTCATCAACGAAAATATTAATTAGTTTTGGTGAAACCCAATTCAAACCCCATTTCATGTTTTTCTCACACCTTCAATTGGCATCAGAGCTCTGGTTTTGGTATTGATAGTTATCAAACACTTAATCGTGTCAGATAAAGATCTAGACGAGTTTTTCTTTGAAAAAACACAATGGTTGAATCCACATCAATTAATGTTGCTTCATATTCAAACGATAATAGCTACAATGTAAAACCTCTCATCTTTAATGGTGAAAAGTTTAAATACTAGAAAGATAGATTGGAAAACTTCCTTCTAGGTCATGATGTTGATCTTTAGGACATGGTAGTTGATGGTTACGTACCTCCCATAGATGCTACTAGAAAAGATATATCTAGGAGAGCTATGAATAATTAATAAAAGAAATATTATAAGAATCATCACAGAGCAAGAATTATCTTGTTAAATGTTATTTATTATACTGAGTATGAGAAGTTCACAAATAAAGACTCAGCTAAGTCCATATTTGATTCTCTTAAAATGACTCATGAAGGAAATGATCAAGTCAAAGAAACCAAGGCGCTGGCCTTGATTCAGAATTATGAAGCCTTCAAAATGGGGGATGATGAAAGTGTTGAAGCTATCTTCTCAAGATTTAAAACCTTGGTTGCAGGACTAAGAGTTCTAAATAAAGGATATTCACACTTATGATTTAGTGAAATTTCATACGGCAAAAGGGCTTTGGAAAATATGTGGATTTATAGAGTTAAACATGATATCAACTCTTAGTCTCCATGACATAAATTTATCTTAGTCGTGAAAGGTTTCCGTAAAAGAAATGGTGTTTATATTAATTAGATTTTCTCACCTATTGTAAAGATGTCATTAATCATAATTGTGTTGAGTTTAGCTGCTACTCTTGATTTAGAGGTTGAGCAAATAGATGTGAAAATAACATTCCTTCATGATGATTTGGAGGAAGAAATCTAAATGAAACAACCTGATGGTTTTCAAGTTAAAAGAAAAGAAGATCATGTTTGTACATTAAGAAAAGTATATACGGGTTGAACCAAGCTCCAAGGCAATGGTATAAGAAGTTTGAGTCAGTTATGTGTGATCAAGGAAACCATAAGACTATTTCAAATCATTATGTCTTTCTTAGAAAATTTTCTAATGATGACTTCATCATCTTATTGTTATATGTTGATGATATGCTTATTGTAGGGAAAAATATTTCAAACATTCACAAGTTAAAGAAGCAGTTGGGAGAATCATTTTCCATGAAATATATGTGAGCAACTAAACAGATTCTTGGCATTAGAATCATGCATGACAAAAAAGAGAAAAAACTTGGATTTCACAAGAACATCATGTCAAAAAAGTGTTACAAAGATTCAAAATGGAAAACTCTAAGACGGTAAGCACTCCTCTTGCTACTTGTAACTCCCCGAATTTAATTAATTATTTAATTAAATAATATAAGGAATTATTTATTGGAATTAGTCGAAGTCGGGAATTATCGGAATTATTATAAGAGACATAATTGGATTAATATGTTTATTTGAGTGGTTCAGTTGATAGTCGGATTAATTGTCGGTTTAATCGGAGAAATAATATTAGAAATAATATTATTATATTAGACTTTTATTTAATTAAGTTGGTTTGGTTGTTGTGTGGTAAATAGTAATGTTGGAGGTGTTATTAATTGGCCCAATAAGACAATGTGGTAAGAAATAATATTTTATTAGGTTGTTAAAAGAAGTACTAGGGAAAGTAGGTTTTGTACGCGGCTCTTGGAGAATAGAAGGAGAACAAGGGTTTGGAGAAAAGAAGTTGTACAAGAAGAGAAAAATAATTGCAGAATATTTTTTGGAAACTGATCGAGGAAAATTGATGTGAAAGAAGGTGAAGCCATGGAAGAGCGGAAACTGCGGAAAAGATCGGAGATTCGACCGACCGGAAAACCAAAAGGTAAGGATGGGGTTCGAATTATATAACTGGGATTATGATGATTGATATGTGGTAATGGGGATTTTATGAATTGTAACTGTGATGTGTTGATTGGTAGTGTTCTTTAATAAATTATGGTTGTCGTTGATAAAACTGTGCTGAACGAAATCATGAGTATCACTGTCGTTGATGTTGAATTGTCTTGGAATATTATGATGGTATAATGTAACACTGTGTTGGATTATTTTACTTATGTTGAATCGAAACTGGAAAATAATAGTAGAGATCTGGGTGGAATCGATGAACATGTGTATAAGAAGAATTTAGGACGGGGGCCTTAATCAGGTAGGGGGAACGCCATGTAAGAAAGAAAAAACAAAAGAAAAATATATATGTATTACATTTAAGGGATGAATCCCAAGGCATGGTGTGGGTGTCCCACTTTATTCCTTTCCTTGTTGCATACATGTGTTCTAGTTTAGAAATTTAGGTAACCTGAGTAGTTAATTGAATGATTATAAATTAAGAAGAGAAGTTGGGATGGGTGCCTTGGGTGAGAAAGAAGAAAATTTTAATATTTGTATTGAAGTTAGGGGGCGAACGCACCATGTAGTAGGGTGGGCGCCCCACCTTGCTACCTTGTGTCTCACGTGTGCATTGAAATTGGATGGTTTGAGTATGGTTTCTGGTTTTCGCAAGTGTGAGACCTTAGATGGTAATTATAACCCTGTTGTAAGGAAGAAGAAAGGAGATATATATATATATATATATATATATATATATATATATATATATATATATATATATATATATATATATATATATATATATATATGATATATATTGGGCGGACGCCCATTGGACATGGGCGTCCTACCTTGTTCTTCCTTTGTGTTCCTCTGAATGTGTGTATGCATGGAGTTTTGGAGTTTCGTCCTTTCTGATTCTTTGTGGCAGATGGTGATTAGATATTATGTAGGTACAACACACAAAAAAGGAGTAGTCGTGGCATAATATACTAGACTTAATAGCTTAGTATAATTAAGTAGAAAGGTGCAAGATAGTATGATATATTGCAGTTTTGCAAAAATAGAGAATAGTCGATAGTAGGGTATTAGAAAGTTTTAGTGACAGAACTGGATTTGGTGGACAGTATGATATGCAGATTGCAGGGAAACTAATTAGTTAAGAATAATAAAATTTGTAGTAGTTAAAATTAGCAGTGATAACAGCGAATAGAAGTAATGTCGGAATTAGTCGATTTAGCTGAATTAAGCGGAGAAAACTAGTTGTTCGGAATTAATCGAAAATTTCTGGAGTAGTCTGTAGTTATTAGTAGGTAATCTTGGTTGATTTGTTTTGTCGAAACAACGTGGATATGTTGATTTGCAGGTACAACCGAATAAGTTGAATTGTCCCGATTCTTGGGCATGTTTGAGGTTTAGGTCGAACGATCAATGTTGGTTTAAGTTGATGCAATTGATGCATGTTTAAGTTGTTGTTGTATTTTGTCGTGGTTTTGTTATGTTGAATAAGTTGATGTTGTGGTTGTTGTCGCATACATAGCATTTGCATGATTAAGTTGGACTTGATGGCACCACATTGAAAGTTGAAGGCTTATGCTTTGGCCTTAATGACACCACGTTGAAGGCTTATGCCTTGTTGAAATACCTCGATAACCTGGCATATGTTTAAGTTGGGAGTTCTGCTCCAAATGGTACCACATGCATTTTCATATTTGAGTCGATTCGATTTGTATGTTTAAGTTGTTGTTTATGTTTAAGTTGTTGTTGTTATTGACATTGAGGTTGTTGTTTGATATAAGTTGTTGTTGTTGTTTGATAAGTTGTTGTTAGATATAAGTTGTTGTTGTCATTAAGTTGTGTTGATTCAAGTTGTTACGTTGGTCGAATAAAAATGTCTTGTCGTTGTTACTAAGTCGATTGTCATTTATTGCATGGTTGGTGTATGAAGCGGTGGAATTCCTATGATTCTAGTCTAATATATTGATTATCATACTTTGTTTATATTTGTAGATATATCACCCCTATCATTTGTTTCGCCGTTGCCTTTATACTGGTAACGTGCAGGTATTCAAGAATGAAGAATTAGTTGTTGTTAGTTCAAGTTGGTGTCGATTGCTCTGATACGTAGCACTCGGGGGGTGAACTCTAAGTTGTTTCTTTTGTTGTGTCTGTTGTTGTTATTACTATAAGTTGTTGACCTTCAAGTAAAACTTATGAAGTATTATACCATTGTGGAAGTTGTTTTAGTTGAATGAAAATGTTAAGTGAATTATCATTGATTAAAAGTTGAATTAGTTTTATTACAGATTCATCCAAGTGTTAACTGTTATGTATCTGAATAAATATGATTAATACATGTTGTTTTTATGTGAAGTAAATGTGGCATCTCATGTATGATGAAATTTTGCACTCTGATTTTTGTTAATATTCGATGGGTAGGTTTGGGGTGTTACACTACTCATTTTAAGTTGAGTTATAATCAAAGTCCTTTAAGTGGGGATGAAGTGTTTGATATGAATCGTGTTCCTTATACGCTTGTTGTGGGTACTTTGATGTATGCAATAGTACGTACATGACCAGATATAACACATGTTATTAGTACAGTCAGTAGATTTTTGTCAAATCCAGGTAGAAAATATTGGAAGGTTGTAAAATAGATACTAAGATATCTTTGTGATGTTACTTCTATGAGGCTTAGATTTGGAGGATATAAGCCTACTCTAGTGGGATACTATGACTCTGATATGGATGGAGACGTTGATTTCAGAAAGTCCACTTTAGACCACATGGTTAAATTTGTAGGGGAGTCGTGGCTTGGCAATCCAAATTGCAAAAGTATGTAACATTGTCTACTACAGAGGTTGGGTTTATTGCCATTACTGAAGCATGCAAAGAGTTACTTTGGTTGAAGAAGTTTTTGCAGGAGCTTTATTTTGTTCAAGACAAATATGTGTTATTTGTTGATAGTCAAATTCATCTTGGTAAGAATCTGACTTTTCATAATAGGTCCATACACATTGATGTGAGATATCATTGGATATATGATGTTTTAGATGCTAAGTTGTTGGAGTTACTAAAATTTATATAGATGATAATGGTTCTGATATGATGACTAAGACACTACCAAGAAGGAAGTTCGAAGCTTGTTGTGATATCGTCGGTTTGGTGATTTCCTCCACATAGTTGTGAGGGGGAATTTGTTGTGCTTGAGTTTCTTTCATATTTGGAGAAAAGCCCAAATATGAATAACCCATTTGTCTCACTTATTTAAGTAGAGAATGTCAATTTAGAGTTAAGAGAGATAGAGAGAAAATAAGGATTCAAAAAGAGAGAAAAGAGGAGACAAATTCAATCTCGTTTTTCTAAACCAGCCTCACTAAATCGACGATCCCCAATTCGTTAGCTATCAGACCGAGCTCAAATTTGGAGGGTAGGTTCGCAACACCTATTTCTAACTTTTAACCATTGGGATCTTCAAAAAAAGGTCTTAGTTGAGAGATATCGACCTCGCACTGAAGCTGAAAATTTGAAGGAAAAAACAATTTTTTTATTCTTATTTGTAAGTTAGTTTGCTTTGTGATTTGTGGTTGTTGTTTCTATTTTGTGAATCACTTTAAAGACTCTATTGTAACCTCAATTGATTATAGTAGAGCTATTTTTTAAGGGAATTTTTACTCTCATATTAAGGGGTTTTCCAAATTAAAAATACCGGTGTTCTTTTGTATTTTTATTGTTCAGTTATCGTCTTATATTTATCGTTGATCCTCAATATTCTTACAAGTTTGAGAAATATTATATTTACTGTGTATTAATCTTATTATTGTATCCTAATTTTTCATCCGTTCATACATACATGTTTCCTCTTTTGTTAACTTGAGTTTAACTGTTTTTGCTTTGTTAACATTATATTTGTGCATTTTTTGATTTTGTATATCTGTAGAGAAGAGAATAATTATTCAAACTTTCTTGCTGACTTAAAACTTAATTTGACTCATTTTAACTCACTTCCAATAAAATTTAGAGCAAATTTTATAAATAATAGACTATATTTGCCATCCTTTTTAAATTTTTTTCCTCACTTACCGAATTTTGATATTCTTACTCCCTCTATTTTGTGTCCTTCTATTTTAAATAAATTCTAAATTGTATAAAATGCTTTGAAGTTTTGAAAAATGTCAAAGACTTTAGGTTTTTTTTATGTGTAACGGTAACTATTAGTAAGAAAAATGTAGTGCAAAATGTAAGATGGTTTTGGTGGCGTTGGCCTAACGTGGTGATGATGTAAGAGTGGATACATACCATAAGAATAGTATTTTGTATATGTCATTTACAACAAGATCTCTTGGATTATCAAATAATATATATGCTTTTTCTTTTTAGGTTTGAGCCCTAATTAAACTGAAGAAAGTGCATGGAGGTGGCAAACATACATCATTTCATTTTGTCACTGCATGTAGGACCCTATTATCACATTTCAAATTACCACCTGTAATTTATACTGTTCCTCACTTCACTTTTCCCTATTTTTAGCTTCTTCACTTATTTAAACGCTTTAAAATAAAACGCACACGAAAAAAAATGTTTTTGCTAAAAGTTTATCATGTTTTTACATTTGGTTCAATTAATTTTGATAATTTTTTAAATTAATTTATAGGTTTTTTAAATTGATAATTTATATTATATTTGGTTTGCACTATTATCATTAATTAAATTAGTATTGTTTATTCAAGAACACCTAGTTTAGATAGTAAGAATCTCTTATAGTTTAACCATAGTTTCTAGGTTGGAATCCAATTCTGAATAACTGTTGTAACAGTGTTACCATAATGACATTCAAATGTATATACAACATATTTGTTATTCCTTTAATTACAAAGTGAATGGGATTAAAAATACAATAATATTATCATAAAATATTATATATTTATTAAATAAATCTTATTAATATATTAGAAATAGTAAATAAAATAATAATTATAAGATACCATTGAAAATATAATTATTATTATTACATTGAAAAAATAAAAATAACAAGTTTGCTCTTCTTTTTATTATTTTAAAGAAATATTTAATTATATAAATATTTTCGAGTTGAGATGATTTGTGAGTATGAAATAATAATAAATTATTTTGTTGAGATGTGTTGGAATTATAATTGTTGAAAATAATTATTTTGTGGTGATTAATAATTCAGTGAAATTATACCGGCGGCCTGATTATTGGCAAATACTTGATATGTATATGGAAAAAAAATTATGTATAATGTTGAGATTCATTTTTGGTGATTGTTGAGTGCATGTTTGGTTGTCTATATTATCATGTATGCATATATTTTGGAAATGGGTAAGACTTCAATCTAGTGATGGCCTCATGTATCTATCGGGTGGAATCATTGATTTGTATGAGGGACTAGAAGCGAGTCTGATATTTATTTGGTGGAATTATTGATTTATTAAGGAATTAGAGACCATGAATAAATCAATAACAAACCTTTGATATCCAAAAACCTGATACATCATGCATATAGATGGAGGAGTTGGTGCATTTAACATTGCATATAATATGAATTAGAATTGTGATTGTGATTGTGTTTCGGTGATAATGATACATCAATCACTACTTTGTTTATGATTGTGATGTTAATTCTTACTGTTAATATTGTAAGGCGTATTTTCACACATTTCTTTTGTTTGTTGGATGCAATTGTGCAATTTTGTACAGATAAACAACAACTGTGATAGCTTTGTTAGGGAGCTCGGGAGAGATGAAAGCACCAATGAAAATAATGCTCCAGGACCACAAAAGAGATAAACATCACATATCAACCTAAAACCTTAAGGTGTTAGGTAAATGGATCATTGTTGCTGCGGTAAAGCGACAAGCAAAAAGTTGGTATTATTTTTACCGGTGATATATACCGGTTAGGTTATATCGTATCGTGTCCACAGAGATTGGTTATTGATTCGTCGTTCGACAATTCTACCGTTAATGAGTTTGAGATTAAAAGAAATGAAAATAAAAGACAAAAAGTAAATGAACAAAAAGTATAAAAGATAGACAACTTGTCTGGAACGAATGTAAACTACCCGTAACAGACTTAAATCTACCACCCATGTCATACTCGGCCTACGATACTCGTCTGTTTCATCACATACCTCTCACAACCTTGGTTATTTCTAACCCAAATTGAGAATCCTCCTGAATCATCTCAATAGCCATTTCTAGCCTATCTCAACAACACGAAAGTCAACTGCGTCACCTCCATACCCATTTCTAGCATACTTCACCAACGCAGAGGCATTAAGATCAGATACTCTATAGTGAATGTTAGATCTAAACCCATCTCTAGTATTCAGAAACTAACAGATAATCATCCTAGGTAAGAATCTAAGCAATCTATCTCTAGTAAAGCTCAAATCCCTAACATAGAGTAAAAACCTAAGACAATCACCAACACAGATTCGTAAAGCAAACTTTATATAACGTCAAGGGCGAAAAATATACATGAGTTAGAGTAGATATACATACAAAACTCAACAAAATAGATTACAAAGAGAAGAGAAGAAGAGGAACCAAACATTTCTTGGTTTGTCAACACCAATTGACGAGGGATTCGACTCCGGATCATCTAAGTGCAAGCTCCAATGTTGTTTTCCAAGAAAATCTATCAAAAAAATGATGTTGATGGTGTTGGGACTCAAAAATACCCAACCCATAACCTAAAAATGTGTTTTTAGCCCCTTTTAAAGAATTCTGAAGTCGCAGGGCGCGCTAAGCGCGGTCTGTGATGTTCAGTATCTTGTTTTTGCCATATCTTGAGAATCGTAACTCGGAATTGCGCCCGATTTGAAGCGTTGGAAAGCTTATTCAATGCTCTATCTAACCATGACAAAATATCAATCAAATTGATGATTTTTATTCTTTGATTTTGAGCTTTATTTGTTGATGAGTTGCTCAAATCGCGCGTTTGAAGTCGTGTCTTCGACACTTTATTACTCAATGCTCCAATTATAAATGAATACCTATAAAAGAGATGAAAAACTATCAAATGATACAATATTTACACAAAAAATCAATTATTCTATTATGTACACATTTATACAAAAAGCGAGGGATTTATTCGAAGAATATCAACAAAAGAACCGATAAGTGCCACTAAACATATATACAAAATAACTAAATTTTGGCACTTATCAACTCTCCCCAACTTGAAACATTGTTTGTCCTCAAACAAAGTCAAGTAAACCTAAAGAAACAAAAGATGATAATCAAAGAATCACGAATCAACAAGTTTTTAAAACGGAAAACAAATGTATGGTTCAAACGAAAACGTACACGACGAATACAAACTTACCACTATACTACAACAATAACATATAAACGAAACAAGTCCTAAGTACAAAAATCATGCAAAACATTCTAAAACAAAACAAGCTCAATCATGAATCACACCTAGCAAAAATTCATCGCTAGATGAAGAACACACAAAGGTGAGGGATAAAAAACACTCCTCCACAATCTTGCAAACAATAGACTAAATTATGCATTCATCCAAAAACGTATTGAAAATACAAATGCAAGAATCACAAGGGCTTTTCAAGGTTGTAATGTGGCTTGGTTAACAAACAAGTGATAAGTCCTAAAGCTAATCGAAACAAAAACTTGCCTAAACCTAAGGGAGTGATCAACTCACAAATTTTCAAACAATACAATTCCAATCAAACTTATTCTTCATCACAAGTTTCACACCAAACACACCTCACTTATTAACGTAACATTATTCCTACTCTTTTTGTTTTTGTTTTTCAAAAAATTTCTCTTTTTTCTTTCTTTTTCTTTTCTTTCTTTTTCACTTTTTTTTCTTTTTTTTCCCTCTTAACCTCATACCAACCACAATATAAGTATATAAACATTTCTCTCCCCAACTTGAATTCAACCAACATTAATGTGTGAATACTCCCTACTTTCTAAGGCAAGGTAAAAATCCATACAACAACATATAGTTGAGGGTTCAAGAAACAAAGAAATCAACATCCTACAAAAAAAAAGTGAATTGACACTCATAGACAAGCATCAAGTTCAAATAAAAATGGATGTTGATAAAAGTTCAAAGGGGCTAACAAAGGATCACACACTCACAAGGTGAATTGAATATTTGGCCAAGGTAGTTATGCTCAAAATCAACAAAATGCCTTGATCATTTTCTTGCAATCATACAATCAATACAAAACTAAAGATTAAGCATAATAAAATCTAGTTAAAACAAGAATGTGGACTCTCATATGTAAACAATGGAAAGCTTCCTCACATTTATGGGTAAAAAGAGGAACTAAAGTGATTCAATTCATGAGCAAATAATGCAAAAAAAATGAATAGCATGGTAATTATACAAATGATAAATTTCCTAAACATGTTATGCTATAGAAAGCGATAAACGAGTACCTGACGTGCACCAACTTTGAAAACTATCATTACCATACATCCGCGAGTTGAAACAATCAAACTCAGAAAATCACCTCAAAAGTCTTCAAGTTACCGGACCAAAATTTGAGTCCAAACAACAACAAAAGAATTAGAAAAATAAAATGTACAATATTTACAATATTTACAACCAACAAAACTCCTCAAGCTAAACACGACAAGCTTGCGGAAATACAACATTAACGTAACAAAACAAAAGCAAATAACGATACAAAAATTTGGTGAAAATGAATTAACAAGTTGAAGAGTGAAGATTTAAAATTAAGAACAAGTCCTATTTCAACTTGTTAAAACACAAGTCACCACACACATAAACAAACATGTTTGTTTTACGTCGTAAGCTCGACGCCTTTATTGTGCGAGCACTAGTAACCTCCTCTCGTCATGCCATGGTATTGCCACACCGCGCAAATCAAAAGAAAGTGTCCTAACAACCACACAACAAACGTTACGAGTACGAGACAATTCACAACATCACATGAAAGCTAAGAAAATCACAAATATGTACAAGTATGGAAAGTAAACACAACATGTACAAGTAACATATACAAGTTCATATACAAAGCCTATACAACATATACATTAATTACAAAACTCAAAAACAACGGAATTATCGCAATACATAAATAATAAAACCAATCCCCGGCAACGGCGCCATTTTGTTGCGGCGGTAAAGCGACAAGCAAAAAGTTGGTATTATTTTTACCGGGTGATATATATCGGTTAGGTTATATCGTATCGTGTCCACAGAGATTGGTTATTGATTCGTCGTTCGACAATTCTACCGTTAATGAGTTTGAGATTAAAAGAAATGAAAATAAAAGACAAAAAGTAAATGAACAAAAAGTATAAAAGATAGACAACTTGTTTGGAACGAATGTAAACTACCCGTAACAGACTTAAATCTACCACTCATGTCATACTCGGCCTACGATACTCGTCTGTGTCATCACATACCTCTCACAACCTTGGTTATTTCTAACCCAAATTGAGAATCCTCCTGAATCATCTCAATAGCCATTTCTAGCCTATCTCAACAACACGAAAGTCAACTGCGTCACCTCCATACCCATTTCTAGCATACTTCACCAACGCAGAGGCATTAAGATCAGATACTCTATAGTGAATGTTAGATCTAAACCCATCTCTAATATTCAGAAACTAACAGATAATCATCCTAGGTAAGAATCTAAGCAATCTATCTCTAGTAAAGCTCAAATCCCTAACATAGAGTAAAAACCTAAGACAATCACCAACACAGATTCGTAAAGCAAACTTTATATAACGTCAAGGGCGAAAAATATACATGAGTTAGAGTAGATATACATACAAAACCCAACAAAATAGATTACAAAGAGAAGAGAAGAAGAGGAACCAAACATTTCTTGGTTTGTCAACACCAATTGACGAGGGATTCGACTCCGGATCATCTAAGTGCAAGCTCCAATGTTGTTTTCCAAGAAAATCTATCAAAAAAATGATGTTGATGGTGTTGGGACTCAAAAATACCCAACCCATAACCTAAAAATGTGTTTTTAGCCCCTTTTAAAGAATTCTGAAGTCGCAGGGCGCGCTAAGCGCGGTCTGTGATGTTCAGTATCTTGTTTTTGCCATATCTTGAGAATCGTAACTCGGAATTGCGCCCGATTTGAAGCGTTGGAAAGCTTATTCAATGCTCTATCTAACCATGACAAAATATCAATCAAATTGATGATTTTTATTCTTTGATTTTGAGCTTTATTCGTTGATGAGTTGCTCAAATCGCGCGTTTGAAGTCGTGTCTTCGATACTTTATTACTCAATGCTCCAATTATGAATGAATACCTATAAAAGAGATGAAAAACTATCAAATGATACAATATTTACACAAAAAATCAATTATTCTATTATGTACACATTTATACAAAAAGCGAGGGATTTATTCGAAGAATATCAACAAAAGAACCGATAAGTGCCACTAAACATATATACAAAATAACTAAATTTTGGCACTTATCAATCATCTCTCTTATAAATCCAACATTCTATTCATGCATAGGCAATGTGGAACTTTAACCACTCACACTTGAACCCAACATTCTCCACCACAAGTGTGAGTCCCTACATCCTATAACATAATCCAACATCAGATCCAACTCACTCCCCCAAAAGAGAGGGAGACACCACATATCAATCCAAATATATCCACACCCTTCATGCCCCAAATACATCCACACCCTCCAAAACAAATATTTAACTACATCTCACAACACTCTAATACAAGAGCATAAGAGAACAACGAAAGTCAAATACAAGCTTAAAGTGTTTTTGACTGGTGCATCTTATCAAGAAAAACTTGAATCATATATATATAGCCTTGAACTCTCTTTTCCTTTACAAAAATATGTGATGTGGGACTTTTTACATGTATATTTTCAACCAACCCCAACAATATCCACCTTGATTGAAAATAATACATAAACTTGCATTGTCCTCGTTGAAAATCATACTCTGTCATAAAGAGTATAGTCACTTGAAGCTACACCACTCCCAGAATTTTCACATTGTCTTTACCGATAATCATAATTTTAAAAACTATCATACTCCACCTAAAGAAGTGTATACTTCACTTGAAGATAAACCACTTCAAGAATTTTCACATGCCGAAAATCAGGTTTAAACTTTATGGTGAAACTTCCATGTTGGTAGGAAGCTCTTCAACCATCGACATAATTTTGCACCTTGTGTAATCTTGATTGTAACACATATTTGACTTGAATTTTCCACAATTCAAAACCAATTCTTCCAACAATTTTCTCTAGCCCAAACTGCACAGTGAAACTTGTGACTGCAGCTCAACAACTCTTTCACAATAATACCCTTCTTTTATGATGTGGAAGATCAGACAAAGCTGCAACCACAGAGCATTCTAAGAACACTTATCCCCGGATCAAACCAAAAGCTCTTATATCAGTTGTTGGGAAAAATAAAACATAGAGAAAAAAGAGAGGAACAAAATAACAACAATAACAACACAATGATATAACGTGGAAACTCCAAAATTGAAGAAAAAAACCACGGTCGTTGTCAATAGACAACCAGAGAATAACACTATGTGAAATTGTTACAACACATAATATACTCTCAACTAACTCGGGCCCCCAATGCATCCACACCCTCCAAAATAAATATTTAACTACATCTCACAACACTCTAATACAAGAGCATAAAAGAACAAAGAAAGTCAAATACTAGCTTAAAGTGTTTTTTACTGGTGCATCTTGTAAAGAAAAACTTGAATCCTATATATAGCCTTGAACTCTCTTTTTCTTTACCAAAATGAGCGGTGTGGCACTTTTTTAACATGTATTTTTCAACCACCCCAATAAGCTTGTGAGTTAGAATATGGCTTCATGGCTCACTTCACATATATTTATTTTCGTTTAGTTTGGAACACCGCTATGATTCTGTAAAATCGAGAATGGGGCGCATGCATTTTAATTAAGTTGTGGTTGAATTTTAATTTCTATGAATAATGCTTTTGAAGTTATGTTTCAATTTGTTTTTACGCTGCGAGATTAGTTGACTTTGCATTAATAAAGCATGCATATTTTGATGAAGCAACATCATATGTGTATTTTATCTTTTAAAATTAAGATATTTGGGGTTTTAGGGTGTTACACATATCCTGACTCGAATCAAATTGAACAGGGGTAAACATAAGTTTTTCAAACTCTATGACTCGAATCATAATTTTAACTTGATTCGAATCATGAAACTTTGTGACTCGAATCACAAGTTGCACTTGATTCGAATAAGATAGATTTGGCCAGTCTCAGCCTCATTTGATTCAAATCACAATTTATACTTGACTTGAATCACACTATTTTTTCATATTTTTCTTTCTGGCTCTATCTAAATTAACTCGAATAAAGCTTTATACCTAACTCGAATCATAAGCTTTCATAACTCGAATCAGAGATATAACGTGACTCAAATTAGACAAAAAATGGTCGATTTCTTTATGATATCCTGTTTCACTCTACTTGCTCATTTGATTCAAATTAAGAAATGATCTTGAGTCGAATCTAAATATATTTTCCATCCATTTTTGTGCTTAATCTCAATCACATATAAATTCATTTTGTCATCTTATTTTCAAAAATTAATTTCATAATCTACATTGTGATTTTATGAAATCAACACCCTCTCATGTTTGAAAACATAAAAACTCTTGTAAATAGAATTTGTTTCATCTTTAACCTCTAGTTTGATTTCAGATCTTGATTATGGAGATTTTTAATTTTTAGGACAATGTGCCTTGAAACTTAATCATTCTTGAGATTATGGTAAAGATTCTTCAAGAATCTTGCAAGATTGAGGTTGTTGTCATTGGTACAAATTCTAGTGAAAAGAATGAGGTTCTTATCTCCATCTAACCTTGGTAGTGATTGGGTGGAAGGCTACAGACAAGGAGGATTTCTTTTCAATCTTCAGACAATTCCTCGCTCAAGAAATTGATGGGAACAGAGGGTGATTGCCACACACAAAGACTGTGAGTAGATTGGCGAAGCTGGAAGATGCAAGAAGCGAGAATCAAGTAAATATTTTGCAAAAGAGTTTGGCATTAAGTTTTATATAAGTCAAGATCCATATAAGATATTTTTTCTAGCATTATTGTGGATTGGTGATTGTATGAACTCGTATAATATTTGTCAAAACACAGTGGAATAAAACCAATTCCAACGGAAAACCATTGAAGAGTCGAGTAGGCTCATGCGAAGACGATAGAGTTGAACCACTATATATTTTGGTGCTCTCTCTCTCTCTCTCTCATACACACACACACACACACACACACACACACACACACACACACACACACACACACACACTCTTGAATTTTAATTTTAATAGGATAATTTCATGATTAGGTTATCAATTCTTAGTGTAGTTTATCGTTTATTTTAGTTGGTAATGATTTATTGCATGAGGTTATGTTCTGTTAGAATTAGTACCTAATCGAGCTTTAATGTTGATTAAAATATGGAGAAGTAGTAATATTATAGTTTTATATTAATTGAAGCATTGTATATGATACATCTCGTGTAATCTACAATCACTAAATTAACTATTGTCTTTGAACCTGTGAGATTTATGAATTGTGTACTTGTAAACATGGTTGAATTTCCATACAAGCATAAGATCTCTATTTTCGCTTTAAGACTTTTGTTTGCTTTTAAAAAAATCTTTGATATTCTATTTTTGGAAAATCGATCGAATTTTTATTTAGGGTCTATTTACCCTCTAAATTGTTTCTCTACTTCATATTCTCCCCCAACAACTGGCCCTAGAGTTGGTCTTTTGATCAGGCCTAAGCGACTCAAACGTTTGAGAATATGGTTGATGATGGCGATCCAAATGGAGCGTATAATAGAACATGTGTTTTTAAAGGCGAGAATTATGCTTATTGAAAAGAGAACGTGTATATACATTTATTATTAGTTGATAAAAATCTATGGGTAGCCATCGCCGAATGGTCATTTATCCCTAAGGGCGATAATGATATTGTTAAACACCCAAAGAATTGGACAAATGATGAAACCAAAAAGGCTTCATATAATCTAAAAGCGAGGAACATACTTATCTTCGCCATAAGCGTAAAAGTATTCTACTCAATTTCACATCATAAGAGTGTTAAAGATATGTGGGACGATATTCAAACCCTTTATGAGGGAATGGATGACGTTAAGGATTCTAAGATCAATATTTTTACACAGGAGTTTGAACTATTCTATATGGAACCCGAAAAATATATGAATTCCATGCAGACTAGATTCTTTCACTTAATCAACAAACAAAGCAGCTTAGGAAAAAATTCTAACAAAGATTATGATAACAAAATATTAAGATCTATATGTAGGGAGTGGCGACCAAAGATTGCCTGTATAAAAGAATCTAACAATCTTAGTTATTTGGACATCACAAAGTTATTTGAAAAACTAGCCAAACATAAAAAATATATGTTGATTCTATAAATGCTTTTAAGAAAAATCAAAAATCAAACAATCAAACATACCAACAAAAAAAAAAGACACCAAAAAGAAAAAGATCGTAACAAAGTGGAAAATAAAGAAAAAGAAATATGTGAAAACAATATTTTTCGCTCTTTTATCAAAAAAACCAATTTTTTTTTAAGTCTAACCTCTTTACAAACTAAAGAAATAACTTAGTGATTCATGACTGAAAAAATTGTTGACAGTGAGATTCAAACCCAAATCCTTTCCAAACCAGAACCTTAATCAAGTACCTTAGACCAACTCAACCATATCATCTTCTTGTTGATGTTTGAAATACAAATTAATTGAACTAATACTAATGCAAGTATGTTTATCAAATGACTTACCAAATAGATATCTCTCACTTCTACACGTATGTTTTTCCAAGGATGAAAAAGGCTTGACAAATATTTACCAGATCTTTATAGTTGGTTAACATATCACTTAGTCGAAAAATAAATACTAATTATTTTTTAAAACCTATCTCAATGAAGTGATTGCTACTTAGTGAACCGAAATAAAAATCATTTTTAAAGTATTAAATTTATTTAAAAGACTCACATTTTTTTAATTGGTATTTCTAAGTACAAATCTACTAAAAATTAGAAACGTGTTTATGGATATTGAATTTTATTTTATTTTTAAGAAGAAAAAGAAAAATAATATTTTATTGTCGAATACACGTATTTTTAACCCTAAAATACCTATCATATTTGCTAATAACTAATTCAGATTTCAAAGTGTTGGTTGGTACACTTATTGTATGTCGGAGTTCAATATTAGATTCAAGTACACCAACCATTAGTAAATATTTTAAATTTCTGCATGATCATTGTTGGATTTTGTCAGTAGATCCAAGCATACCAACTCATTTTGTGGTTACCTCGTATCTCGGTAAGATTATTGTCGAAGTTCACTGTAACACACAAGATCGAAGAGGACAGAGAGTGGATGTAACACTCGAGATTGAAAAGGGTGAGGATTGATCTTCGAATTCACATCGGAATGAGAGGGATCCTGAGGCTGTGCAACAAAGGGACTGCATGGTTGAAAAAAGGCTTATAATGATTGATTGGTACTACCTATACCAACAAGTTTCATCTTCTTTTCGATAGCCTAACCAATTAGAACTTCATAGTTAACTGTGCTCAAATTAGAGTAGTATTTGGATGGGTGAACCTCCAGAAAGTTTTTTCAGAAAGCGTGTCAGTGAGTACAAATTATGATGAAAAGACATGTGTTGATTTGTGGGGTCAATCAAAAATCCTAAAAATATATTTGGGGTTACATTCACCATCAGATCAAAGCACACCAACACATCTGTGAGTATCATAGATTTCTGTAAGATTATTATTGAAGTCCCCCATCATGTCCAAGTAAACCTAATCATTTGTGAGTATTTATGTAAGATCATTGGTGTTGTCTATGGGAAACAAATTCCTGAGCATGCTCGAGGGTCAGATCCTTTAGCCCATTAGTCTCAACTAGTAGGCTAGTGTTCTGGTACATCAAAAGGCCTCACATTACTAGAAAATTGAGATCAAAGATGTTTTATACACAACACACACATTTTTCAATCAGCTTTTTCTAAACAAAATCGTGAAAGTCTTCCATAATGTCCTGAGTAGACAATACCATGTACACGCAGTGGACTTGAGGTCAAAAATTACTTTTTATATTTATAAACAAAACTTCTCGATATAATACTAAATCTAATAAACTTATCATTTCATATGAAATTTCAAAAAATGTATGTGTCCTTATACTTTGGTAAAAATAAAGGATGGGCATGCCATTATTTTGTTGGTTTCTTCGTTGTGCATGATCTGTAGTATTTGTCTTTTATGTTTGTCGTAAAGGTAGATTTGTTATGACATTGTGGGTTGAAAGTGTGACTTCACAATACTGCATATCTTAGAAGTATTATTTTTGTGGATTTCTTAATCCACTCCATAAGGGTGGGGCGCACTTTATGAATATCCCAAAATATCTTTTAGAAAATCGGAAATATATTTTCGGTACGCACCAGTTTCTGAAATATTTGAGTGAAACCGAAAATATACTTTCGGTATGCACTATATTTTGAAATATTTGGGTGAAAATGGAAATATATTTCTGGTTCCATATTAAATAAGGAAGTCATTAATTTTTGTTAGTTTTGTAAATATATTATAAGATGTTCCAATATTACCCTTTTTAAAGTCACAATCAAAATCTCTTTTTTTCAAATATCATAAATTAATTATTATGATTTGAAGATGAAATATCTAAACTACAATTATTTAATCAACAAAAAAATTAAGTGTTTTTTAATTTATGGGGTGAAAACCAAAAATATATTTCTGGTTTCATATTAAATAAGGAAGTCATTAATTTTTGTTAATTTTGTAAATATATTATAAGAGGTTCTAATATTACCCTTTTTAAAGTCACAATCGAAATCTTTTTTTTTTCAAATATCATAAATTAATCATTATGATTTGAAGATGGAATATGTAGATTTAATCATTATTTGATAATGGAATATCTAAACTACAATTATTTAATCAACGAAAAAATTACGTGTTTTTCAATTTATCACCATTAATTAAAAAAAACTTAAATTCACTGCATTGGAATACAACATTCATCGGAATATAAAAATTATAGAAAAAAGAGATGGAATAAGGGCATTTTAGAAAGAAAAAAATTAATTGTACATTGAAATTACAAAACGACTTATATTTTAGCACAATTTTTTTCTAAATTTGTATAATAAAAAGGGCATTTTATAATAAAAAACGGAAGGAGTAATGTAATATTAAGAATTTATTCTAAATTTGGTCTCACATACCGGAAATATACTTCCAGTTTACACTCAACCCTTTTCAACATGATTTGCATGACAAAGGGTGCCAACCGGAAGTATATTTCTGATTATAAATTTATTTCAAATTTGGTCTCACATACACGCTTTATTAAAATATTACATAGAGTTTAAAACCGGAAATATACTTCTGGTTCACACCCAACCCTTTTCAACCTGAATTTCATTGAATAAGGTGTTTACCGAAAGTTTATTTCTGATTTCCCAGGAGTAATAATAAAATTTCGCAGGAGTGACTAAGAAAAACATGAGATGGGTTAAAAAATTCACTTATTTTTTTATACTTAATATGTATGAGACTCATTTTAAAGTTAAATATAGGTTGGAAAATATATATATATTCTCTTGTTCTTAAAACAAGTTTTATATTTGACCATTTTACATCGATTAGAAAATATGATAAATAAAAGAGAGAAAATACTAATTTTACTATAGTATCTTTATTAACTATTTGTGTTTTAATTAAAGAGTATACTTGAAAAATAGAAATTAAAATTGTATTGACTTGATGAGACTTTCTATATACATTCTTTTTTGTTTAGTTGCCATTATAAAAATATAAAAAAATTTAAGAGTTCTCGTCATCAAAAATATTGGAGGATATTATCATCACAATACATAGAACTATATTCTCTCTTTTGATGATGATAGTGTATCTCTCAAAAGGTGATAAAATAAAATATATAGATAAAAAGTTTGGAGTTATTAAGCTTTCTTTCATTGATAAAGAGAATATACTTTACTTATCTAAGTGTGTATTTCTTCTCATTGTCATAATTAAAAAAGTGGTAAAGTGAGGAAGAGAAAATAAACAACACATAAAAACCATATATCACATATATGAAACTATATATGAAACTGGAAATCGATATTAAAATGAAGGGAAATGTTGATTACAAAATGAGAAAGACATAAATATAAAACATACAAAAAAACAAGAAAATAATTTCAATCAAGACAACTACTCATTTTTGTCATCAATAATAAGTAGTCTAAAAGAAATTTTTCTCTAGAGTTAATGGTCTGATTTGTTATGAAGGCAACTTGTATGGGTGATTTTAAGAATGTAGGTCAGCAGAGCTTCTATTGAAGAAGTGTGAGGAATTTCAAAGTCAAAAACTTCCAAATGTGTTGGTTCGAGATCTAAGATCTCATAGTTTTCTTTGACCTATATATGCTTTAGAATGTTTCTCTCAATCATTGTGTATGTTTAGTTGGGTCGTTTCCTTTCTCTATTGACTATAACTCAAAACATGATTTTTGTGATCAAGTCGTCATATGGTAACCATGTGCTAATCCTTTTTTCGTTCCAACATATGTTGGACCACCCTATTTTCCTAGTCGATTTCAATGCTTTGGGTCAACAGCCAATTGATCACAACATCGTTCCTCAACAGTTCGTATTGGTTGGATTTACTTTGAAATATCACATGATATACTAAATAGAGAATAAAACGATATGGGACATTTGTTTCTTAACCTTCTCTCAAGGTCATCTGGGCGATCAAGGACACCAAAAACCTCGAACGCAAAACTGGTGATTCTGACTTACCCATTTCTCTGTAGCTAGTCACTTTATAGTACATGAGGTGAATCCATATTTTACGTTGTGCCCAAACCAAATTTTCACTTGGGGAAGGAAAAAGAGCAGACCATCGGTCGAGTGCTCTCCTCAAAGAGGCCCAACAAATTAGGCAGACACAACCCCACAATGACTTCAAAGAACCAAGGACGTTTAAAACACTAAAGGATGAATAGGGTGAGGACAACAAAAATAAATGGAACGTTGAAAACACTAAATAATCATCACCAAGAAGGTAAGAAAGTCATATATTTCATTCACAACAACGAAGAATTACTTTCACCAATGTAGAAAATAGGTACAAACATTTCATTGGCGTCCTCTATCTCCTGCTCACCGAGGATTTTCTCCCTCGAGATTTGTATCTCATGATTAATGTACTCCACATGCCTCAAACAATTGTCAAAGAAAGATTGGACCATGGAATAATCGATCTCAAAGGACTTTATTACTACTTATTCAAATGGATCTTCTCATATTCCACCTCTCTTAACTTCTCCCAAGTCATTTCAAAACTCTTGTGAGCCTCACGCGAGGCCCGTTCCAACTCCTCCACCATCTTGTGAGAAGAATCAAGAGCCTATTTGACATTGGCCAAAGCGTATTATGTATCAAATAGTTTCTTCTAGACAATATTTTAGGCCATCATATTTTCTTTTATCACCAATTTCAATTATTCTGCCTTCTTGTATGGGGACTCGTACTTCTTCGCCTCATCTCCCATTTTTTTCAAAAGCTTCCCAAACTTGGTAAGCTTATGAAGAAGCTTGTCTATTTCAATAATAGAAACATTTAGACATTCTTATAGAGTTTCCTTCTCTTTTCACGGGTACCCATGAGCCATAACGTCTCATACATTCGGCTTCAAATGACAATAAAAAGGCATGCCTGCACATCTCATAGGAAATTTTTGACATCTCCTTTCAACTTGATGTTTTCTCCATACTTGTAAAATAGGCATAGTCATATTCGAAGATGCAAAATTTGAAGAACAATGGTTGTTCAAGGCCCAAGATTAACAAGTAAAGACGAAAGCTTGGTAATTAGTGGGACACATGAACTTCCTATAAGGTATGGACTATCTAGGCAAGGTGTTTTTTATCATGGTATTTTTGAGGAAGGACCATCAAAGATAGGTCTTTTGTTCTATCTCATTTTTTAAGATCCTTCACCATTTTTATTTGGTGAAGACCTAGAAACATTATCCTCTCCAAACCGACAATAGGACTTATGTACATGGTCGCCTCTAGAACGAGAGGACCATTTCACCTAGGTTGTTCCAATAGAACAATCGTTAGGGGTTCCAATTATTGTGGTCAATCTCCATGGAAATTTTACATTGAGGGTTAAATAGTAAAAACGACATATGGGGGGGCATTCCTTTCAAGCACTTCCTCATCTGGATGATGGTGTTTAGGAAGCTCATTTTATCTAAAAAATGAAATAAATGATAAATTATAATTAATATTTTCACAAGAAATATACTAAGTACCTGAGAATGTTCAAAGTATCTCCTCCCTCACAAAAAATATCTCGCCTATCTTCTTTAGTTATCGCCTCAATCAACTTGGGAGTGTCAATGTGGCGCTTCTGGTGCTTAATGATGCTATATGATCCTACATCTTCAGCAAAACCAAGATTTTTCCATAACGTGGTAAGCCTTGTCTCCTAATTGTCTTATTATTGATATAGGTCACAGGGTTGATATATGTCTAACCATAATCCCACTAAAAAGTGATTATGTTGCTATAACTTTTTAAATATGTCATTACTTCTTGAAGAAGGTTGGGATGTTGAGGATGAAATTGAAGGGTGGATGGCCTTAATTTTATAGATACTCTTATTAGCATTATGGTTAAGAAGGGTGACTGAACATCTTCTTACCTTGCATAAATGATAATAAACCTTGACTATTGTTTGACTTTGGCCTAAGATCGTTAAATATTGAAAGGATGGAAAAAATAGTGTCGGTGTGGCAATATTATTCTTGTATTCACACTAATATTGAAAAAAAATTAACATATTACTAACTCATAGAATGTAGATGCAATGTGGAAATTATATATGGTTAATAAACTTTACCTTAAAGTCATTAAAAGGGAGTATCAACCCCATTTGTGATAAGAGACATTTGTGCAAGGAAATAACACATCTGGCATATTGACATCACAATCTTTTGTTGCATTTAGGAGGGAGCACCCCCATCATAAATAGACATATATATAGGCATTGTTCACGTTGTACTCGTTTGTTAAGACGTATGTCGCCCCCCAAAGATTTTATGTTTTTAAATTTTAACATTTAACACAAAAATAATAAAGCCTTAATTAATGAAATAAAAATAATTATTATATTAATATTAAAATAACATGAAATTGACACATAAGTCTATAATATAAAACCAGTTTTAAGTATTTAAAATATAAAATTGATTCAAAACCAGTATTAAAACCATTTATAAGTAGAAATTGATTCTAGATCAGTTTATCAATACAATAATTTTAAACTAATTTAAGTATAATTCTTTATGTGTGATTTATATTTTTTTTCAATGGAAATACGATAAATGTATAATTTTCTTTTATATTTATACACAATTTTCTTCACTTTTTACACTTTAAAAGATATTTAAACACATTTATTATAGGGTTAAATATGTCATGGGTTCCTACAAATAGGCGACCCTGCACTTTTAGTCTCTATAAATATTTTCTTCAACTTCTGGTCCCTCTAAAGTTTTACGTTGGCATAAAACATCCGTTAGATTCCACTAACATGCGGTGACGTGATTTGCCATGTGTGATTAATTTATTTGACACTTCAGAATAGTTGATAATTTTATTTATTTAAGTAAAATAACTGAACCATAAATTCCCTTTCACTATACTCCCTCATTCTTCCCCAAATTCTTCTTCGTTACAAACCCTTTAAATCGTATCAGTTCGTGTTCTTCTTCTTTGCTGCCCCCATTTTCAACTATGTCAACTTCTTCTTTTTGAAGCAAAAATGTATCAGTCCAGCCATCAAGTGTGAGTAGTCGTAGATGGAGAACGTGTGCTTCCAATTTGTGTATGATATCTTACCGTTGCAAAAACGGTCGCAATCGAGGGAAACTGTTCTAGAGATGTCCATGTTGGCAGAGTGATGAAACGTGCAATCTGTTTGAATGGGATGATGAAATCGAAACTGGGCACGAGGTAATGGAGAATCAAGATGAATAATTGAAGAATGATTCGACCAAGTTGAGGGAGTTAAAGTTTTTTGAAACCTTGAAGAAAATGTGTGAGTCAGCAATGAAGAAGAATGTCGAATTGGAAATCAAGTTAAAGACAGTTGGGCTATGTGGAAAGATGAAGACAGTTTGTTTAATATTGTCATTAACGATCAATTTCTACCTTGCATTGAAATGTAACAAAATGTAGTGTTTTAGAATTCTAAGAATTTGAAATGTCTTTAATTGAATGTTGTTAAGGGAGGTAGTGTATCAGAATCTTTTAGAGTTGTTGTTGGTTTATAGCTGTTGGTTTATAGTTGTTGTTGGTTTAGAGTTGTTGGTTGTAATGGTTCGAATGTACTATAATCAAAATAGTTTGTTTGTGATCAAGAGTTGTTGTAATTGCCTATTGTTGTTATAATAAATGTTGTTATTAGAAGTTTTTGTAATCAAAATTGTCTCCACACAATGTTTCACCATTAACTGTTATGTGATAAAATGTTATGCCATCTATTATATGTTATGTAATAAGAAATTGTTGTTGTGTAAAATAAGAACAAGAATTAGAAACTGTTATAGACAACCTGTTTGACCATAACTGTCAAGCCATAATTAAGTTCACAATACATAAGAATACATAAAAATCTTCATTATTATACATTACAAAATAAGTTTCACACAATTTGAACAACAACAAAACATCAGTTGACAACAAACAAACCAAAATATCAGTTGGCAGCACAAAAGAGATTCATTGAGTTACAAAAAACTAAAACATCAATTGACAGCAACAAAAGAGTTTCACTAAGTTAAATCCTTAGCAATTTCGCTCCATGTGTTGTTAACACTTGATGTTCCTGATTCCATAGCTTCCTCCTCCTCATTTATGACCAAAGGGTCATCAGGTTTTCTACCTAGACCTAAAACAACCTTTGCTTTGATGATCATGAGTCTATCACTTTGCCTTTTTACAACTTGCACTGGCGAATTTGTTTTTTTTTTGCCTTGGTTGGTTCTTAGGAGGGAGATGGTGGTTTGAATGACTTTTTTTTAGACTTCCTGGGAGATACACCATAAAAAAACCCTTGGTCCAGTCTTAGCTTTGGCAGGTGGTTCTGGTTGTGTTTGTGCAGTAGGCTCTTCCGCAATTTGTGCAGCAGCAGGATCTTCCACATTTTCTGCAGCAGCAGGCTCTTCCATAGTTTGTTCTGCATGGTCTTCAACATTCAAAGGCTCAATGTCCAGCACATCATTCCAATCCAGCAAAGTAGTCAAAGTTTCAGCATCCCAATCATGGAATTTATCCATAGGTGCAATGCTACTTGTTTCAGCAGCTTTTGGTGTAGTGCTACTTGTCCCAGCTCCATCAGCATCTTTTGGTGTAGTGCTACTTGTTTCAACACTTTTTAGTGTGGTGCTACTTGTCCCAACTCCATCAGCAGCTTTTGTTTGAACTTGGTCTTTTGTTTTCTTACATTTGGCTTGTTTTGTTTTAGTCTTTCCCTGAACAAAAATAGCATGATGTTAAAATCAGCATGATGTAAACAAATTTTAATAAACTATACATAGTTAAAAGCATCATGATGTAAACAATAGATAGTCTGTGTAGTTAAAAGCAGTCTTACTTACCCCTTTGCTTTTTGTTTGTGCAGTTTGGTTGGCTTGTGTAGGCACATGTTGTGTCTCAGTTTGCATTGGCACATCTTGTGCAAGCACATCTTGACTTGGTTGCCCTGGATCAGTTTGCACATCATACCCTACCTCAGTTTGCACTTGCACATCTTCCACTGGATCATCGGCACATCTTGACTTGGTGCAACAACAATTACTTGCTTGTTCTTTTTGCAAGTCCTTTTATTATGCCTTAATTGCACCTATGAGATGTGTTAGTTCTCTGCCATTTGTTTTGGCTTACTTCATCAGGTTCTCTCCTACGTAGTTTTTTAGGCCTTACAGCTCCACATTTGTACAAGGGTGGTAATATCTCAAGATCAGTGGTTCTAGGCCATTTGTTTTGGCCATTCAAAGGAGTGATGATTTCATTATAGCATTCTTCATATGAACTCTTATGGTAGCATTTATGTACATAGTGTACAGGGTCATCTGTCTTCCTATGTATGGCAGCAACTGCATGTCTACATGGTATGCCCACTAATTCCCAATAGTTACAACTACATGTGTGTTTTTCTAGATCAACCACAAAGCTATCAGTAAAAAGGACATGAGTTACTTGAAATGAATATCTACCAGCATAAGTGGTTGTCCAGCTAGCACTCTTCTCAATCTCCCTATCAAGTCTTTTCAAAGGTTTTGACATTATTTGGCCCTTATATCCTTCTACTTTTTCTCTAACTAGTAACAAACCCGTGTGATTTAGAACGGGTTCAGGTACGGGACGCGTGTTTATATTTTAATAGAAAAATTTTGATTACTCGTAAAAAAAAATAATTGAATTTATAATTAATAAAAAAAATATTTTGATCAGCAACTTCATCTTTCAGTTAATAATCAATATTTTAATAAATAACTTCATGTTCCCTGCACAAATATTATTTTTGCTTAGGTATCGTTATCAAAATATTTGGATCAAAATAAATTTTCGTATATAAATATATTTAAATCAATAATATATTTTTCCAGTATACAAATATTATTTTAAATAGAAGATTAAAATAGAAAGAAAAATATTTAGATCAATAATATATTTTTTCGTATAAAAATTATTTAGATCAATAATAGATTTTTTCTCATATACCATTTTGAATTATAAATAATTGGGTCATAAATACCATTTTCTTAAATAAAAATAATTAGATCAATAATAGATTTTCCTTGATATAAACATTATTTTTCTTTAAGTATCGTTTATAAAAATATGTGGATCAATAATAAATTTTCGTATATAAAATATATAGATCAATAATCAATTATTTACCGTATACCATTTTGAAAAAATATTTGAATCCTAAATACTATTTTTAGTATATAAAAATATTTATACCAATAATATATGTTTACGGTCTATAAATATTATTTTTCTTTAGGTATCATTTACAAAAATATATTGATCAATAGTAAATTATCTTATAAAAGATATTTAGATTATTAATATATTTTTCCGTACATCGTTTTGAATAAAAATATTTGAATCATAAATACAATTTTTGTATATAAAAATATTCGACCAATAATAGATTTTATCCCCACAAATATTATTTTTATTTGTTTATGTATCTTTACAAAATATATGGATCAATAGTAAATTTTGATTTAAAAATATTGAGATCAATAATATATTTTCTCGTATATCGTATTTGAATAAAAATATTTGAATCATAAATATTGTTGTCGATATAAAACTATTTAGATCAATAATAAATTTTTCTCATATATAAATATTATTTTTCTCAATAGTAAATTTTCGTATATAAAATATTTAGATTAATAATATATTTTTTCTCAAATATCATTTTGAATAAAAATATTTAGATCATAAATACAATTTTTGTATATAAAATATTTACACCAATAATAAAATTTTATCCGTAAACAAATATTATTTTTATGTATCTTTTACAAAAATATTTTGATCAACAGTAAATTTTCTTATATAAAGATATTTAGATCAATAATACATTTTTAAATGAAAAACATAATTATTTCATAAGTATAATTTTTTTATATAAAATATTTAAACCAACAATAAATTTTATCTAGTACTGATAAATGCAGTTTACAATTTTGTTGTTAACCGAGTCTCTCACTTGCTAACCTTAGTTCTAATAAAAATACTTGTACATTACATAGAGTAATTATTAATTAATATGACAAAAATATCATCATAATTTGCGAACATGAGCAAAAAACAAAACATACTCACTATATTTTTCGTATAAAAAAACATTTTAATTAATAATAAATTTTTTTCTTATTTGAAATTATTTTTGTTTGTTATTATTTATAAAAATATTTGAATCAATAATAAATTTATTTTTATTTATGAGCATTATAATTGATTTATATTGTTAAATACAAATTAACCATAATTTATTTGTTTTTTTTTCTAAAAAATATTTTTTTATTCGGTGTTTATAAAAAAATAAGTGATGTTATGATAAGTGATAGATTTGTGAAAACAGGTAAAATGATAAATTGAAAAGTAATCATGTTTTGTTTGATTTGATTGCCATCTTACATCTAATGGTATGAAAAATAGACTTGTTTGTGGAAAAGAGATAGTTTGGTTATGGAAAAAAAATTGATTGAAACGAAAAAGATTTTTGATGTTTGAAAAACATAATTTCTTGCAATTATAAAAAAATTATGAGAAATAATAATAGTTTGAATAGATGGAGAGAAATCAAAGAAAGAAAAATTAAAATTGAAAAATAAAGTCAAAATTGAAAGGGAAAAAGTGTGCATGGAACACAACAAATTCTCTGATCAAACACATCGGTGGGGTCCACCAACTTTTCAATTTGAAAGAAGAAATATTTTTTAGACATAAAATACCCCTACATTAATGAGGTGGAGGACAAAGAGAAAAGGTTATTTTGGTATTTTCCAGAACATCTACTTTTCTTATATTATAGATTGTTGCAAACCTACCCATTAAATAATTTCTAATGCACTCAAGCATAATTATTATTGGTTTGTCCCTTTGGAGTAAAATAGTTGCATTAATGGAATCACTCAAACTGTTCATTAAGACATCACACTTTGAGAAGAAAGGGAAAGCATGCTTACACCATTTTGTTTTAGGAATAGCTTCTAACCAATTATAAGCATCATGATTGGCCTTCCTTGATCATGAGTATCCTAGTTTCATGAGCCTCAAAATAAGTAGCCTTTGCAGTTGCCATCTGTCATACCCCAAAATTTGCCCTCCTACTTCTAAAGACATTCCATACATCCATACTCAAGGATTCCTCAAGGGTTGATCAGACAAACTCTCTCCTAGACAGTCAACCCCAACTAGGGTTTTGGCAATTCTCAGATCAAGGTGGTTCCCAACATCTCCAATGGTCATCATGCCTCCTCATATGCTTCAAAGAATCTCCATGTCAAGTTTCAAGCCTTACAAGTCAAGTTTCCTTAGACAACTGCTCAGATGGTTGAAAATCAATTGTATTGCACAAAAAGTCAACTGTGGTCAACATACAGTCAAACTTCATGATTTTTGGTCAAGATCCATATTTTGAAGTAACATTCATCATTTGATCAAGGGTTGATCATGATTCATCAAGAAAACTCAAGATTTGTTCAAAAGTCAAACTTTCCAAATTAGGGTTTTCTAAGGAAAAGTCAACTGAACTTTGACTGAGCATAACTTTCTCATACTTTATCAGAAATTTTTCCACCACCTCTCATTTTGAAGAGAATTAAATTTTCTGCAACTTCATGTCTCACAAGCATGGTCAGAAAAGGCTTCATTTTGAAGATATGGATCAAAACATTACAGGTCCTTTTCAAAGTCAAGAAAAAGTAAACTTTTTGTAAAGAAGTGTTATTGAGCATGGAAATTCCAATTGAGATGAAACCAAAGAGGTTGTTTAGAGGACATCTAGATCTTTCTAAAAAGTCCAAGAATACTCAAAAATGTCAAAAATTGAGCAAGTTACACCTTGCACAAGTTGGGCATTTTTGTAGAGGTGCACAAAGAGAAATACTTGTCAAAATCCAAAATTTTGCAAATGGGCCTAACTTTTCTTGATTCAAACTTATTCCTCAGCTGATTTGGAACCTCCAAGCCCAAGGCCACGAATTTTATCTTTATTTTTCTATTTAATTTGGATTTTAATCATTTAAAAGCCAATTAAATTAAAATAAAAGGTAGAAAATCAAAATTAAATGCAAATTGGATTTTTCTCTCATTCTTGAGGTCCAAGCAATCCATAAGAGCTGGCAATTTCGAAATTAACATTGATTGGCAAGAGAATTGATGAAAATTGGATCAAAAAGGAAAGATTTGGTTTCATACCAAATCAAATATTTTTACGTTGATTGATTCATTATTTTCTCTTGATTTCGACCTAGATCCATCTATTATATATACACAATGCATACACATGAAAAAAGAACAGAAAAATTGCCTCAAGAACCCTATTCCAAACTCAAAAAAATCGTGCCCTTCAAGTTACTTGCAGCCCTAGTTTCAGCTTGTTTTAATCGATTCTAAGCATTCCATTGCATCCCTGGAGGTCTCCTGAATCGATCCAGACCCTTACAAATCACAAAACCATCAAGAATCGTGAATTCCAGATTTCAGTTTGTCCATTCTTTTTCAAAATCGATTTTTGATTATCATGCATATTTAACATGTTTTGATGTTTGTTTTGTGTTTAGAATGGAGTTTCGAAGCTTTCTGCATAGTTTAATTTCATTTTAGGTACCTGAATCGAAATCCACCATGGTTAGGGTTCCTCTGTTCGAATTGGGATCTTCTAAAATAGGCAAAATTGGACCAAATCGAGACCACCATCGTGTTTAGAATGATGTTTATAATGGATTCATGTACTCATAATGCATTTATATTACTCGTGTGTGATTTTTGAAAATTGCAGGGGCCTTAGCGTCGAACTCAGCCGACGCTAACTGTTTGAAAATTCAAACGAAGAAGATGAAGATCTTCGCGCGTGATTTGCGTTTCCAGGAATCGAATTCGTTTAAAACGTTTTTATTTCAATATCCTAACACCAAATGCAGTCTGGCTCAGTGGTGAAGGTAGCGCGTGTTTCCCTTGTACGTCCTTGGTTTGATCCTTGGCATTGTCCATTATTTTTTTACAACTTACAAAACTAACACTTTTCTTTATTTCTTTTTCATATTATTTTCTCTTAATTTAATTTATCTTTAAATAATTTTCTCATGCATTTAAAAATCACCAAAAATATTTTTCTTTTGCATTTTAATCAGAAAAATGTTTATTCAATTTTTGACATTAAAATTAATATTTTTGCATGCATATTTTAATTAATTGTTAATTAACTATTAAATTGACTTTTAATTGCTTTTAATTATCAAAATCGATCCAGAAAATTACCAAAAAATTATTCTATCCTCTAATTATCATGACTAACTTGAAATCTTTTTCCTCATCCAAAAAATCTAATTTTTAGTAACATTTTTCTCTTACGCGAGTTTTCTCGAATTTTCCGATTATGTATCTGCTTATAGGTTGTAGCGTTTCGGACTATTTTTTCGATTTTCTTTTCAATATTATGTAACTGCCTATGGGATGCAATAGTTTAATTAGGACTTTTACTTTCCGCACTCTTATTATGTAACTGCCCCAAAGCCATGTAATAGCGTAGGACTTTATTTTTCCGCACTTTACTTTCCGCAATTTATTTTCCGCACCCTATAAACTGCTAGTAATTAGGCGTGTATGGTAAGATAAAAACGGACATAGATCACTTCTAATTTGCAAGATAATGTATCTGAATTTGACACACTCTCTTCACACACGCACCCCTTAGGGTAATTCTCTCTCATTGCTTACGACTAAATGGTCAAGTCCCTCGAACGTAGAGGTATCCTAGCACTGTTGCCTACAAACATATCATCATAGTCCCTTCGATACAAAGATCATAGACCCATGATGTCGCCTACGAAAACGTGATCTCGTCCCTCGATTGTTGCCTACGAAAAGTGATGATCGTCCCTTCGAATGTGCTAAGATACCTCATACAAGTTGCCTTCTATGACCATCCGATGTCCCTTCGAATGTCCCTCTACATCCAACGAATAGGGTTACCTACCAACTAATGATATGGATAGCGCTATTCTAAAGGAACGTAAAACAACACGAAAACGACCATTCTGAGTAGGTAATAAGACTTTTAGTTGCTTGCTCTATCAAAATACTTTTCACACCTCACACTTTTGTCAAAGTTCAAACTCTTTTCAAAACGAAACATTTCCGAACACTTTGTATACATTCCTACATGAATCATTACAAAGTCAAAGTGAAATGCCTTTTCAAAACATTTTGTCAAATACACAAAAAGCACTTTTAAAAATGAGCAAGAAGCAACTAAGAGCCCGTAGATAACTACGGATGGAAAGGGGTGTTAATACCTTCCCTTTTCATAACCTTCTCCCTTACTCAAAATCTAACGAAGGTATTTTCCTGTTCTTTTCACCTTCCCTTAATTGGATAAAAGAAAAGTCAGTGGCAACTCTTGTTATCCGCAACATTTGCGATAAAAAGCAAAACAAATCTCAAAGTCAGTTCACCGTATTACACCATCATTAAGTCCCTAAATAATGTACCTCCACCAAACTTCTTTTTGAAGTTGGCATACAAGTGTCTCAAACAAAATCTGTGCTCATAAGCTGGGTATTCTTCTTCAAAAACCTGAATCAATCCCTGCACATAAAAAATAGATGAACCTATGTATATATCAACAAAAATAAAGAAACAAAAATATTTTCACATAGCAATTTTGTTACTTTTTGCTGGTCAGATATGAAGCACCATCTGCCATCTCCAATATCTTCAACAAGTAACTTCATGAACCAACTCCACGAGTCCTTTGTTTCACTCTCAACTATCCTAAAGGTAATTGGTAGATATTGATCATTTGGATCTCTACCAACTTCAATCAATAGGATACCACCATATTTGTGCTTCAAATGGCATCCATCTAAGCCAATAAAGGGTCTGCAAGCCTTTGTCAATGCCTTCTTAGTCCCATCAAAACAAATGTAACACCTCTGGAATCTTGGTTTCAAACCTGGAGCTAATGTAGTGGTATTGAGTTTGAATGTATTACCTGTTGAAGCCTTTCTCAACTCAGCACCATAAGACCACAACAAGCTGAATTGTTTGCTTGAGTCCCTTCAATAATTTGTCTTGCAATTTGTCTTGCCCTAAATGCCCTGCACCCTGGAATCCCAGTAGCATACCTAAGCCTCACATCATTTACTACATCATTTAGCCTCATCTTTGTATTGTTCTTTAGCCCATCCACAATCACCTTGGCGACCCACTCTGCTTTTGCACTTTTGTTAAAGAACTGTCTGTCACACTTGTGTTTTGCATACAGTGTTTTTATCCTAAAAGTTGTGGAAGTCAATACTCTACTACACAACACAGTGTAATCACATTTCTTTTTATCTTTGCATACCACCCTAACCCTATTTGAATCATTTTTCTCAAACTTAACATCCCTCTCATTTAGCACATTGTGTTCAAGTATGGCATCCTTAAATTGTTTCAATGATCTAAACTCCATTCCTACCTTGAATACATAATCCTTACTCATTTTATCTTCTTCATTGTACCTTATTACACAAGGCCTTTCATCACCATTGTCATCCTCAGCCCCACTATCCAACTCATCTGTCATATATTCATCTTCAATGACAAGTTGCTTCCCCATTCCTTCTGTGATGAACTGTTTCTTTTCTGGTAGAGGTGAGGCATCATGATCTGCTTGGTTTTCATGTTCAGCGGGATCACCAACAGGAATGTCTTCAAGTTCTTCATCAAAACCCTTCATCTTCTCCTCTTCACTATCATCAAAATGCATATCCCTAACTGACTCATCTTCACTTGATTCATCATCACTAGACTCACATGGTTTACCCTTCCCTTTCTCCTTAACCATATCCATAAATGTTGCATCTCCTGATTCAGGCTTAGGCTCACAGAAGATCTCAATATCACACTTATGCTCAACCACAAACACTGATACTTCAACAGCATCTCCATCATCCTTAAATCTCTTTAAATCTTCTTCAAAATTACCATTTTCATGTTTCCACCACATCTTACCAATATCCATATCAAACTCAGGTTGAATACTTTTCACTAAGTCTATGGCTTCAAAAAATGACCAGTAATCTACATCTTGCATATTAAAACCAAATACATCCCAACCCTCATACCTAATGTCCGAGTCTTTTACAAAACAACCCTTGGTATAAAACAAAACCTTGAATGCACTCATTTCCCCTGTATATACAATTACCAGATTTGGTTTACAATTAGTAATTCAAAATTGTTTTAGGGTTAACAGACCCACAGTATATTAGGGCAATGGGTAATTTCACAAACATGAGGAATCAATTATAAAATACAAAGATGAGGCTATTACTTGGGACCACGAGGAAGAAGGCACAACGCGAGGGACCACCAAGATTCCTTGTCGTCAACAATGTCGGGGACCACCGTGAGAGGGAGAGTGCTTGCTCGTGCTAGGGTTACAAAGGGGGTGAAAATTTTTGGAATTTCAACAGTAGTTTCTTTTTTCACGAAGGGGGTAGAATGTTTGACATGCTGGCAATTTCTTTTTTCAATTAATTCATATAACTTAAGCCACATGGCAAGCCACGTCACCACACGTTAGTGGAATCTAACGGCAATGATGTTTTATGCTAACGTAAAATTTTAGAGGACCAGAAGTTGAAGAAAATATTTGTATGGACTAAAAGTGCAGGATCTCATATTTGTAGGGACTAAAAATATATTTAACCCTTTATTATATTTTTATTTGAAAAAAATATGAGCAACACCTATAAAATTATATCTAAATATTCTCCTTAACAGTGAATTGGTATTTTTATTAAATTGGATTCGAGTAGTAAACAAGTCTCTACAAAGGACGACATTAAAAATACCAAGTTGGATAGAGTGCTAAAGCTAAAAAAAAAAAATGGTTTTCAAAAATTGAATTGAACAATTTTAATTCATGAACCATAAACATCCCTGAACCACTCAGCATCATGGAAAAAGCCTATTTTATTGTAGTATAAATATGACTATGAGTGGCAACTGCAAAAAAAACAGCTTTTAACGTTGTAGTTGTACTGCAATTTTATCTCCACGCGGTAGTTAGTTCTGATTTAGATTCCAAGAATAGCACGAGAAAACTGATACACTAACAACAAACAACCTGGTTGTGTTATAGGTCAGAGAAGTTCGCAAGCTAAAGCAGTTAGCAGCAGAAGAGTACAAATCATATGATATAAGCATATTCTTAGCAAAAAAGAACAAAGTGATGCATACGCGAATCATGGTCGTTTAAGTGTGTGTGACTGAAAGTGACAATTCAAGCCTCAAGGCATTGTTGTGTTATCACTATCAAATATGTGATCTCATATATGTCACCATCTCCAAATCATATCAATTTTCAAGCCCCAAAGCTTTGGATTTAGATTTCAGTATCAACCTTTGATTTTAACACTTTATTACTTGTTGTCCAAGAGGTTTACATAAGCATATCATGTTCCTCTAAAGTTGTTTTTTTGTTAACAATACTTCAAAATAAGATCTCAACGGTGTTCGCCCGTAAAGTTTGAAAGGAGTAACATACAAGTACGTAATGGACTGAACTTTGGTGTGACGCAAAATCACACTTATATACGAATGATAGTTAGAGACCGTTGGATGGATTCCAACGGTGAAGATGAAAATGGTGCTTGGATTCAGTGTGGAGTTTCCTTCCGACACTACGAATTAGACTTTCATAATGAGCCAGTCTTATTGAGGAAGAGTTTTTCAAGCAGAAGAAGAGACCAAACAAAATGACAAATAAATCAAACAGAAAACTAAAAATACTAATGTTAAAAACAAGTTTAAATTATTTTAATAAAAAATCATATAACAATTTGATTATTTAATGAACAATTCGGTTTAGAAAAAAGTATTTTCTACATGTTTGACATGGTTTGAAATTCCAAACCAATATATCAAATCAATAAATTAAATTTGGTTGGGATTCCAAAACTCACTCCTTGAATTCTATGGATACTGCCACTGCACGTTTTCATCAAATGGTAATACTAAAACAGTTACAAAAAACGATAATAAAATGATCTAGAAATTGGGGGAAATATTTCCTCTAGAAATGTAGCACAAAAGTTTCTCATCCTGCTAAGGATGCAATCCGGAGAACTTCTCGGCACAAGCTCTGGATTACTATAGCCTTATTCTCCTATGAACCAGAATGCGAAAGCCAAAAAAAAATATTCTCATCATCTAGATTAACAGTATCTTCCGTATGCTTACTCAGTCCTCAAGTATTAACATGTTTCAATTACATATACAACATTTACTACTATAAGAAGTTTCATCATAATCAAACCTATATATTTTGCATACTGTTTCTATGAATGATATGCTAATCAGAAGAAAAATGAAGTAGATTATGAATAATAAAGGGACATAAACCTATGATACAAAAAGAACCAAATGAATTGCAATCAAACACTCATACAATGTAGGTCTGCTTCAAATTTTTCCTCCCACGCTTTCCTTTTGGATTAGCAGTAATAAAAGCATTCGCAAGTTCAGAATCCTCTGCAGTTATCAGTATGTTTGCTTTACTTGGGTCTGCAAGCAGCAGCTTTGACACAAGGTATCCTGCAATTGACCATGTCTGAAACAGTTGAGATTGTTTTCCGATGAAACGAGATCTTTTTGTGTCATAATATTCAGGCCACTTGTCTCTTGATATACGCCTCTCAGCAATTTCAACAGTTTTTGCAGCAATATGGGGTCTGTTCATCTTTATGCATGCAGCTGTGAGCTGCAATAGGCATTTTTTATGTTAAAACTTCGAACGTTGAGTTAATTCAAACATGTGATGCTTATTGTGAAGAAACCACCTAAGCTATGAAAGGGTTTTGCATGTGAAGATGAAAAAGATTCATTAGGACAGATTATGGTAAGAGCTAAGGTGAAAAAGTATGATAGCTAGAAATCAGAAAACTCGGCAGTACACAAACAATATCTATTCATTTCATTGTCGAATAGTTGCAATCAAAAATAAATAAACAGGGATGCGATTCAAGTGCATCAAACTTTGCAATTGTAACAAACCTGCCAGAGTAGTGATGGCCAGGAGCCTCCATTATGGTAGGACCAAGGCCTGCAAAATATAAATAAAATAAAATAAAATCACGTAATGAAAAATATTACTACAGAAAAACATAAGCAGAGGAAAATTAGATTCAGTACGTGTTCTTGGGATCACTTCCAGTGATTATCTGCCACTCCTGACCTTCAAGGGCGGGATAACAAATCTTGAGCGGCATCTCTGCTACCAAATCCGACCATTTGGCTTCAATAAGATCTAATATGGAATGTGATTGTTCCTCTGTGGCCATACTATTTACCACAGACCACAAGTTTCCCAGTGAAAAAAACCGGAAATCCATGTGAGCTGGTTGCAAGTTACCAATTAAGTAGCCTCCTTTGTTCGGCATCCATTCCACTAACCAAGGAGGAATCTGGTCTGGATATATGTTGAATTTATTAACTGCATCATATGAGTACTCCTCTGTCTTGTAACGGTAAATTTCATTTAACCTTTTCATATCAATCCAATAATATTCCCGGATATGAAATGAAAGAGCTACCAGACGATTGTTCAGTGCTCGTATAAGATCAGCTGATCCATCCTCGGGAGTAAGCATCTCACGTGCACAAAGTAAGGCAGAATAAAACAGTGCCTAGAAACAGAAAAATAAAACAAAAAGCAAAAAGGAAATACACATTAGATTAGTTTATTTGATCTCTAATTCCATCTTTAATTTTAGGCATCTCGGTTACACAATGCTTTCGACAAAAGCAATTAACTTATTTGACAAAATTGATGTGCAAAAACTTTGAAACATAATACTAAAAAATTCCCCGGTAAATTAGAATCATTCAGGATAGGGATTCTCTGCAACTACTAATAAACCTGTCACTGATTCATTGATACAAATGAACTGCATAATTCCAGAATTCAGGTCGGGCCTCAGAGACTGCATTTGCCTCGAGTATTTGTGGCAGTGGTAGTCAGCAGAGGAGCTGTGCTCGTCAGAGGTTTCCGAAGGTGGCTATGGAGATTTTTGGAATGAGTCTCACCGAAGAAGGCGCAACTGGCTGAATTACAAATATATGCCCATAGAAACACACTAATGGAGAGGAGAAGAACTGGATGAAGCATAGTGAACATGAACAAAGAAGCAGGACAGAATGACGGAAGCAGAAGAAATTTTGAACTCGGATGACATGATGGAACATGCCGAAAGAATGCCACAGCGATGGAGAACTATCGGCATGTAGCTGCTCCTATGACAGTGTAAGTCAGGTGGCTGGACTGGCAACAACAGTATGATCACAATGGTGTCAGCAGTGACCGATGATACATGCCGAAGAATGGGTCCATAGGAGAAAAGATATGTCGTTGCGGAAAGCCAAAGAAGGTCGTCAAAATACATGCCGAAGTAGGGTCCACGTGATAAAAGATATGCCATTGTGAAAGTCATAAAGGGGTCATCGAAAATAAATAATAGACTGTTTAGGAGGCTTGCGGAAAAAAGATGCAGAAGCGCTGGAAAAACATGGCAGTTTGCCTGAACTTTTTTGGCGCCTTCGGTGGCCGCCAGCAGTTGTAATAAACCCTACTAGCTACATGATCAAACCCTGATCTGATACCATGTTGAATTAGTGATTAAAACTACAAACACCTCTAATTATAATAGCATATAAAATACATACAAATTGATATTACTTGCTAATTCTAATCCTAATAACAAATATTTGGATTTGATTCTTTGATTGATTGTAACACTTAATAAGAAATAGTTGATAAGTAGCATGCTACGGAAGAAAGAAAGGAAATCTTAAATACCTGAATCTCCAAAGGATGCCCGTGTATGCCCATCCTTCGATCTATCATGCAAGAACCATCAGTTACTAATAATGTTGGAAACATGTCAAAGCCATCAGCAAGACACAACTTCAAAATCATCTTAATTCCAGTTTGCACATCAACTCTCTCCTGAACTGATAAATCCCCAGAGCATTTTCCATATGCTCGCAGTAAAATAATCCACCACAACCCTGAGATCGCACACTAAATAAGTGAAGCAATCCAAGAAGTATTAAGGTATATTTCTTTTGCTATGTAAAAAAGATTCTATATATCCTATCAGTTAATTTACCGGAATCAACAGGAGCAACACGGCCAATAGCCGCCTCTCCAAAATCGGGATCCAAAACCTCTTCAGTTGCAGAGTCATCACCTTCCAGAGGAACTGTCCGAACCTTAAAACTAGCAGGCATCAAACCTTGTCCTGGACTATGACAATCCATTGTTTTCTCCCAGCTCTGAAATGGGATAAATTTGTTCAATGCTTCAGTGTATCAAAAACAGCAAAGCTCGCATGAAAATACAAATGGGTCTTAGACAAAGAAGTACAAACAATGAAAGATTACTAATGAAAAGTGTTAGTTAATGCCCCTTCCTTAAATTACGGACAATCAACATCAATGGCAAATGTCACGCAAAAGCTTTTTCAATTTTTATAGGACCTCATTGAGTAAAGAAAGTTGGTTGTGGTATTAAATTTGTTGAGAATCGGTATTGTTTTATAAGTTTAACTTCCGTGAGAGCAAATTAGTTAACATTTTCATCATAGTATTTATTATAGATTGCGGAAAGTGATCTAAATAATTAAGAATATGTTGATAAAAAATAATGAATGCAGTTGAAAATTTAAAAGATGACATAAAAAGGGACAAGGAAAAAAGTCAAGAGAGTCTTATATTTAGGAACATAAAGGGATAGTACTATAATTCACCAAAAAGATTACAAGCAGATGGAGCTAGGTAAGTGGGACTTCAAACCGTAATGACTAACGAATAAACTAAGTTTGTAAAGGCATAACACATAATAAGCACATCAGTTCAACACGGCCAATAAAAAATAAACATACGCATCAAAGACTTGTGTATCGAATTACCATTGCATGAAGTTGTATCAAATTTGGTTTTGTTGCCAGAACATGATATCATTAATATAAGACCAAAAGATTACCTGCAACTGAAGTGTATGAAGAATGAAATTACGAACAATATCATACTCCCTTCAAGAGGAAAGCGATTCCAGAAGGAATAAAATCCCGAATAAAAACCTGATCATAATTCAAAACATTGGTGCTATTTGGATCCTTTGCAGCAATAGTTCCAATAGGATTGCCACAATAATTAACAACAGACTCCCTCAGTAAATCCCACGCTTCCTCCTCAATCGAGTTGACACTAACAGAGTCAAAGTTTTTCGAGACATTTCCATTTGTAATATTAGACGACAGAATCTCCTTCTCCTGTTTCAACAGCTGAACATCTTCAAACTCTACAACAGACTTCACACTCATCACATTGCCTACCAAATTCGATTTCTCAACATCACTCGCAAACCTCGACCCGTTCCCATCTCCTGACGTTATTCCGCCACTCACATTTTCAGCCTTTTGGCATTCACATGTCTGTAACCATGAATGACTATACCTCTTATCGTCACAAAAACTGACGGCAGTCAACGGAAATCGATGAGGTCTTAACTTGCTAGAAGTAGAACTCTCGATTAAAAACCTACGTCTCGAAGACATTTGCTTCCTACATTTTACTCGCAACTGTGAAGTGTTCCCGAAAGGCTCATTATAGCCAGATTGAGGCACAACCCTAGACAGAATCTGGAAAACTGCTTGGGAAGTACCTAAAGACATGCTGATTTTAAAAGAACTAAACCCTAGCAGCTAAAATTTTGCTTCTGCAGAGTGAAAATTTAGATTATAATCAACCAGTGAGAATTACATAACAAAATTGAATGATAATATTAATAATTAATAAATAATGAATTCAACAAAACCAAATCACATAATCAAAATAGAATCAACAAAAACACCACAAAATTTGATTATCAGCTATAGAAAGTGTTGTGTGTTGTTCGAATTGAACGAACCTTTTGACGAGAGAATCAGTGAGAATCTGAGACTGTGGTGAATCTTGCGATACGGAGTATCGTGATTAAACTGACAGAAAATGGATCGTTAACTGTTTCCTTTGTTGCACGGTTTTTTAGTTTCTTGAGATGAGTGTTTGTTTTGTTTTCTTTTGTTTCATTTTTGTTTTGGTCTCGTCATTTTTCTTATCTTGGACGGTTTTCTTTGCTTTTCCAATTGTAGGTTTCTTTTTTCTTCTTGTTTATCGCACGTTAGTTACATTGTGGCATCACTTGGGCCTCAAAAATAAATCAACAGAAAATCAAGATTTCTTTTGCCACGGATATACTATTTTATCTATAATCTATAACTATATCTTATAGTTTTTGGTGTAGCTACTTTTTTTCCCAATTATACCCTTTCAATTTTTTGTTTTTAACCTCAACTTCTATTCATTAATTGTTATATGATAGATTTTATATTTATTTAATTATATTCTTAATTGACGTATTTGCGCATTAAAAAAATGATAAACAAATACGTGAGTATTCATCTGAATGCTAGTCTTATATAAATCAAGAGCAATATATGAATGATTAACTAAGTATTTAATATTATCGATAAATTATTATTGTAATTTTTAAAAAAACAATATGTTTTTTATGTAAAAGAATTGTCGGTTGTATTTTGTTATTTTGGAAACAACATTCATTTCAACCATATATTTTTTTATTTTGTTTTCAATTTCAATCATATATTTTTATTTTATTTTTAGTTTTTAGAAGTTGTATACAGGTTAATCACAATTCAACCATGATAAAACAATTAGATGCTCTATTTAATTTTTTAGGTAATCTCTCATTGCACTCTTGTTATATAGTCGGCACTTCTGAAAATTTAAAACATGATGACACTAAAATAAGAAAGTGTGATTGTCTGTTTAAACTGCGTGAATATTCTAGTGTCAATGATATGTGGAAATTTAATATGCTTTTTGTTCTAGGTTGGCCCAACATCTGGCCCACAACCATTGAGGCCCAATCCAATAAGCATAAGGATTCGAAGGCCCATCTGCCCATAACGGCTAGGGATCTCCTCATGCGTTAGGGTCACGTGGCCAACGGTTACTCAACCGTCACCTGCCCTCCGAGAATACCGGGTCAAGCACCCCGCATATCACGGAGCGACAGACCAGGGAGGAGGCCACGTGTTGGACTCCTTGCTCACACAAACCTTGGCAGTCCCTTAGTGTGCCTGGATAAACCACCCACTAATTGGACCTTGGCCCAGCGTTAGGGGTTATAAATACTCTCTCATTCGAGAGGGTCAGGTACTTCATTCATTCTCTCCTATTCACTTACTTGCTCTCTCTTTTGCCCTCACTTACTTTGGCATCGGAGTATCTTGCAGGTACCCCCTATCTCCTTCAACCGCAGTTGCAGCTTGGGCCTTGACAAACTTTTTGGTCAGATACGATCACTTTCTATTATATATAACCATGAATTGTAAACAAAGTTAGTTAGTCATCCCATCGTATGTCGTCTTAAACCGAAGGAGAAGGAAATTGTTTCAAACATGTCTTTAATCAAAGTGGTGCCAAAAAACATACTTGCAGATTTGAAACGGAAACACCCATAAAGTGTTTCAAATATCAATCAGGTATAGAATCAACGTCAACGAAACAACATGGCGACAAGGGATTCGAAATGCATCAACTTTTGACTTTTTTGGATGAAATGCACTATGTTTCTAGGTACACAGTATGTGATGGTAGATTTATTATTCGTGACATTTTATGGAATCATCCCAAAAATATCAAGTTGTTCAACATATTTCATATTGTCCTCGTTATTGATGCAAATTACAAGACCAACAAATATAGGTTTTCGCTTCTTGAAATTATCGATGTTACTTATACGGAGAAGAGTTTTCAAGGGAATTTTACATTTTTGGGCCTTTCAAGTTAGAGGTAGGCATTTGAAATATCGTATACACGAGGACTCATGTGATATCAATATCTTTCAACAAAGCTTATTGTTTTAAGTAAAGAGATAAGTTGGTTGTTTATACATTAAGATTATAAAACACGTAAATATGAAAGGATAATATAAAGATGTGATTTTTGGAACTAGATTTCGTTAATTATTTTTCTAATGTATCATCTAGATCAATTATATACATTTAAGTTGTGAAGACAAACTCGTGTTGGAATAATGTCTTAATGGAGACAAAATGATTCAAATGAGGAAAGGTGTCAAGGTTGAAAAACCCTCAAAGTCAAGGATTGAACATGCACGAGTTATGGAAATCAAGTGTCTTAAGATAAGGTACAATGGTTATTCATATGTGATAAGCTTTATATGCTCAAATTATTTTCATCTAAACCCTTCTAAAGTTTCCCTAACTCTTATGCATGATATACATTTAAGCCGCATCTTTTGAAAGGAAAAAATTCAATTTCTTTTTGGGTTTTCACCACCAGTATTTGGCCCACTGTCTGACTAATCCGATCTGGGGGTCAATTATGGCATCAAGTGGTTTCATCCCCCTCCTGATCCTAGTTTTGGGGGATCGAACCATGGTTATTCTTACCAAGTCCAAAACAAAGTTTTAATTTCTTATTGAGTGCAATCGATTGATAAAAAAATATAACCGATTGTAGGGATTTTTCTATCTTGAAAATTTGAACTTTTTTAAGGGCCCGTCGATTTATCAATGTATACAATCAATTAATCCTTTGTATTTTGTCAAAAAAATTTAAACTTTGGAAATAGAACAATCAATTGATTTTATAGTGCAATCAATTGCTTCCTGAAACATTGTGAAAATTTTAAATCATTGTGATTCATCAGTGCAATAAAAAAGTCAGAAGATGACAATAGACAAAATAGCTTCAAGTTGATTTAAGTAGTATCCCATGTGAGCCAAGCCACATTTGAAGTAAAAAGCCTTGTCTTTCTTCCTCTCAAATTCGTGAGAGGTACCTCATCTTTTCATCCTTACTTACTCCCCAGGACATCCTAATTTGAGCCTTTAAGCCAAGCCATGTGATCAATCAACTCACATGTCCATAAAATAAAATACAAAAGAAAGAAACTAGAAACATTTAGGATTATTAGTACATCTTTACCAAATAAGTGAGACCATAAAGAATGAAATTCACACGCAACCATAAACTTGCTAGCAACTTGTTCATCAACAAATTCTCACTACAAACAAACACAATTATAACAATTCTCATCCTAACACTTCAATCCACAAAATTCATTAGGATCAATGACTTGTTCTTAGATCCAACCATTAATCCCTCAATTAATCACAAATTTCACCCTAGTTTTCATCCTGGTGTCTCTTATTTACTCTTTCTATTTCCCTATTTTTTTCTAATAGAATCACACACGCTCTAAACAAATTCTTATGTGCCAAACATACTACATAACCTTGTACTATTTCATTCAATTGAAACAAAAAATTACCCTATTTCTACTATGCCAAATTTCCCCAATCAACTCCTTACATGAAGCTCATTCTCAAAGGTTTCTAGAGTTTCACATTTGAAACTTTAAGGGACCCGAGCTCAACCACGTATTGGTTCAACACAACAACAAATAACATACCAAACCATGAAGTAACTCAAGCATGCCTTTGGGCTTTGAGAACTCTTCCCCTTATAACTTCCAGGAGGTAAATAATTTCTCCTTATAGTTCTGCATGTGCCTTCAATTTTGTTTTCATTTGTTGTTGTGATTGTAGCATTTATTGCATTTTTGGTTGAAATTGTTTGTTGTTGTTAGGGTTTAGTTTGGGGGTTGAGTGAATTTGTTGGTGTTGGCTGAAGATTTTGATATATGTGGTTCGAAGTAAACAAATTAAGTTCGAAATGAAACCAGAGTAGTATTCATTGGAATGAAGTGAATGTCACAGTTCGGAATGGAAGAGATGGTTCTTCGAATGGACATGTCAAAGCTCAAAGCTTCGAGTGACAATTATGGAGACATATTTGAAGGAAGCTTCGAAGTGGTAACAAGACTGTATCCGTGAAATGAGTTCGAAGCAAAGATTGTTAAGGCATTTGAAATTCAAACGCGAGCGGGATGATTGGAATTCAAATATATATGCGCTGGAACAGTTCGAAGACGCGTGGAAGCTAGAGAAGAGCAGTGTTCTGCATGTTCTGAACGTGGCAGAATCTTATAAGTCAGACCGTTATGGTCGAAGTAGTATAAATAGAAGTCTTAGTGTTAGGATTTCGTGTGTCATATCTATTGTACAAAATTCAGTAAACATTCAAAATACCACATGGCTAGGGAAACGAATGCTCGAACAATGTACGTATGATAACACCAAACCTTTATAATTCAGTAAAACTCTTTATCTTCCCAGTTTATCTTCCATTTTCGCATCAATGTCTTTTAAATACTTTTACATTCAGAGTCATTTAACTATTTCTTGCATTTAAGTGCTTTTCTACTTTCGAATCATTTACGTTTCAGAAATCTTTTACGTTAACGTTTCACATTCATGCTTTTACATTCATGTCTTTACATATTTTATGTTTTTATATTCATGTTTTTACATTAAAATCTTTACTTTCAAAGTCATTTACTTATTTCTGCATTTAAACATTTCTTTGCAAATCGAATCTTTACTTATTCAAACCAGTTTTGTATTTCTTTACTTGATCATGTCATTAAGTTCTTTGACATTGTAATCGAAGTGAATTGAACATCTATAAAACACTCTAAATACAAATCTTAACAATGAATACCAGTTTTGTTATTAGATTTATCCAAACGACCAATATCCCATAGGATCAATCTAGTCGATCCTGCAAGTTACCAGAGAGATCGAATAACAGTCATTAAGATTATTCGATAGTTTGGAGGACTAGCGGTTGTTTTACCAGAAATCACTGTAAACAGTTGGTTAGAGACATTTTTTGTTTGAATTGATGTCGTAGCTAGGTCCAAATTTGTCTTAGTGGAGGTTTACTATTGGTGATAGGGTGATTGGAGGTTATTTGACAATGTTTTTAAGCGGTTTAGGGTTTTAGTTTAGATTACTCGATCTGAGCGTTTAGTTGGGATTTTGAGTGACAATTGTAACACCCCTTCTAAAATATCCCGCAAATATATTAATTAAATCAGAGTTAACATAGAAAACAAGGGATGTCACAATTCGGAAATAAATAAAACCTCAATAAACAGTAGCCATGCTTCACTGAAGGACTTATTAAAATAATCAATCGAATTGATATCATGTCTTACACAGCAGAAAAATACCACAAAACCAAAACGGAATAAAACCAATTCATAATTATTCCCAAAATAACTCAAATAACAATTGAATACTAAATAATTTCTCAGCTAAACGCTCCCCGTGTTACAACCTATCGAGCATACGACACGCGGACTCAAAATAACATAGCTCTAGAGCCATCCTCACCAACTCCTGAGCTGCTAACTTTAATCTGAAATCATTAAAGTAAGGGTGAGATTTCTTCATAATTAATATGCATTATAAGTTCCTCAGACAACATAATATCACAAGTATATTAATCCACCCATTCTAGCATAATTCAGATTTCAACACACAATTACAACCAACCATTTCATTATGCACAACAACAACAACAGAATTGTAACACTGGAAACCATCCTAACATATTACAATCCCATGCAAATACAAATGCAGACTCAATGCATGTGGTACCAAAACGTGACCAAGTCACACACACTGATCCATCATCACCCGGATACAGTAATCATCGATTCGTCCATAATCACCCGGACACGAATCCAGCCTCACCACCCATCACCCGATTATTGGCAATACAAGTCAAATTCCACACAATGGGAATTTACTTCACCAGAATGCATATGCATGCACAACACCAATATGCAACATTCAACACAGGTTATGACCACATCAGACATCATAAACCATCATCAACCACAACATGATATCATCACCTATCATGAAATAAATCATCACAAAGCATAAATATGCCAAACGCTTACCCTTCAATTGGTAAGACTATCACCAGTATATACCACAACAACAACAACTAAGATCAACAACTACCAGGTATATACAACACCAACAAAAACACATGATATCAATACAATCATGAATACACCAATTATCATAAACCGAATCAAAACCAAAACATGATGTCTTCAACGATCATGCACACACCAGACAACATAAACATGCATTCCATTCACAAAATCCTGATACAATTAATTGCCACAGGTACACTACTACATATACACCAAGTATGCATTGAATAACAAACCACTTAAATCGGAATTCGACACATTTTCAAAATAATTTCAAGTTACAGGAATTCTCTTCATTTCATAAAATAGAGCATTAAATTTAAGAAACAACGTCCAAAACGGCGCTCAAAACGGACTTACGGTTTGAAAGTTATGAATTTTTAAAGTTTGGAATTTTTCAAAAGTAATGGAACCGGATCACCCTGTGGAAAACCGGTTCCCACAAAGTTCAAAACACGCTTCGGAAAATGTATGGGGAACCCGGATCATCCAGACAGGAACCCGGTTCCCAACTGAAAAATCAGTTTTCTTTGAAAAAAATGAACTGGTAACCCGGTTCCTCCCACATGGGAACCGGTTCCCGCGACTTGCAGAACCAAAATTATGCAGTTTTGACAGCATTATGCATACCCACTCACTTCCTATCAATCCCACACAAATCTAACATTTAAACACCATATAATTGCATAATCCAACAGCAGTAACATGCAATATAACACACTCTGATCATTCCTAATCACCCTATAACATATGAATTACTCAATTCTACTCAATCCGACACAAATTGGGATAATTCTACGAAGACCTAGAATTACTAATTTGAGATTCTTGACATACTACGATCAATTTTATTGAAATCAAAACTGATAATACATGTTAGTCAATCGAAATCACCCCTTACCTTGTGGGTTCTTCGAATTCCGGCAACTTTCACTCTTTTCCTCTTTCTCTTCTCTTCTCCAATGTTACGATTGATGAAAAACCTTCTATTCCTCTTTTTCCTTCTTTTTCCTTTTATTAATCCTTTTATTATTCCAATAAATAAAATACAATAATAATTAGGATAGGTAGAGTGTTTTACTCGTCACACCCCCATTTCTCCTCACACTCCCAACTCCTCCTTTCATTTATTTAATTAATTATTTCCAATAATTCAAAATATTAATAATTAAACTCTAATTAAATTAATAATTAAAATTCTAATTATTTTAAATATTGAATTATTTGGGGTATCACAACAATGCTGATAGTGATTTGATTCTTGCCGATAGCAAAATTTTGAGATTTTTTTTTGAATTTTTGGTGACCTTGGTGATGAACATATTCCATGTCAGATGCCACACGTACGAGCATATGTCAAATTTATTGACGCCATTGAAAAAATATTACTTAATTCGATATAAACAATGAGGTCGCCATCTAACTTTATTTATTCCTAAAGAGGAAAGGGAAAATATATATAAAACCCAAAAGAAATTAAATGAAATGGTCATCGAGACCAAGAAATACAGGTTCGGGAGTCGATTATGCAAGGGGGAGGTATTAGCACCCCTCACATCCATCGTACTTGATGAGAACCATTTAGTTCTAAGTGTGTTCATGTGTTTAAAAAGTGACTTTGCAATCTTCTACTTATTACGCGAGAAAAGAGGAAACATGTTTTAATTTTATAAAGTGGGCTCGCCAAGATGTTAAAATCTCGTGCCTACGTATTCCCCAAGTGTGATGAGAAATTCAGAGCTTACATAGTTCTCGGTTGCAAGAATTTTTGTTGGTTGGTTGATTTTATTCATGAAAATACGAGCTTAATCGTACGTGGAAGATAAGACGTGACTAGTGCAATTCGCGTGTGAGTGAAATATCTCATGTGAGCGATGAATGTCGCATGTGACAATGTTTGAAAAAAGGACTTGCACGTGGGCAAGGTTTGATGAGTTTGAATTGATTTTAATGTGGGATACAAGCATCAGACCATAAGCGTTCAGCGACTAATGCTCAAAGTACTCGGATGGAGGGGACAAAATCATCCTGATCATCCTTTTCATCCCAAAAGTCTTATTTAAGAAAAGAGTGAGGTGAAACAAAGTTCACTTATTAAGATTCAATTGAGGAAGCCAAGTGTACGATCGAGGGATGAAAAAGGACTAAAGACCTTACACTTGAGAAGGAGAGGATAAAATCGTCCTAACCATCTTTTCTAAATTTATCATGAAAGAGATTTTGAAAAAGTCACTCGATGTTGGATCGAGGTTTGAACATTTATCATGGAAGTGGTGAATGACAATGAGAGGAGATTTAATTTGGGCAATGATTAACCAAGAAATTTTGATTAATCTCGAGAGAATAGACAAGTGTCTACTCCATACCATGAGGCCCTTATTGAAAACTTGATATGTGGACCAAAGCGCGATAATGGAAATGAAGCGAATAATTGTAAACATTCATGATAATAATTGATAAAAGCCCATACAAGATAGCTCACACAAATGATAAGGCAGTTTATACTGTGTAAGTGCATGCACGAAATAAATTTAATTAATTAATTAAACGAAGTTTAATCAAGTAATTAGATTAAGAAAAATCAATTAGATAAACTAATCAATTTTAAAAATCCCATTTAGATAATTAAATGAATTTTAACTAATCAAATAAAGCCTCATTGTATGCGCAAGAGCAAGCGTGATGTGCGCATTATGTGTGGTCGTTGCGACACTTCTAAGCTTTATCGATTCGAGGTGAAAAAATGGCTCGCATGAGTATTAGTTTGAAATGTTTTTGGTTTGTGCATTGTGATGAATAATTAAATAAAGTAAAGCGTTAAAATATTCACTAGCTATTACATCTCATGGGGAGTGGGGATACATATTTATAAATGGGGATGAAGTAATTACAAGTCCTTATAAATGTACAAGTATGATAAACATCAATTCAACAATAATTCTAAGAGATGAATAACCTATAAAACTATATCATTATTATTTATAAAAAATCCTTAAATAAATAAATAAAATAAAATAAATTGTTAAAACACTAAACAAAGTATTAAAATAAAAGAGAATGGCCTAAAGGGGGTGGTAAACCGAACATTCGGGGTGTAGAGAGGAAATATGCGTTGGGCTCTATCAGAAAATAAAATAAAGAGAAAAGGGCTCCATAGATGGCTGTTGGGTTGGGCCTGGTTTGGGTTGTAAGATTGAATAGGTTAACAAACCCTAGACGCCAATCCAGCGCGTCCTTGTTTTTTTCTCAAATTATAATTATCACAATTTTAAAAAAAGAAGTTAATTAAGACCTAACATTAAAAAAACACCTCTGCTTCTCGAACGTTCTTTTTTCTCTTTTTATGCTTTTTTCGGTTCTTTCTTAGACACGACCAAACAGAAACAACTCTAAGTCTCTTTTTATGAAGTTGATTTCGAATTTGTGAGTGGTGTGTTGGGAGGTCGGTGAGTTGTTTCTGAGATGTGTGAGGTTTTGAAAGTTTAAGGGCGGTGGTATGTTGCAGAGGGAGTATTTCGGTGGTTGGAATGGTGAGAAGGTGATGAAAGGTTGACGGTCTGTGTTGTGAGGTTGAGCGAAGGGTTAGTATGTGATGTTGGATTGTTGTTATGGTGTCTGAGTTTGTTAGGCGGAGAGTATTGTTGTTTCGGTTTTGGTGGTTATTAATGCACGATTGAGGTTTGGCAAGTTACGTTTCTGCAGAATTTTGGTGAGGTTTTGGAGAGATGAACGATTAAGGTTTTGTAAAGAAATTTCTCAGCAGCTTTTGGATGTTTTTTTTCCAGTGTGTCCTCTACTTATTGTTTGTAATTGAATGAGAAAAAATAGATGTGTTATATAGCAAGATTTGGAGAGTAAAGGAGAGACTTGAAAGAGGAATTAGATAAGATTAAAGAAACTTGTAGGTGAAGTTTTGAGGTACTGATTTGGAGTGGAAATTGTACAAGGTAGTGGAGAGGTAATTGAGGAGTTGGAAATTGCAGAGTAGTGTAGTTGGCTTTGTGAGTGTGAAGTTTGTACAATTTGTTATTGTTTTGTCTATTATGTATGTACTGATTTTTGCGTTTTGGTTTGAATTTTGCAAGTGATGGTGGGGTAAGGTTTGGTGACTTTGAATCACCAAAGTTATCATATCATAACTTTAGTTGTTTTTCTCTCTTAATTTTCCCCTTTTTTAATTATTTATTATTTGTTTTATCTCTCATATACCACCATTTTACACTAAAGTTATGGTGACTTTTCTGCAGAAAGTTACCCAAGGCATATCCGTGATGGTAATACGGTTGGGGTTGAAGTTGGGAACATGGACTCCAATTTTCTATTTTCATTTACTATTTGATTTGTACAATGTATTCTATATTTTTTGTAACAACAATCTCAGTATTTATTTATTTTTTCAAACTGAAAGAAAAATGAAACAAATGTTAGGAGTAGTATAAGAAATCAATTTAATATTACATTTTAAATGTTAAACAAAAAATAAAAATTATTTTATAATACAACAAAAAAAATGCAAAGGTGAGTAGTATAAAAAAAATTATTTTATTATATTCTATCTTTCTAAATTTTTGAAATGTAAAATATGCCTTCTTTTTTTAATATAATTTTAGTTTCCAGCCTTGCACTAATATCTTTTTATTAATATGAGATCTATAAATCTATAAATTATTTTATTTTATTTTTAAAGACTTTTTTATACATTTAAAATTAAAATACTTTACTAGGAAATAGGCTGGGCATATAGGCTGATCTGTTGCCTCAGTTATTATCAATATACAGGGAAATACATGAAAAGTAGAATCCGTGCGCTATCATTTAAGCCAATCCTAACCGTTAGATTCACTCTCACACGGATCGCCACGAAAACAAAAAAACTCGCTCCCTTTCTCCCTCTAAAATTTCGATTCAGTTCCATTCAAACACCTCTATAAAACCCTTTTTTCACATCATAAAAAATCATCGAAATTACATCTCTTCTACCAATCTCACCTCGAAATCCATCTTCCAGAAGTTTCTCTCAATGGCTCGTACAAAGCAAACTGCCCGCAAATCTACCGGCGGTAAGGCTCCCCGGAAACAGCTAGCAACAAAGGCCGCTAGGAAATCAGCTCCGGCAACCGGCGGAGTGAAGAAGCCACACAGATTCAGGCCTGGAACTGTTGCTTTGAGAGAGATCCGTAAGTACCAGAAGAGCACTGAGCTTCTGATCCGAAAACTCCCATTCCAGCGTCTTGTTCGTGAAATCGCTCAGGATTTCAAAACAGATCTGAGGTTTCAGAGCAGTGCCGTTTCGGCTCTCCAGGAGGCTGCTGAGGCTTACCTTGTTGGATTGTTTGAAGACACAAACCTTTGCGCAATTCATGCTAAGAGAGTCACCATCATGCCTAAAGACATTCAGCTTGCAAGAAGAATCAGAGGCGAGAGGGCTTAGTTTGAATCTACTCTATAGAGTTAGATAGCTTGTACTAGAATCTGCTTTTATGTATGAATCTCAACTTCTCGTTGTAATACTATATGGTGATGAATGTTAATGGACGAAATTATTGTTTCACTTTAGCAATATGTGTGTTTACACCTTGTAGTTTAAACAGAGCTGTCTCAAATTAAACTGCCCAATTTGAAATGAGTGATTCAAGTTTACTGAGATGATATTCGGAGTCTATCCCAACTCTTTCTCGTATGGCTATAGTACTAGTAGTTGATTAACTACTGGCTGGTAATGTTCCATATAAGAAAAAGAACAATTTCATACTATATCGGTGAAAGTAATTCTATAAATTTCTTAAATGCTACTATACTTTAGGTTCAAACATAAGATTAATGAATCAGTCAAGATAAATGTATTTTTGTTTTAGTTGAAAAAAATTTAGTCTCACATTGATCAAATTAGATATCTCAAATAGTTTATTTTATTATATAAAAAATCACATATTTTATTTTAGGATACATCAAAATAATTTATTGAGTTTTTTCTTCTTCACTTTCATAATTTCAGCGTCTTTTAAATTGTTATAGCGTCAAGTTCTTTTCGTTTCTTTTTAATCGTTGAATTTTTTAAATATTTTTAGAGAATTATATTAATTTCTCGTTTGAGTTTAAAAATTATTTGAAAAATTATTACGAACGATCTTTGTGTTAAATACTAGAATGAGAGAGGAAGAGTTAGGATTTAAAACTTACAATTATTTAAGAGAGAGACGAAGTTGACGAAAAGTGAGGCGAAGGTCAGACGAATGAGAGAAAAAGGCGAGCGTCAAATAGATAAGTGATCGCTGCTAAAAACTTTATTTTGTTTTGAAAAAGAAAAACGATCTATTGTAAATAAAATGTAATCCTAATTCAATGGTATACTTTATTAATTTGTAATGATAATGGACTGTTTGTTTTGGTATGAGCCATTGAATTCATTTAATTTGTTTGTTAATTTAATAGCTATATGAATTGGAATGTTGAAAAAAATCCACGAAACTTCCAACCTCTGCCCAATTATGATTTTAGAAGTTGATTAGTATTCCATTCACTATTAGCCATTTAGATTTAGAAATGTGATTTGAGACCATTATAAATTGAAGAGAATATGTGATCTCTAATATAAGACCTATTTCTAAGGACTATTTTTGAGAAAGATTGCCCACTTACTAGAGGTAGAGTTTCCAACACATCTTAAGCATCGTCATCAAACTCTTAAAAGAATTAAATTGAATGAAGAAAATTTCAATTCAACCATTTTAGATTTGAACCAACACGTATTAAAATTAAAATTAAACATTTTTAATATTAAAATTATATCATGATTTTATAGAATATCTTTCTAAATTTTTTGCAATGCAAAATATGCTTATTAATACTTATTTATTAATAGGAGATCTTGTATTTATTTGATCTAAAATTCATTTTATTTTATTTTTTAAAGACTTTTTAATATAGTTAAAATTAAAATATTTTAGAAGGTCTAAAACTATAACTCTTCTTTAAGCAGCTTAGCTTTCACTGATCTTACTAATTGTCTTTGGTGTTAATAAGGGTGACAAAACGGGTCGGATCTGCTGAGTAGGCCCGTTTGACCCGTTATTTTTGGCGGGCTGGACTATGATTTTTGACTTGGTATTTTAAGTTGACCCATCCCACCTAATCCGCTTAAAAAAGTGGAGCGAGAGGGTTTTGCCCGTAGACTTTTTGTTAAAACTCTTTATTTTTTACTTCGAATTAAAACAACTTTAATTATATAAATAACACTTTTCTCTTTGCATTATGATTAAATTGTATTTTAAATTATTATACAGACAAATTGAATTATAAGTTCAACGTTCTTTTTATAACTTTATAATACATGTAATGATTGCAAAATCTTGAAATAAAAGAACAATCGTATGACATGCAAAATTATAAAGTTTTCAATACAATAGCTAAGATGTTTTATTTAGAAATAAATGTTGATTTTAAGAAAAGAATAATTTGATTAGTATATATGTGTGACAAATTTAAGATTTAACTATTAATGAATCAGTCAATATAAGAGTCTACATGATGTAAACATTGAGAAAGTCAAATATTGATATTTTATTCACTATTATTTTATGCACTACGATATTTTATATGTAGTGTAATTGTTATTATTGTTTATCTTGTGTAAAATCTTAATATGTTTCTTTAGTAGTTAGTTTTTAAATAGTATTATGATGATATGTATTGTTTAGTTTGTATTTTGATATTTTTTATTTATTGGGATTGAATTTATTTCGTTATTTTTTTGGTTGTAATTGATCTTTATTTATTTTATTTTTTGAATTATAACACATGTTGAAGTTCTATTATGCGTTAAAAAAATATTTTGTCGATTCTTTGATAATATTAAAATTTTTATAAATTATATAGTAAATCAAATTTTAAAATAAAAAACGGACTTGATTTTGAGTTTAGACACCTAAATTAGTCCGTTCCACTTTATACCATATTTGAACGGATTTAAATGCTGCGGGTCTAATAGGACCGTCCGCTTTGCCACCCCTAGTTGTGAAGATAGAAAGGGTAGAAGCATGAGAGAGGAATAGATGGGAAAAGTAGAATCCGTGCGCTATCGTTTAAGCCAATCCTGAGCGTTAGATTGACAGTCACGCGGATCGCTCCGAAAACAAAAACACGCTCCTTTTCTCCCTCTAAATTTTCACTTGAATTCAATTCAAACACCTCTCTATAAAACCCCTTTTTCACATCATGACAAATCATCCAAATTACATCTCTTCTACCAATCTCACCTCAAAATTCATCTTCTAAAACTTTCTTTCTCTCTATGGCTCGCACAAAGCAAACTGCCCGCAAATCCACCGGCGGTAAAGCTCCCCGAAAGCAGCTAGCAACAAAAGCCGCCCGGAAATCAGCTCCGGCAACCGGCGGAGTGAAGAAGCCACACAGATTCAGACCAGGAACAGTTGCCTTGAGGGAGATCCGTAAGTACCAGAAGAGCACAGAGCTTCTCATCCGTAAACTTCCATTCCAGCGTCTTGTTCGTGAAATCGCTCAGGATTTCAAGACAGATCTGAGGTTTCAGAGCAGTGCCGTTTCGGCTCTCCAGGAGGCTGCTGAGGCTTACCTTGTTGGATTGTTTGAAGACACAAACCTTTGCGCAATTCATGCAAAGAGAGTCACCATCATGCCTAAGGACATTCAACTTGCAAGAAGAATCAGAGGCGAGAGGGCTTAGTTATTTTCCACTCCAATTTCAATTCCTAAAATCCCTAAAATTAGAGAACCAGTATTATTATTATTGTGTGAATGTTAAATAGTATCGTTATGGTATTTCACTTAATCTGATTTTGTTTGATATGTACTTGTGTTTTCTGCTAATCAAAAATTGTTTCTGCCTAATCAAGAATCAAACATACACTTTCAATGATGCTGAATTATCCATTCAATATGCAATATAATTAAGGAAAAATTACTTAGACTCTAGTAAGGTAGTGCTAAATCCAATGGTGTCATGTTTGTTATAAAGAGGAAAATTCTATCATTAGCATAAATGTTAATGGTGCTTTGGTTTGCAGGGTGAATGGTGTTCATGTAATTGTTTTTAATTATTTTGATAATCACTTAAAATCCTTTAGGTTTACTTGACGTTGGTTTTAGATGCTTTTCAACTAGGAATGGTTTAAGAAATCTATTTGAGATTGTCAAAATTTTAATGTTTTAGAGAGGTGTACTTTGGTTTTATCGAAGAGTTTTGGTAAGAATTGAAGGCTTATTTTTGTTTTCGGTGGAATTCTATTTGTAAATGACATTAATAACGTGATTTATGAAATCCAATATATATTTATTAAAGAAAGATAATTTTTTATACGATCCTTATTACTCCATGAAGTGCTAGTTGAAGCAAAGAGGGAAGATGAAAAATATGAGAACAGGGCCATGTTCCTTGATAGGTAGAATGTAGGCCTGTTTTGAAAGTCTTCTAAGACTATCTATAATGATTTCGTTATTCAACGACTCTTTTTTCACTTTTTATATTTTATATTATCTTCTTTTTTTTTCACCTAATAATTTAACACATTCAACTTTTACTTATTACAATGATTTTGTTTAATAAAATTCAACACGCTATTTCATCACCATTCACGATATACTAAACATCTAAATATTTATAACAATCAATAAAATTTTGCAAAATGTTTTATGGGGTATCATTTTCTCCTCATTCAACATGTTAAATATTTTCAACACCAAATAATCCTCCTCACTATTAACACTCCATTCAACACCTCATTGCAAGCATTCAACTATTGAATTTTTTTCAACACCCCTATTATACATAGCCTAAGGAACTTCTCTTTTTTCGAAAACAATCTGGAACCTCCTATTGTCTTGACCAACCTTCCTTGGCTGTTAGGGATTGATCTTTTCAAGGTCTTTAGTATCTTTGTCAATCACTGCACTACAAGGAGGATATAACTTACTTCACATCCTTTAATCTTGCTTTTGTTCTACAAGTAAATCAACTTTTTCTTAGCCATTGGGTAAACCATCTTTATTTTCCTTGTGTAGTCCAACGTGCTCACCTCTTTGACCTTTGTGTCAATGTCTACAACAATGACGACCATCATAGTTTCTACTAGTATGATGAAGTGTGCTTCCTTAATTTGTAGAGAATTTGAATCGATTATCATATGTGGTTTCTCTTTGTCCACAAACTTTAACCTACCATCTTTCAAAGTATTTTTAACCAAACTCCGAAAAAGAACACATTTAGATGTTTTATGATTAAGAAAATTATAATATTTAAGAAAACTTTTTTTCTTCACTTGTTTCAATGGTGGCGTCTTTAGGCCTGTCAACACTATGATTTAACCATCAATTAACTATAATATATAAAATTTTGTCACATTTGGTTACAACAAATGTATATGTTTTTGTAATAAATTTTCATTTTTACTTGGTTCGACATGATTTTTTCCTTTTGAAGGTTTTAAAACCTTACGAACATATGGATGCTCTAACTTTAATTCTGCTAGATTAACCTCACATTCTTCAACACATTCGACTTTATAGATTTCTTGATCATTTTTGTTTATTTCTACAAAAGCAACTTTTTCCTCCTAGGATTGTGGATCTATGTGCTTCCAGGCATTAAAGATCAACATATGGAGTTTTGATGACGACAACGCATGACAATAGTCTACAACACTAATGACAACCAAATCACCTTATAAGAGAACTCAAAATCTAGGGATTTTACAATCAGATACTATCCAGGAAATTTCACAACTACCAAAAATGCTTCTAACCTCGAACGTTAAAGGTATTTTACCTTGATTATAGAAGCGAGGTAATGAAATGTGTCATGAAAAGTAAAGACTTAACACCCCTGTTTTTAAAATACCAATGAGTAAATTTATTTGCGCGTGGGTTCAGAACCCGTCATCTGCACTTTTATTATTTATAAAACTAACACCTCATATATCCTTGTTTATCAATAAAACGAAGGAGTAAAATAGATTGTTTATTTTTAAATTAAAACCCGTTACATTGTTTACACAGAAAACTAATAAAAAAAAAAAATTTATAAACTACAATGTTTACCCAAAATATTACAAAATTTACATAGAATATTAAAATAAAAATTAATTTATCCATGAAGATCATATGTTGGATCTTCAAATCCTTGATATTTTGGAGAATATCAAATGCTAAGTGCCTCTATATTTTATAATGCTTTTCCTTGTATTTATTTATGATATAAATAAAAAAAGGTTAGACAAAAAAAGGGTTAGATAAATAAATAATTTTCTGCTCAAATAAATAACTAAGAACAGAAACCTTAAACCCAAATAATTTTCCATTATTACAATCCATCATAAATAACTCTTCATGATAAATACTCTCTTAAAAATCTTAAAGTGAATGATCTAGATATTTTCAAGCGCTCCATGATGCTTTCTTATCAATTTTAGACATTATAATACTTTTTATAATGGATGTTTTTTAGGTTTCACGCGAATCAATAATGATAGTGTCTTGAGTGTTGATACTCACAAAATGGACGACAAATATTTATTTAACGACAATGATCAATATCATCAATTATTACGCTAAATTATACCTTCGGTTTTGATAAAAGCGAGGTGAAAATATTTTTTATACGTTACATTATTTACACAAAATATTAAAACACAATATTATTACAAATCTAGATTCTTAGAGAACAACAAATTTTTGCCATAAGGAGATCTTTGTTCTAAATATTGGAAAATGTTATATGGATTGCATTCATCCAACTTATGAAGGAGTTATCTATTCAAACCATTTGAAAATGTTTTTTCACTTATAATCATCATCATAGAAATTTTTCAAAATTTTGCAAATGTTTTCACGACAATATTCCATTTTTGGGAATAGATTTCTCAATGTTGTAAAGGTTATTCTCAAAGAATGATGTGTACGAGTTAAGATTATGGTAAAATATGTTTAACAAATGCTTTTATAGTAAAATATGATTGTTTTATCTCTCGGTTATTAAGGAAAGTGACATGATAAATCATTTAGTATACACATAAAAAATATACTAAAAAGAAAGGTTCCTAAAATGTTTTCCCCTCGGTTATAAGAAAATCCAAGGTAGTAAGTGGATTCAAAACACGACACTAGAATAACAATGATAATCCATATTCAAAATGTAACACATCTTTTGGATTTTTAAGGAGGTGTTTGAGCTTCTCTGATCGGTTCACATCATATTCTCTATTTTATTTAAACACTATTTCTAGTTTCAACATCTTATTTCCAACTCTTTGTGTCTTTAAACTTAGTTTCAAAATCTTTTCTTTTCTTCAAAAGTGTCTTCAGAAACCTTAGATGAAAATCTTTTAATCGTTATCCATAAAAGAATTGTTGATTTCGATGATTTGAAAGACAAATATTTTGATCTAAGAAAAATATATCCAAACAAAACTTGAATGATTACTTTGACATTCTTCTTGGATCCATCTACACTAAAATGCTAACCCCTATCACATAAACAAAAATTGTTTATATACTATGTACATCGATAGCCGTCAACAACAGTCAACCCTCCAACATTCGACACATACACTATTACATGGTATTTTGTCTCTTGCTTTGCTTCCACGTCTCTTCAGTTATTGAACTACTTCAAAACTATTACTTTTGTTGAAAAGCACCTTCAAGTCTTTCAATTGTCACTATTGAAAATCAATTTATTTCATGTCGACAATTTGAGATTTTGACGTCAAAACCATGATTTAGCTACAATGTTTTAACTCGTGTATTTATCTCATACCTCTACTCTTGTCGAATATGCTTGAGTAAAAAATCATAAACTAACATCTACACACTCTCTAATCTTCACTTTCACACAATTATCTTGAACATTAACTGACTTAGATGTTGGAGTGATAACCATATAGATATCCCAAGGTCCACCACATAGAGATAAAAAATGCCGATCCAAAATTAACACTGAATAACATCGTTTCAAAATCAACTTTTTTATTCAAGAAACATTATGTTCGCAACTTTCGATCCACAATATCATATTACAAAATCACTCGAAATTTCACTCTGTCATATTTTTTACTATTACATTCACTTTTGATTTCGTAGCGGAACATTATTATTATTATTATTATTTTAGAATGATGTAAATAATATTAATTAAAAAAAAGTAAAAAAAAAGTAATTAATTTGATATTAATTTACAAAAAATTACTTTTACATGTCATTGAACTTGGACCGAGGGAGTCTTATATTGGTATATTTATCGGCGTGGAAACAAAGGCAAGTTAAGAGGCAAATTGAAAAAGAAGAATACCCTAAAACATAGAAGACCGCGTAATCAGAGAGTTCAATGGGTGTGTCAAAGGAACAAGTGGAGTCATCTTTGAACTCAAAACTCAACCCTTCTCATCTTGTAAGCTTTTCTTCCCCTATTTCCTATTTTTACATTTGTTGCAGGGTACATTTTTTGTAGACAAATTCTAGTTAATTAGTAATATTTGAGTCTGTTTGGATTGACGGTGGACATAATTGATTCCAGTAGAAATGAGTTTGGTAGAATTGATTTTAACATAACTGATTTAGGTTTGAATGCATTTATGTAAAAGTGAGTTTAACAATAGATTTCAGAGCAAAAATCATTCAAAATCAATTCTGGAGACAGAAACTACAATTCTAGTTTTAAGTAGAATCAATTCTACTTTTGAAAAACCAAACCCCTCAAAATCACCCAGAATCAATTCTATATCTCTAGAATTGATTTTGGGTCTTCCAAAAGTAGAACCAAACACGCACTTAGAATTTCAAGGTTAAAAGCTTGTCTCGAACCCGCTTCTTCAAACAATCTTGGGATTCTTTAGCTCAATAACCGAACTACCTACTTAGGCACACACCTTTTGATGTCAAGCATACAACTGTGAAATTTTGTAACTAATATAATGCTAATATTGGAGATCATCCTAACTGAAATGTATTAAAAATGGAACTTTATGGAATTAAAAGGAAAATGAAAGAATCATGAAAGAATGAATACAAACTTTTCTTCTTTCTCTTTGCTGGAGTTAGTTACTACTCGAAAGTAACCATTTATCCCTTCCTAAGCTTATCATATTACAAATACTACCACACCAACATGGAAACCTTGTATTTGTATTTAACCCTCATGTATTTTTTCTTTTGGATTGCTTATGTTCTGATGTTTGTTTATTTGTGTTTCAGGAAGTAATCGATATATCTGGAGGGTACGTGTTCTTTCTGTCTAACACATTTTGCATTAGCTTCTTTTTAGCACTGCTATACTGCCTGTTTTATATCTTACAATCACATAACTCAATGTTGGTATCATTAGGTGCGGTGCAAGTTTTTCTGTTGAGATTGTGTCAGAACAATTTGAAGGCAAAAGGCTACTGGAAAGGCATAGAATGGTGAATGCTGCATTAGAAGAGGAAATGAAAGAGATTCATGCACTCTCCGTAAAGAAAGCTGTAACTCCAGAGCAGTGGAAAAAACAGCAGGAATCCAACCAATCAAACCCTGCAGCCTAGAGGATATAATAACATTTACTATGAATAAAAAATACCTACAATATGTTTCTCGCAATATTTCTGGATCATAGTTCTATGTAATTTTGTTGCCACCGAAATTTTATACTGTACTGCATAATTTTGTGTTGATTGCTCTCTTCTATGTTTGATTCATGATGGGTTTGACAAAATCACGGCGTGTCAAGATGATTTTTGCTAAAGTTATATTTGTTGAACTTACACAAATTCACAGTGCCACTGTGATTTCGCCAATTTAACCGCCTGTCATTTCCTATTGCATTGTGAATTCTTATTCTTATCTTACAAAGGATTCAAAAGTACCGTGAAAATCTTCAATTTCCTTTACAATTGAACAAGGAAGCTTGATAATCTTTGTTACTAATGAACACATCTTTCTGAACATGTCATTACTGTTATATGTTGAATAAAAGGTTAACTCTGTATGGGAACTGCACATCAATGAATGAATGATTGAAAACCACTTCAAGTGTAGTCAACACAATTTTTTTTGTTATATATTTTTGTACACAATTTATGGAGCATGTAGCATTTGGGGCCAATAAGTAAGATTCCAACACATGCATTATCTATCACATGTACCTCATATACACTTGGAATTTTAACCACATGTCTCAATAAACCTATCCAAAAATCAGATAAGACAACAAACATGTACACAGTTCCACTGTCTCCAAAATTTTGAGACACCCTTTTATGTTTTATCATCAAACTTGAAAAAACAACCTGTGAGGGTGTCACCATCCCCCTCAAAACCTTGAAAGGCTATTATGATAGCTAAGCTAGTGTCTGATTTTCATCCGAGTCCTATGGTTTGTAGAACTATGAATATCATGAAACTTCAAAGATTTGAACTGGTTATTAATCGTTCAAGGGTAAACACTTCAAGATTTGGTGACAAACCATTATGGTTAAGACCCTTTACTGTTATTAAAGTTGCAGAAAAATCCTCTGGTTATGGCTTAGTTGAAGATGAAACACTTGCTCAGAAGAAAATAGAACTTTACCAGGCTTTGGAAGGTACCAACCCTCTTCAATTATTCTTGTTATTATTTGTTGTTGTGAGCTACACTTAGCATTGTTTGATTGGAAAAAATATGCTTGAAGAAATCAACAGAGGAATATTTGGAATCCCATTTGGAAAAAAGCTAGAAATTGAAAGTTTGGTGAAGCAGCTAGAATCTCAAAATCCAACTCCAGAACCAACTCTTGAACTGGATAAGGTACTTTCAATTCACTATGTTAGTTGGTCATTGTTAACATTTTAAATCGAGGGCACAGTCATAACCGCGTCTTAAAATGTAGTCAATTGTTATTGGTGCAGGTTGTATATATTTTTTCAAAAACATGTAGGAACTTTGATGTTATGTTTCTTTTGTTGAAAGGTGGATGGGAACTGGAGGCTTGTTTACAGCACTATCTCAATTTTGGGATCAAGAAGAACAAAGTTAGGCCTAAGAGACTTTATCTCATTAGGTGATTTCTTTCAGACTATTGATAAAGCCAAGGTACAAATACAATGCATTTCTCAATCTATTGCATCAATTGTGTCACAAATTAGAGGATTTGAATTGTGTGCAGTGTGATTGCACACAGTCATCTATACCGAGACAGTCCAATCAAGATCAGACCGTCTTCAGCCAGTCTAATCTTGATCGGACCAATCTATATTTCAGACTGTCTATATTTCGATTTATTACTGAGATTAAACACTGGTGATGTGATTTGAAAATGGAGAACAAAGCAGTCAATGTGGTAAAGTTCAATGCAAAAGGGCTGACAATGTTGTCTGGAGAGCTAACTATTGAGGCCTCATTCAAGATTGCTTCCAAAACAGTTAATGCTCCACTTCTTGTTTGTTTGGTCACTTTTATTTAATGAAACTGCTACCAAATAACTACTTACTTAGCTACTACTTGAAATCCACAGAGGGTTGACATTACTTTTGAAAAATCCACAATCACTCCTGATCAGTTGATGAATGTGTTTCGGAAAAACTATGATATTTTGTTGGGCATCTTCAATCCAGAGGGGTGGCTAGACATCACGTATCCTAATTTTTATTGATTGTTACATAGATTGTCTTTTTATGCTACTAAAGTTGATGATAATTGTTGTTGTTTCTTAACTCCATTATGTTATAGATATGTTGATGATAGCATGAGAATAGGAAGGGACGACAAAGGCAATATCTTTGTACTAGAAAGATTTGGAGATAATAGCAACTCCTAGCCATTTTGTTGTTCATGATTCATTCTAGGAAATACTAAAGAGATAATGCAAAGAAATATGCTATGATGCTTAATACTCACTTATTGTAATTGCATTTAATTTTTCCATGCTCACTTGGTCATGACTCCTGACTAGTTTGTTTGTACCTTATTTTTAAAATTATTTTCAAATAAAATTTTAGTTTTAAATTATTTTATAGGCATTGTTATTCACTAGTGCGATATTTTTAGAAAGATTTTGTTTGACTCCGAATTCTGTTTTCCAATTACTGCGTGATTAATGTTGGAAATATTAATTTCGTTTAGAATTTGCATGATTTATTTTGAAAATATTTCTTTTGGAAAGATTTAAATTATTATAACATCAATATGATTTCTCATTTGGAAAGATTCCTTTTAAAAATATTTAATTCGTTGAAGATTGGACATGTTATGAAAAATTTTTTTGCTGAAGATTTGGACGTATGCTATAGATTTGTTCGTAGAAACCCTAATGAACTCTTGCTAGATTGACTTCTTTATATAAAGAGATTAGTTTCCTTTGTGGATTAACAAGACAAAAGAGAATACGTACATTACGAGAGCTTAATCATCGAATTTTGCAGTGTGTTTTACTTGTGTAAAACTCTATCATTTGTTATTCTTCACTACTTATGTGAAATAGAGTTTTAGTTTGTATACATGAAGTTTGTCACATGCATATTATTGATTCTTACAAAGAATCAAGAAAATGTTTCAGTCTAAGTGAAGAGATTTCAAATTTAAAGGGAGTCTGAGTTGAAATTCACGGGTAGTATTAAAAAAATGACATTGAATTGGAGTAATTTAGCTAAGACACTTGTGTAGTATTGACTACTTATTATTAATGAATTTCTTTTCCACTGGACTACTGCCCTCGAGACATAGGCGCTCTCTAGACCTAGGCGACAATTACACCAAATGAGTTATCAATTCTTTGTGTCTTTTAATTATTATTTGTTTAATTGTTTATCTCTTAATTCAAATCATCATGTCTCACACGTTGTTTCAACATTGTGTGTGACATCTTGTTTCTTATCAAACATAATTTGAATTGACATCAAAACAAACACCATGGTTCTATTGGGTATGTTCCAAGATAAATAATCTATTTTGTTTAAGATGGACAATATCAAGAAAAATGGATCTATTAATCCTACACTTATTCTTAATGGAATAAATTATGACTACTTGAAGGATCACATGTTTGCCTTTCTCATGTCCATGGATAGCAAAATCTAGAAAGTTTTCATCAAAGAATGGACACCTTCTACGATCAAAGTAGATGATGGTTATATATATGTGAAACATGAAAAATGATTGGGAATTGCTGAAGATGATTATGCTCTTGGAAACTGTTGTGCCCTTAATTCTATTTATAATAGTCTTGACAAAAATATTTCAGGATCATTAACCCTTGCACTAATGCTAAAAGGTATGAGAAACTTTTGAAGTGGTTCATGAAGGAACTTTTAAAGTTTGGATGTCAAGGTACATTGAGGATATTTTGGTTAGGTACCTAATCTTGGTATACGAACATACCACTTCTCCCGTGGTTCTGCTTGCGTTTTAAATGCATTTCGCTTAGTGTTTTTTCATGTTACGAAAAACACATATTCTGTTATTTTGTCTGGATGTGTACCTTTGTGCAAGTGTTCCGATTGTTATGAGGATGTGTCTGCTACATACACATATTTCACGATATTACCTTGTGGATTGTATTGATCGAGCTATTTCTGATTATTGCTTTGTTGATGGCAGCTTACTCGAAGTTTTCCAGAGTATTTTTAGCTTGCAGTGCTCTTCGGATTTTATTACCCGTTTGGTATTAGCTTTACTTTGTTTATCGCATTCTTTGACCGCTTTTCTAGAGAGCATGAGAAGTAGGGTTTTACCGCTTTCCTTGCCATGAGAAGTAGGAATAGAGATGTATGATGGGGCTTCCGTAGTTGAAGCATGTTCAGGAACCCCTTTGGTTTATTTAAAGACTCGTTTAGGGAAATTCTGTTTGCTAATTGTGTTTGGTTTGTTTAAAATCCTCCATCATGCATAGGAAGGTAATTCTCAGTAAGTGTTTACATTTGTGCTTGCATAGGTCAAGTGGTTAGGCAACCTGACGTGGCACCACTACGCAAAGACCCACGTTGTTATTTTTCCTACTATCGAGTCATGATATATGGGGCAAGCAAAAGGGGTCCGTAATCGACTCCCACAAAGTTCTAGTCCGTGTCAGCCTGCACACGCGAATCGTGTTGCTTCCTTTATCGAGTCAATAATAAAAAGTGGCAAGAGTTCCCTATTCTGACTCTCCACGCTTTCCTGGGGTTCATATTTATTGCTGAACTCGCATCATTTGATCTTCACACTTGACAATTCATGTCATGAGGTGATACCCTTCACGAGAATCAGATGTGTCGGCTCCTGGTTGACTCACGGTATACTCGTTACCGTTCACAGACTATGAGACTTCCTCCTTTTCCTACGCTTGTGTCACATTTGTTTTTTGCATTGCATTGTTTTTGTGCTTCTGCTAAAGCACTTGTTTGCTTCATGCCTTTTGTCGTCTTTGACTCTACCTTAGGTAACGATTCGAGATAAACATAAATCTAGGTTGCAAACCTTTTCCATTCCCTTTTGTCGTCTTCGACTCTACTTTAGGTAACGGTTTGAGATAAACATAGATTTAGGTTGTAAACCTTTGCTATGTTCCCTTAGGATTTTCTCGACTCCATCTTAGGTAGCGATTCGAGTTAGACGTTAGGTTGTAATCCATGTATGATAACTTTAGGGATAGAACTAGTTAGTTTCTCTTTCTTGTTTTCTAGTTTCTTTTGCATCCTTGCATGTAATAAAGCTAAAACTTGTTTTCTTTTCTTTTGAAAATCAAAACACTTAATAATGGTTCAAACTCCTTTTTCAAGGTAAAAGCAATCAACCAATGCAAATCTTTTTCGTCTGCAGGCTTTCTTTTTGTGTTTAAAACCTTTTTCTGAAAGGATGTGCTTCACCCGCACTGTTTAAAAACCTTTTCAAAAAGGACGTGTTTCACCCGCACCATTCCTAAACTTTTCCGAAAGGACGTGCTTCACCAGCACTGTTTAAAAACCTTTTCAGAATGGACGTGCTTCAGCCGCACTGTTCCTAAACTTTTTCAGAAGGACGTGCTTCACCCGCACCGTTCATTAAAAAACACAAAGTCCACCAAAATATATGAGTCAAACTACGATGCTCTGACTTTCCCATTGCACGAGGGAATACGTAGGCATCTTTTCACGGGGCTCGATCGAGCAAAACTTTGTAAATACTTCCTTCTTTTCCCCGTGTTTTCTTTATTTTCTTTTCTTTCACATGCATACTCTTTTAGCATACAAATGTAGCGATTAAGAGATAAATAGGTATAAACACACCCATTAGATAGAAAATATAAGTGAATACCGTAGAGTACTACGGGTGTGTGGGGTGCTAATACCTTCCCCTCGCGTAATAGACTCCCTTACCCTACCTCTCGGTCGCAAGACCGTGTCTTATCCATTTCAGATTTTCTCAATATGTTTACCTTTCTCCTTTAGCGAGATAAAAAATGTTTGATGGCGACTTCATTGATATAGTTATCGGATGATGTTCAACCGATTGTTTAAGTAATCAGTTTTTTATTATAGTGAATTCAGTCCTCGTTGAGAGAGGCGAAATCACCTTGGTGGGTGGACTGGAGTAGTTTGAGTTTCAAACAAACCAGGATAAAAATACCTGTGTTTTATATTGTTGTTACGCTAAAGGAAAAGAAAAAGAGAAATTTATTCAACCCCCTTCTAAGTGTCTTCTAAACCTTCACTAGCTTTCATATCCAAATACCAAGAGTCGATGAAGAAACTCGTGAACCAGTTTCGCAGCCAATTCACATAAATATCTTCACCACTGTCATACCCCAAAATTTGCCCTCCATCTACTCAAGAGATTTCATACATCTATACTCAAGGATTCCTCAAGAGTTGATCAGACAAACTCTCTCCTAGACAATCAACCCAAACTAGGGTTTGGCAATTCTCAGGTCAAGATGGACTCCCAACATCTCCAATGGTCTTCATGCCTCCTCATATGCTTCAAAGATTCTCCATGTCAAGTTTCAAGCCTTACAAGTCAAGTTTCCTCAGACAATTGTTCAGATGGTTGAAAATCAGTTGTATTGGACAAAAAGTCAACTGTGGTCAACATACAGTCAAACTTCATAATTTTTTGGTCAACATCCTCATTTTGAAGTTAAATTCATCATTTGATCAAGGGTTGATCATGATTCATCAAGAAAACTCAAGATTTGCTCAAAAGTCAGACTTTCTAAATTAGGGTTTCTAGGTGAAAAGTCAACTGAACTTTGACTGATCATAACTTTCTCATACTTTCTCATAAATCTTTCCACCACCTCTTGTTTTGAAGGAAATTCAATTCTCTACAACTTCATGTCTCACAAGAATGTCCAAAAAATGCTTCATTTGAGAGGTATAGCTCAAAACATTACAAGTCATTTTCAAAGTCAACAAAAAGTCAACTTTTTGTTTTGAAGATATATTGAGAATGGTAACTCCAATTGAGATGAGACCAAAAAGTTTGGTTAGAGGACTCTTAGATCTTTCCAAAAAGTCCAAGAACACTCAAAAATATGGAAAATTGCGCAAGATACACCATTCACAAGTTGGGCAATTTTGAAGAAGTGCACAAAGAGAGATGCTTCTAAAAATCAAATTTTTTGCAAATGGGCTTGCTTTTTCTCCATCCAAACTTATTCCTCATACAATTAGGAATATCCAAGCCCAATGCCACGAATTTTTGATTTATTTTTCTATTTAATTTGTAATTTATTCATTTAAATGCAAATTAAATTTAAAAATAAAGTACAAAATTAAAATTAATTGCAAAGATTGATTTTATTCTTTCCTTGAGACTCAAGTAACTTACAAATGCCAGCAATTTTCGAAAATTGATCAATTTGGCAAGATTGGATTGAGAATTAATCAAATTTTGAAAATTTGATTTTGTACAAAAATCAAAATTGATTTTCATTGAATGGTGATTGATTCTTACCAAAACAATGCCAAATCCTTCCAAGACTTATACCGATGCATACCAATCGAAAGAGAACGAAAAAATTGCCTTAGAAACCCTATTCCAAAGCTCAAAAAACCGTGGTGCACAAGTTATTGGCAATCCTACTTCCAGCCGTTTCCAATCGATTTTGAGGTGTCCAACACATCCCTTGACATCTCCAGAATCGATTCAGACCTTTACTTTGCCAAAAAACATCAAGAATCGTGAAAACGAAATCGGTTTGTTCTTGAATTTTCAAAATTCGAATTCCTTCATTCATGCATTATTAACTCGATTTGTTGTTGTTTTTGTGTTTAATGATGTGTTTGCAAGCTTTCTGGGCAAGCCAATTGAATTTCCATGGCCTGAATCGTGTTACACCATAGCTAGGGTTTCTGAGCTCGATTTAGGGCTTTGCTTAAATGGAAAAATTGGACAATAGGACCTATACCATCGTGTTCGAACGATCTCGTGAATCGAACCATGCTTTTAGAACTTATTTATATTATGTATTGGATTTTTGATTGTAGCGGGGACATAGCGTCGAGCAATGGCCGACGAAAATTCAAATATTTGAAAGGTTGAAGACGCATCGCGCATCTGAAGGAGGAAGCAATGGAAAGGCAACGTGTATATTCCACTCACTCCGCTTCCAAAAAAGAGAACATGCCATGGTCAAGGCGTTGGTTTTCAAGGTTTGAGGTCGTCCCTGCTCGAACCATGGGACCATTCTTTTGCAAGTTTGCAATTTCTTCATATTTTCATATTTTAATATTTTCCATACATTTTAATTTCTTTTCATATTTTTATTTCGCATTAAAAATCATCAAAAATTAATTTTCTTTTGCATTATTTTCATAAAATATTTATTTAATTTAATAAATTAAAAACACAATTTTGCATGCATATTTATTTTTATTCATATTTTGCATTTAAATCACATTTAATTAGTTTTAATTATTAAATTGCATCCAAAAATCCAAAAATTTATTTTAGCATATTTATATTATTTCCAGCATGTAATAATTTTCTCATATAAAATTTGCATTTTTCTAACATTTTTCTCTTGTTCGATTCATATCGATTTCTCATTCCTTTACTGTTGATCCGATTCGACGATTCTTTCTTTATCATTTTATTTTTTCAATAATATAACTGTATATGGGATGTAATAGTTTAAATTAGGTTTTTATTTTCCTAAGTTTAAATTATGTATCGGCCCCAAAGCCTTGTAATAGCGTAGGATTTACCTTTCCGCACTTTACATTCCGCATTTTACTTTCCGCACCCTATAAATTGCTAGTAATTAGGCGTGTATGGCAAGATAATAACGAACATAGCCCACTAATTTTCAAGATAAAATATCTGAAATCAACACACTTTTTCACACATACACCCCTTAGGGTAATTCTCTCTCGTTGCCTTTACGATTACAAATGGTCATGTCCCTCGAACGTAGAGGTGTCCTAGCACCGTTGCCTTCCAAACAAATCATCATAGTCCCTTCGATACAAAGATCATAAGACCCACGATGTCGCCTCCGAATACATGATCTTGACCCTCGATTGTCGCCTACGAAAAATGATGATAGTCCATTCGAATGTGCTAGGATACTTCCTACAAGTTGCTTTCTATGACCATCCGATGTCCCTTCGAATGTCCCGCTTACATCCAACGAATGGAGCTACCTACTAACTAATGGTACTAGCGCTATTCTAAAGGAACGTAAAAGTACGAAAACGACCAATTCTGAGTGGGTAATAAGTCTTTTAGTTGCTTGCTCTAAACCAAATGCTTTTCACACCACACACTTTTTTTCCAAAGTTCAAACTCTTTTCAAAACATTTCCGAACACTTTGTATACACTCCTACATGAGTCATTACAAAGTCAAAGCGAAATGCCTTTTCAAAACATTTTTGTCAAACACACAGAAAGCAATTTTAAAAGGTGATCTAGAGCAACTAAGAGCCCGTAGAATAAACTACGGATGAAAAGGGGTGCTAATACCTTCCCTTTTCATAACCATTCTCCCGAACTCAGAATCTAACGAAGGTCTTTTTCTGTACTTTTACCTTCCCTTAATTGGATAAAAATAAAAGTCGGTGGCGACTCTTGCTATCCGCACATTTGTGATACAAATCCTACAAAGTCAGTTCACCGTGTTACAACCACTACGTGTTTAGCATTCGACAAGTCCCCCCAAAGTCGTTGAAAGAATACCTCACACGTATAAAAAATCCACCATAAGATTTGTCCACCAAAACTAAGATATGTTCGTAGGAGCTTTTCAGAATAACTTCAAATCAAGGCATCTCAATGATCCCCTCGCCCAAAGGCTAATATCTTTGTTAATATAGGTGGTCATAAGGGAGAAATGCTACATCAGGGGTGAGGAAAGTAATGCCAAAAATAAGGCCTTAGACTTAAAAGGGCACGTTCCTAGTACGAAGACTCACAAAACTCGTGGAAGAATAACTACACCTCGTCCACCAAGGACAAAACAATATTCTAGTGAGGTGGAAAATTTGTGGAGGGACTCATGCCCTGAAACACTCATCTCAAATAGACCTGGACAAAGGTTCTCCACCTACATAATATTTCTACGCCTTCAGCTCCAAAAGCGGATGTTATGGGACCTAAGCCTGGTAGATGGTGTAAGTTTCACAAGGCTAAAGAAAACCACACAAAATATTGTTTCCAGCTCAAGAAAGAGATAAATTATTTGATTCAGGAGGTTCACCTTAAGAAATATGTTAACAACGACTCATCTCTAGTTGTTATATTCCCACGACGAATTAACAAGTCTACTATACTCAAACCCTTTATGTATGGCTCACTGATTTCTACTAGAGGTTTCATATCCCTATTAAACCATCGTAAGTGAAATTAGGCAATATAATAGTACATTAATTCGAATGCCACAACTAGAGGTCTTATATTCCTATTCAACAAACGTAAGGACAATAATTTCCCTATTTCAAATGCGTAAGCCAAGGGTCAGTATTCCCTACGCACCCAATATTAGCATAACATAATATATCAAATAAAAATAATTAAGAACAAGAGATAATATAATTTTAATTATCCATATAATATCCAATTTAACATGTGTCCCAACAAGTTCATCTCATAAAACCAAATCTAGAGTAGATTAACTACTCATATTCCAACGATAAATTACCAAGATAGATGATGAAGTTTGCATGAAAATAACTTGAAGTAACTAGCATCTAATGCTCCAAAAACCGTTCCCTTAGTTCTCATTGTCGCCACTTTCTGTCTCTAAATCAGAATAATTGAGAAATTTTCAAAAATCTCCTTTTAAAGGTGTCAAATTGATTTAGATCGCGTTAGAAAAGCCTAGAAAAATACATATCGCGTGAGTGATGGCCTATGCGATGATGTTTCACAGTGTGATGGCTTGTGCGATAGCCTGTGTGATGATGTATCACATGCGCGATGTTGTGTTATGAGTTGCGTGATTATTCTATTAACTTTTACGTTTTTATACCGTTTCTATCTAATTTTCACCAAGTCTATATTTATCCATACTTAGTGGTTTTTGCATCTTTCTTTGGCCTTTATGCTTGATATTTGCTCATCTTTGATTGAGTTTGCTCTGATTTCTGAATGAAATATACATAATGAATGAGTGTCATCATAATATCAAACTTATTATGTTTGTTTTCCTCAAGTAACTTTCCTACAACAACACATTTCAAGCTGAAAAACAAATTACAACAATACAAATAAACATCACCATTTTAATATTTTTGTTACCTGATCATCATCCAAGTTCCTGACTTCAATGTAGAAAATTTAGAAAATATCCTCAACCTTATCAAATACTCAACTTGTCTCTCATCTCACTATAACTCGCTTAATTTGACAGGGTAATATCTCTATCTAAATACATAACATTTTATACTGAGTTTGATCACATTCTAATAAATTTCATCAAAGTAATCAAAACACACATATTTAAGGGATTTATCAGTTATAATAGGGCTTATGTTCGGGTAGGATATTTTTGGGAAAGTAGGTTTAAGCCTTTGGAGTTAGGTACCTAGTTCTTCTTTTGTTATCACACCAACTCTTTTCTTGATTATCGGTACTAGAGATTTATACTTTTGTGGTGTTCATTATTCATTTTGCATTCATTTTCTTTCTTTTTTCTCTTATTTTTGAAGAAGTTGTTTTAACTTCTTGTTTTATTATTTTTTTTGAAATTTTAACCAAGTATATCTAGTACCTCAAACTTAAACTTTACTCACTTCCAAGAGCAACCCCAAACTTATTCTTTTTCATATAACATGAAAACTAAATATTCTACCTAACTCTAAAAAGAGGGTAAAATAATTTAATCTTTCAAGTCAAATGGATAATATATTTGGCTATGCCAGCGAAAGAAAGGCTAAGCTCAAAGTGGTTAGTATATGATATTCATAATAATACATGTTGACTTGAAAAGGATAAGAGTTTATAAAAAAACAACTGTCTCGGTGTGTGTAAATCAAACCAGATAAATTTAATCGGAAATAGTTCAAACCTGATAAAATAATAATGCATTGATACACCCAATGAAATGAATAGTAAACAATGAAAAATTTATGGCTCACACCTTACTAGTTGAGGTGTGTGAAGATTGATTACAAATATGTTAATTACCTTTTTCTTCCTTCTCATTCAATCTGTAATGAACCTTCCTATTGATCACATTTTTTTTCTAGTGATTCTTTTGGTTCATCTGATTATTGCTAAAGTTGAAAATTTTTAACTGCAAGAAACAACAACCACACACTGTTTCATTAAGTAATGAATTATCAAAGTGGTAAAAAAGAGAACTAAGTATTTTAGCTACTACAAGCTCTTGTATGGAAGAAACATGACAGTTCTAAAAAGTTCAAGGGAAAATAAGACAAGACTCATAGCAAGAAGTCTTGGTCGAACCCTCAAAAGCATAAGGTCGATGATTGTGCTTATGTATCCTTGAAAAAAGGAGAAGGAAAATCTTATAAAAAAGACAAAGAAGTGAAAAAATGTGTAGTGCTATAACTGTGAAAAGTGGAAGCGAAAAAAGGCAAGGAGGAAGGAGAAAACCTTGCACGCCAAGATTCAAATGATTTTAAAGAAATGGTGGTTATAGCTGCAGTTGAAGATAACCAGGTAGACACCAAAATCTGGATTCTCAATACAGGCTACTCGAATTACATGACTGATAGAAAGCATGATTAATAGATTTTGACGAGTCAAAGAAGATCAAGGTCAAACTTGCAGATAATAGCTCATTGTAAGTAGAAGATACTAGTGACATATTTATGCAAATGGTAAAATTAACAAAGGCTATGATTAAAGATGTACTCTATGTACCTGGATAAAGTGTAATTTGCTAAGTGTTCGAGTGCTGATCGGAAAAGGTTTCTCAGTGGTTATGAAAGATGGATCCATGGAACTGTTCGACAATCATAAAAATCTGGTCTTGAAATCTCTTATGTTAAAGAATAAGATATTTAAGACCATGATCATTTCATTGAGGTACATTGCCTAAAAAAGTTGTCAACCTTAAGAATAGTTGGTTGTGGCATTTGAGGTTTGGTCATTTGAAATTTAGGCCACTCAATCAACTGACCATTCAAGATATGGTAATGTGTATACCAAGTCTTGTGATGGCTGAAAAAAGTAGTGCATTCAGATGTATGTGGTCAGTTTAAGGATCATACCATTGGTGGAAACAAGTATTTGTCTCATTTGTCTATGAGTATAGTCGAAATTTTTGAATCTATGTGATCAAGCTAAATAACAAAGTATTTGAATTTTTTAGAGATTTAAGATGCTTGTCAAAATCTAAGTGAAAAAAGGATCATGGTTTTGCAAACAAATGGAGGCGGTGAATACCCATCCATAATATTTGAATAATTATGTGCAGAACACGATATTGATCACGAGGTAAATGCTCCTTACACACTTCAACATAATGGAATAATAGAAAGAAGAAACACGACCATATTGGACATGGCGAGATGCAAGCTGAAGTAGAAGAAATTGCTAAAATCCTTATGGAGTGAAGCAATAACTAATGCTATTTATATTCTGAACATGTCCCCTACCAAGAAGTTAAAGAACAAGGTTCCTGAAGAAGTTTGAAGTGGCAAACGAACATCAGTGAGTCATCTGAAAGTGTTTAGCTATATTTGTTATAAGCATGTTCCTGATGCGAGGAGAAAGAAACTTGATGGCAAGACTGAACCTATAATTCTTATATGATATCATAAAACTGGAGCATATAAGATGTTCAATCCAATTAATGAGATGATCATGATGAATCGAGATATTGTGATTGATGAGATTTCTGCCTGAGATTGGAATTTTGGTGATGCAATTGACAAGCCACTTATGAGTTATGACTTCGATGAAGAAAGTAATGAGGCCGAAATCGAAGAAATTACTGATATTCTAATCAAAGACAAAGTTGAAGCATCGCTCACATTTATAACACATTAGAAGAGGGTGTGTCTAGCACAAGCCAAAGACCTCAAATAACAGAGTTCCTCCAGCAAGAATTCAAGACTATGAAGTGGTTGGTGATGATGTAGTCACACCAGATAGATAATTGGTTAATTTTTCTTTACTTGCAGGTGCTGAACCAATCAAAAATAGTGAGACTTTAAAGAATAAATAATGGAACTCAACTATGGTCGAAGATTTACAAGCGATCAACATAAACAACACATGGCAGTTAGTCAGATTGCCATCTCACATAAAAGTTATCAAAGTGAAGTGGGCGTTCAAGTTGAAGCACAATGTTAATGGGTCGATAGATAGACATAAGGCAAGATTAATAGCCCAAGTATTTCTTATGAGAGTTGAATTCTATTATTATGAAGTATATGCACCAATAGCAAGATTGGAGACTCTCAGATTAGTGGTAGCCTTAACATGTAGGCAAAGTTAGTCGATATTTTACTCTGGTATGAAATTACCATTTTTGAATGGTCCCTTAGATGAAGAGGTATATGTCAAACATAAACTCTTGGTTTTATAATACACGAGGAAGCAAGGAAAGTGTACAAGTTGCACGAAGCCCTCTATGGCATTAAACAAGCACATTAGGCATAAAAGGAGAATATATACTCATACTTAGTCAAATTGAGATTCATCAAATGTAAATCTAAGTATGTAGTCTATGTTCAGGTTGTGTCACAAGATATAACCATTATTTGTTTATATATCGATGACTTGTTGGTAACTGGAAATATCCTAGAGAACTTCTCGAAGTTCAAAGAGCTAATGATAAGTGAATTTGAAATTTTGAATCTGGGAAACTTGTCATATTTCCTACGCATGGAATTTCAAATTACCAATTAAAGTATGGTGCTACATCAAAGGAAGTAAATATACTTAAGAGATTCATATTGGATGATTCGAATCATGCATCCTCACCTGTCGAACCAAATTTGAAGTTGGAAAAGCACGAAGAGGAAGACAAAGTTGATGTCACTTTGTTCAAATAAACTTCCAGATCTCTTAGATATGTATGAAACAGTCGACCTAATATAAGTTTATTAGTCGTATTAATGAGCATACACATGAGTGAACGAATGGTGTCACACATTAATGATGCCAGAAGAATTCTAAGATTCTTAATAGGATCGAGAAATTATGGATTTCTGTTTCCACGAAGGTTTGAAGGCAAAGAAACTGTAATTAATTGCTATTTAGATGTTAGTTGGTATGGAGATAAGGAATATCGAAGAAGCACAACTAATTATTTCTTTCAAGTATTTGATGCCCCAATATCACGGTTCTCGAGAAAGAAACCTGGGGTGACATTGTCATCGTATGAGGTTGGATATATAGTAGGATCCTATGTTGTGTGTCAAGCAATTTGGAACAAATATTTACTGGAAGAGATAGATGTCGAAGTAAAGAAACCTATGGTGCCGCATATTGACAACAAGTCAGCCATATTGTAAAAAATTCAGTTATGCATTGAAGGAGTAAGCACATCGAAACTAGATTTCACTTCTTAAGGGAGAAGGTAAATCAATGTGAACTTGAAGTAATACATTTCTCAAGTGAAGAACAATTGACACTTTTTCACCAAATGATTGAACCTTGAGAAAGAAATTATGAATAATCCAGATCAATTATGAGGTTTAGAGTTTGTTACTTAATTTACAAGTCAACCTTTTTTTTTTGTTTTCAACATCGATATCGTCCAATTCGGGGTCTGGCTAGGGATGACAAAAAAATCCGTACCCGTGGATGAAACCTGTCACGGGTACAAGACACATAGCTTAATAGATATCCAAAGATAAAATAAATGGATATTTAAGTACCCATGTAGTAATGGATAAAGATATAAATAATGATACCATGTTCGCAAATATCCATATCCGTTAATAAATTATAAGAATTACTTAAATATTAATTTATTATATTATATCTTGTCAACTTTTAAGAAATTAATTAATTTTTTTAAAAGTTTTTTTTGAAGAAAATCTTTAACATTCTATAAAAATCATATTGGTTATTTCATATTTAAGTTTTTTCTTTACTCCATACCTCATGTCAACAATTTCACATTCCAACCAACCACTTTCCATATCCAACTGGTGCTTTTCTTTCAACTCCTATGTTGTTAGTTCTTTCACCATAACTTACAATCGCATCATCTCTCATTTTTTTAAAAATGAAATGAATGAATATTATGTTTTGGTGAGAATGAAGAAAATTAATGTAATAAATTTTTTGTTAAAATAAGAGAGATTTGTATGGATGTTATGTGATAATAATTTATTGCGTCTTTAAAAGAAGTTGAAATTTTTTGTTTAAAAAAATAGAAAAAAAAAAGTTATTCATGAATATCTAAAAACTCCGATCACAGTTGCGGGAATCAGACAGTGGTCTTCTATATCAAGTTTAGCGTCAATCACCACTAAATCAACTAATGATTTATTTCATTCTTTTTCTCTACTCATTAAAAATGTCTTAGACACCAACCTTTTAATATTTATATTACATACGTGTTAGCAAATAAATTCGTGAATTTCTTATTCCACCCCATAACCTTTGAAATTCTGGTAAGGCAGACTCAGAATGTCATGACATCTGATCCGACATTATAAAACAGACAAGGTAGAATTAAAATAACAGTGTAGGAAACAAAAGAATACAAGGAATTATTAACCCAGTTCGGTTCTAACCAACCTACGTTTGGGGGCTTCCAAGCCAGGGATGAAGTTCACTATCAACAGTACTAATTCGGAGCTAAACCTTCCTTGTTTACACCTCCTCACTTAATCAAACTACCCAATGACCCTTCTACCTAAGATACCACACTTAGATATGAGAATCTCCGCTCACTCCCTCAGTATCACAAACAGTGACACTAAACAAAACTAAAAACAATTTGAAAATACCACACTTCAAACACAATACAAAAATAATCAACTTATGACATAAACTAACTAAGACTAAAATCAACATGCTTATAACTTAGGACACACCTTGGAGTTACTTCACAGTTTCCTCCAAGAACATAACACCCTCTTACCTATAGGCTTCAAGGTGTACACATGGTGACCTTCCCACAATCCGGGAGATTCACTCTACAGACTCATCTCTAAAAACTACATTATATTTAATCACGCCTGGTACCAAACTTAGGTTATAAAGCTTCTATTTATAACCTATTACTCAACTGGATTTGAGTCTTCAAAACATAACAAACTGACATAACAAACTGCTGCTAAAATTGCTCCACAATATTCTCCAAAACAGCTCCAAGATATTCTCCACAAATATCCCCATATTGTTATAACATAACAAACTGACATAACATACTGCTGCTAAAATTGCTCAACAATATTCTCCAAAATAGCTCCAAGATATTCTCCACAAATATCTCCATATTGTTATAACAACAAATAGAGAATCAACAACTCTGCAATAGATTCTCCTATAAAGTCTCCCTAATATATCTCCATAATTTGGGCTCCAATTAACAACAAGTAAGTTATTACAATTTTGCAAAAGATTCTCCTTAGGAATCTTCGCTCATATGAATCCAATCATCACCAAACAAGATGTCATGACATCTTCTTCGACATGTTGTTCCAGATGTTGAAACATTTCAACACAACATGTTTCTTCATTAAATAAAATTTCAACCGGTTTTCTCCTTACAAGTTATAAATCCTATTTAACCTATTGCTGCTAAATTAGTTTTACGAAACATAAAGCCAATCCTAAAAATAGAGAATCAACAATCTTCTTGCGCACCACGTGAATTTCCTAAAATTCCACTAGAAACCGGAAGTATACTTTCGGTTCGCACCCCATATCATGCAAATCATGTTGAAAATGGTTAGGTGTAAACCGAAAGTATAACTCCGGTTCCAAACCGTAAATATATTTCCAGTTCTTAGACGCACTTAAGGGCGCCAGAAACTCTTCCCCTCCCCATAACAACAAATTATTTCAAAAACAAACTCAAACTCTCTTTTCAACCCTTCTCACCAAAATTAAAATTTTTCTCAAACAATCAACACAAATCATCAAGCATTGGATAAATATAACATATAACGGAATTAAGCAAGCAACAACCACTTCCAATCAATCAAGTAAGTGATTTAAGATATTTTTAGAGTTTGTGTAATTTCTATTGAAATTAGTGAAATATGGTTTTAAATGTGTTGTTTTATGTAGTTTATATCATTAGGATTCATTAGAACACAATTTATAAACATTATTTGACGATCAATGTATTTTTTTGACACATTTAGGGTTTTGGGGAGGGCACCTTCGTAGCTCTGTTTTCGCAAAAGAAACTGGTATTTTACTTCCGGTTTAGGGGAAGAACAAAATCGGAACTATACTTCGGTTTCTCTCTGCATTTCCCCCCTTCCCCCCCCCACTTTAAGCCATATGCTAACATTTATTTCTTACTTATACAGAAGATATAAATGAGAGAACGTCACGATTGACGCACGGGAGGGTTGCACAACATGCTTCTGTATGGAGAGAGATGAGTCAAGCAACACAACCTCTTTTGACATTCAGACAGGCTATGCCAGATGCACATTCTTCTGGTTCTGATTCTATTCCTCCTACATCTTTCTCCCGTAGCATACGAGATTCTCCAGTCCATCCTTTCCCGCCTCCGTCCTACCGTATACGCACATCCTCGCCATCTAGGATTTTTGAGACGTGATCCTCATCGGCTGCGCAGGCGCAACCATCTGAGATGAGACTTGATGCTACACCCCAGCACCTGAGGTACCAGTGTCACCCGACCCGAGGCACCAGTGCCATCAGAGGCACCAGAGGCACCAGAGATACCAGAGGCAATAGAGGCACCAGCGATACCCTAGGCCCCTCAGGTACCTTAGGTCTTTGGAAGGGGACCTTATGACTTATCTCTGCTCCCTCTTTATCACACCCATGTGGCTAGATATATTGGATGGACAAGTATGTAAATTAAATTTGTATTGCAGTTATGAATTTTCTTATGAATACTATTATGAATTCTAACAATGATTTTTTTCTTGCAGGATCGTGATACACTGAAGGTCATAAATCATGGGAGGAAGATCAACATACTTATTACCCCTCCCAAGCCATGGTTTGATGATCTTCTACGCCTTACAGGGTTGGGACATTTGACCCTCTGTGGATATAGCATGGTCAACTGGGGGATGATCAACACTTTTGTAGAGAGGTGGCACCATGAGACGTCTTCGTTTCATCTACCACATGGCGAGATGATGATCACACTCAATGACGTCGCGTGTCTGCTTTACCTGCCGATCAAACAGGCCTTTATGAATCACTAGAAGTTGGAGAAAGATGAGGCCATTACTTTGTTGGTTGAGAGGCTGGAGTTACCGTGGATAGGGTCTCGAAGGAGGTTGATAAGAGGCGTGGTTGCCACGTGAGATATAACTGGTTGAAGGATGTTTTTACAGATGAGCTTACCCGTGCTACAACTGCTGATGGTGATCCTGAGTAGGTTACCCTTCAAAGGGGGTATGCCATGAAAGTATACCTCTTGTATCTTGTTGGCACACATATATTTTTGGACACTAGTGCCACTTACACTAACATCATGTACCTTAGGTACTTTGGTGATTTTGAGGCGATCAGTGGGTGGAACTTGTGGGTTGCCTGCTTGGTTTATTTGTATAGAAATTGGGATGCGGGGATTAAGTGGAATACGAGGCAGATCACCGACAACATGTCACTCATGACAGTATCAATTATTTCTCTTAGTTGTCTTTGTTAATTATTCTAATTCTAAAACTAACTGGTTTAATTTTGTTATATCAGGGATGGATCCTACAATACTTCCCCCGCATTTTTGGATGGTCACTTGTTGAGGGTTATATTGAGGATATGCCGCGTGCCTGTCCATACGAGCCGCTCAGAGAGAACCAAGCAACACTACCGTTCCGAGTTTACCTGGACTGGATAATGCATGAGGACATTCACTTCAATGCCTACACTGACCACCGTGAGACGATATTGTTTGATGATGTTTTGCTATTCACAGGTTGGTTGGCCCGCGAGACTCGCAAGACTGCTCCATACATGTTTGAGCGGGTGATGCGTCAGTTTGGGTTTACCCATACCATTCCTCGGGATCCTACTGTATGTGCTCCTTCGATACTGAAAAGGATGAAGATGGATTAGTTGTTTGATGATTTTGAGAATCATCTTGTACCCGATGAGGCAAGGAGTATTGTGCCTCTAGACGACTAGAGTTACGAAATTACATGATATGGTTCTTTCGGGTGTCCCATCCATACATGATAGAGGATGCTCTAGGAAACCCATCCAAGCCGGTTCATCAAGAGATCTTAGAGGAGGAGCAGACGAGGATGGATCATGCTTATGACGTGCTGCCTAGGTGTTGCTGTATCATGGAGCTTGCTAGGGATGACATTGAAATAAGGTTGTATTTTGACGCATCCGATGTTAGAGGAGTTTTGGAGGCCATCATGGAGGAGACTCATGGTGCCCTTATATACAAGAGACAACAGAGGGATGTCTCGAGGGTGACAGACCGACTCATCATTCGCCATACCCAGTAGTTTAGGTTGATCATTCACTTGTATTTTGATTTTGTATTGTATCGAATTTGTATTTTGGATACCATTATTGTGAAATGTATTTTAGATAACATTTTTGGTCTTTTGTTCGATTTATAATTTGTATAATTTGTTATATTTTTAATTTGTACAATTTTTCTAATTATTACTTTTGTTCAATTTGTTACATCCAATATGAAACCAAAAATATATTTTTGATTTTAAAAAAACATTTTTAAAAATACATAGAATTTAATTTCATCCCATTAACTGGATTAAATTTTTTTCATAAATTCTTGATGAAAGATTTTCTAATGTCTATGACCAAACAAGATTAAGTTAACCGTTTTCTGGGTTCTATTTAACGTTGTTTAAATATATTAGATGTTATTTTGATTGTATAATATATAGTTTGTTATAGTGTTAGAAATTATAACATGTCTACATATATATGTATTAAAATTAAATTACAATGTGTGTCTGCAATTGCAATCGTGATATACATGATATACTAAGAACGTGACACCAACTTATGGCTACTATGTTATTGTCTATTTAGTGTCAAAACCTATAATATTTACCAAAGCCCCCGCCCCACCAAATACAGCTATTTTATTCTATGTGTAAAATATATTAATATGCTGAAATTCTTAAGCCACCGCATGAATTTTTTAAAAATTAAAAAAAGTATTTTTAGTTCGCAAATCACGTTGAATAATGTTGAATTAAATAAAGTTAGATGTAAATTAGAAGTATAATTTTGATTTTAAATTATATGTAATTTTTAAATAATGCGTGTATGAAATCAAAATTAGAATAACTTCTTAATATTATATTATTTAGTTTGGAATCAGAAATATATTTTTGATTTTCACCTAAATGTTAGTAATATGATACGAACCGGAAATAAACTTTTAGTTTCTAAAGATATTTTGGGGTTTTCATGGAACGCGTCTCGTCTTTAAGGATGGATTAAGAAATTCACAAAATATGGAATAGCTATAAGATACACTTATTTTCCATTCTTTAAAATATTTTTATATATTAAAGGATCTTGCTAATGTGTCCTAAAGACATATGTTAAACATACTATAATTAAAAAAAGTAAATATAATTTAATTTAATAAAGTCAATTTAAATTTTAAAATATTAAATACACGTATTTCAAAATAATATTTCCACGGATAACTTCTTAACATGTGCCCTTAGGACAATGACACATGTTAGCTTTTTTCTATATTAAAATTAGAAATTAAATTTGGAAAATTTTCTAACTAATTATCACATACTTTTAATTAGAATATTTCACTAATAAAAATTAATACAAAATCAATTTTATAAATACAAGTGTATAATTTTCTCTAATATGCAAATTACTCATGATATTATGCAAATTGCTTATATTTTCACTCTTTAAATAATATTTAAGTATACTTGTTATATTTTTATTGGAACAAAGTAAGAACCACATCTAGAGAATTGTATATAAATTTTGTCCTTAATATTAATGATTAATGAATTTACTTATTCTACCCCTAGTTAATTAATTCAGTGGTGATTGATGCTAGACTTGATAAGATGTCAAAATTGATCCTCCAACCCATCTAAATTGATGGTAAATTTCTTTTTTCTTTCCGGAAAGTAAATATTTAATACATTTACATTAATTTCTTATTTTTTATATGTCATTTTTAAAATTCAATATATTAACATATTTTTATAATACCTTTTATTATTTATTATAGAAAATAATAAAAATAAAATAAAATTATAACTAATTTGAAAAAAAAAATGGCACAAAACCATAATACCTATATTAATACTAGCTCTTTAAGATGAATTTGTATAACAGTACATTGAACATCAAATTTCCTTAACATTCCTAAAATATATAAATACCAGGAAATGACAGTTGTAAACAACTTGCACTAATTATACATTTAATTTTACAATAATAATAATAATAATTATACTAATATAAAAAAGTAACTTATTTTATACCCAAGTTGCGAAATATTTTTTCTTTCTATAACTTAAAAATTATCACACTTAAAAAAAGATATATTTTTTAAAATAAATGTCGATGATATTTTTTTTCTTGTAAATTTACTTTATATATAAGATTACATGAATCACTTTTAATTTATTTTTAATTTCTGATAATTAAAACTTCTAATAATTAATATAAATAAATAGTATTATTTTTTCTCTTTTATTTATCATATTTTATTAAATTATATAAAAAATACAACTATTATTATGGGAGATAAAACTAAAGAGTAAGCTATAACAATAATTTGTAATACTAATAATAATCACTTTTTTTGGACAACTAATCACTTATTTAAAATGCAAAAAGTTGCATATGAGGCACAAATATTCCTTGACATTCCATGATTTCAGCTACAACTTTTTGTTTCCACTTATCATTCCTTTCATTCATGCCACTCCTCTCCTCATCATAATTTATTCTTATTTAATATTATCTCTATCCTAAAATAAACATTTAAATATTGACTATTTTATAAAAATTTAAAAAATAATATAAATACATATTATTATTTTTACAAAAAATATCTTTATTACATATTAGTATATATATTACCATATATCTATTTTTACTATAAATAAAAATGATACAAATAGTATTAATTTTTAGTTAAAAATATAATAATTAACATTCTATTAAAAATTACCAATTATATATATATATATATATATATATATATATATATATATATATATATATATATATATATATATATATATATATATATATATATATATATATATATATATATTTCTTTGCAAGTAGATAATTTAATTTAGAAAAAAAGGAAGAATATTTGTTAATAAAAGAATAGTTTAAATTTGCAAGTTTTCCTTAATATAAGGATTTGATTAGATTATGTAACATTATTATGTTATGTTGGTGTGAGAAAAACATAAGGAAACTGTGGTTTGGCTTTGGCATGCTCTCTCATTGATTTCAACGCACGTTCATCTCTTTCTTTCTTTTTCGCCTTAAACAAAGGAAAACAAAAAACCGTATCAATGGGTGGTTGTGCGACTAAACCGAAGGTTGCGAAAGATGGTGAACAGCCTGAACCTGAACCTCAACTGCTCAAGGAAGACATTGTTGTAACCAAACAAGAACCGCTGTTACAGGAGGAAGATGAAGAGCGTGGTGTCAACCTTAAAAATCTTGACCAACCTGTTGAGGATGATGATCAAGGAAATAAGCGACGTTCTCTTAGCTTGTTGTTCAACAAAGAGGTACGCACTCAAATTCCGCATTTGTAACCTTTTGTTTGTTCATTTCTGTTACTATTTCTTTCTGTTTTCTTTTTTGTGTGCAACATGTTTATAAATGTCTTGTGTTTACCTTCATTACGGTCGTTGCAGTGAATTTTGATTAGGAGGTGTTTGAAAAACACTTATTTTATGAAATTAAGATTTTTCATTTCATGAGAATTAAAAGTAAATTGAGTTTCGAGTTTCTGAATTTTTTATAAGTTTGATGAAAATACTTGAAAAATAGATACATGATTAATTGCATTTTGATGCGGATGCAGCAATATTGTGGGTGCAGTAGGGGTTGCGGACTTGAAATTAAAATTAAAACCATGGCGTGGACACCATTTAGTTTTATAATTCTATAAACAAAAGTAACAAAACATAATAATTAAACATAGTTGTTTATGTTATGAACTTTAATTGTTTTGGCAAGGTTCTCCTAATTAGTTTTCGAAGATTCTTATAAACATTAAATCATGCACTAAATGCGTAGCAAACAAAGGTGAAACCCCTTTTTGGAGGACCCTATATGTTTGGATTCAACCTCTTTGATTTTGTGTAACAGCTATCATTGCTGTCATGCTCTTGTTATAATTAACTAGCGTGTCCCACGGTTTCAATCATGAATGATGGCAAAGTGTAAACAAAAGGTTAGAACAGTGATTCTAGTGCACGTTTGGATATGATTCTTTCTAAGAGGGGTGATTCATTGATACAACCTATCTAGAATTTCTATACATAAAAGAGTTTGCACGTAGATCTCCGTCACACATTTTGCTTACGCCACCGTGTACACACCAACGCAGGGCTGTCTTAAATTTTTGGTGGCTCTGTGTAGGTTAGGTACAGTTACTTTATTACAAAAAACATATATACTAATTTGAACTTACTTTATTATTCATTTTTTTCTCTATATTTGGTTGTTGAAAAAGTTTGAAATGCTATGAGTTTGAGTTGACTGTGATGGAATTGGATCCTAGACAAATACATGAAGTTAAACATGCATAGTAAATGGTGGATCTCCTAATACATGTAATGTTTGGAGCTACTAACTGGTGGATTTTAGTAAAGATAGTTGGAGTGATAAGTTGCATGATTAGGTAGTTTGAAAGGATAGCATAAAAGTTAAAGTGATAAAGAATTAATGATTCAACTCCTATTTGCAGTTAAAAATGTTCAACATAGAATGTGGCCCATATTAATGAAACATTAATTTGATATGTATAGTTTTCTAACTTTTTTTTTTCCTGATGTTCTATGTTGTCGTAGAATGAAGACGAAAAGGTTACCACAGAAAATGAAAATCCCAAAGCTGAGGAAACTGCAAAACATGAAACATTAGAAGACAAGAAACCTTTGGAGGATGCTAAAAGCATCGAGCCGAAAGTGAAACACGAATCTCCAAAGAAAGAGGAAAAACTACATCAGGAAAGCACGATCATTGAGCCAGCTGAAAAACAAGAATCTCCAGTGGTTGTTGATGATGTTGAGGAAGTTTTTTCACTACATAATCCAGCTAAAGAGAGTGTCAAGACAGGAATACCAGAAGCAGCTAAGGAAACTTCAGAAGAAACTATAATCATTGAACCAGCAAAAGAAATAGTGGTGAAACAGAATCAAAAAACTAATGCAGCTGAGGTAACATCATTTATCTTATTATTATTTCTCTCGGCTACAAAACGCCGTCTGTGGGAATCGAACCCACGACCACGTGGTTAAAAGCCACGCGCTCTACCAGCTGAGCTAAGACGGCTTGTTGGCCTGACCTTTCATTTCTAATTTAATCATTTGTTCTCTGACTTGTTCTATGATATCTTAGAATGAAGATGCAAAGGTTTCCACAGAAAATGAAAAAACCAAAGCTAAGGAAACTGTGAAACAAGACACATTGGAGGATGCTAAAATCATCGAGCCAACAGTGGAAAAACTAACACCGGAAACCAAAAGCAATGAGGCAGCTACAAAACAAGAACCTGTGGTGGATGCTAAAATCATCGAGCCAACAGTGAAACATGAATTTCCGAAGACAGAAGAGAAACTATCTCAGGAAACCAAGACCAACGAGCCAGTTACAAAACAAGAATCTGCTGTTGTTGTTGTTGAGGAAAAACCTACACTGCAGAACAAAATCACTGACTCTACAGCTGAAGTGATTGTGAAGACAGAAACACCAGAAACTAAAATCAATGAACCAGTGGTGGAACAAAATCAAAATGCTATTGCACCTGAGGTAACTGTGACTGTGACAAAGACAGAAACACCAGAAGCTGAGAAGGTTTCAGAGAAAACTCAAAGCAATGTGTTGAATGAACCAATCAAACAAGAAAAATCATCTGAGACTAATCCTATTGAAGATGTGGTAGTTTCTCCGCCTAAGAAGTTAATTGAGGTGGTTTTGCCAAATGCAGAATCTCCGGAGAACAAAGCAGTGAAAACAACATCTAGCGCAGGAGAGAAAAGCCATGTTGATGCTGTGGTGGAGCATTCGCCAAAGGCTTCTGATGTTGGAAGTGATAAAGCTTCTCTCTCTTAATTCAACGGTCTACTCTCGTCTGCGACACGAAGTCGACCTCGCTATGTTATGTGACATTCCTCAGCTACGTTTGTGTTATTCTTTTTTTTTTTTCTTTCTATTTACTTATTATTATTTGAAGACTGATTTTTTGTTCTTGTGGAGTTACTTGTATTTTTGGTTTCCTGCTATTGCTTATCAGTATTGATAGGTCAAAATCACCAATGTAAATTGTAATTTTGATGTGGTTTGCATGTGAGAATTCTTGGGAACTAAAAACTACAAGTTTAAGAATGTTTCTTACATTACAAGTATCATGCTCAAAAAACCATTTGATTGTTTAAAGTGATACTATTTGTGTACGCAATTGATGATTTAGTTATACTTTATGATTTTGTACTCTGACATTCAACCATGCTCATATTAAGTTTTGATGCCTAAAGAAAACCATATTATAGCAAGAGATACAATTGACTGGTGTATAAAAATTGTATAAAAATTCAACAACGACCGTCTATCGTACCCATTTACAGATGAGAGGTAATGATATGTTTGATATTGATTCAACAATCAGTCCATCTTATAAGTCACTTATTTGGTTCATTCAAACTCGAAGCTTGCTCCATGTCTAAGGAAGCTTTCGGCATTTGCTCTCTGCTCTTTCCCCACAGCACACAATACAGTCCTAAAACCAATGCACAACTACCTAAAAGGCTGCTCAAATTTACACCAAAAACAATCACATAATTAATTAATCAACTTAAGATAGAGACACAAATTAAGCTTAAAAACTAGTACTTTTTATTGACAAATTCATGAAAATACCTTCCCAAACTTATTATCTCTCCCAAGAGAATTGCTGAGGAGAACATAGTCATGATCAAAGCTAGCGGTGTTGACATGGCTAGAAACACTGGTCCTCTCTTCTCTATAACCCATGTTTGTAAGTAGTATGTCACACCAGTCACCATAATTCCCTGTCATCATGATAATTTATTGTTATCAGCCATTAATTACTTTGAAGATTACTAATTATATAGTACAAGATAATCTATTTTATTAAGATCGAGAATATTACACAATATAACACAGCGACGAGTCTGACATTCCAACCCAATTTCCATTGTTCAAAGTCTCGTTCTATGGCCAACGCTACGACCAGAGACTGGATTGAACTTAAAAAACACTGAAGCGTCGTGAGTAGAAGCTTTGAAGGATATCCTTTTACGATAAACGTCTGGTTAAATATCAGCAAAAATCAGTAAATAGTTTAAAGAATACATTTTGAATTTAAGTTGGTGGGAACTAATTGATAAAATTAATTACTTGTAGAACAAGCCACATTCCCCAAAAGGTATTAGAAAGAAGCATGAGGAAGCAACCCTTGATCCATGATGAGCCAGATAGAACATGGCGCTGATGTTGTTGTTGGGTTTTATGGTAATTCCCCAAAAAGTGAAAATGACTTAAAAGTTCTAAATGAGGTCCTTTATAAAAAGCAAGAGTTGCTGCTCCACCCAAACATGCCACAACACCAGCCAACTTAGCTGCCCCAGCAGCTGTTCTTACTTTCAAAACTTCGATCCTGAAATGCATAATCCTATGCTTTAAATTGTGGTACATTTCTATGATGGAAAGTGACATTTTTTCCCATATGAAAACAAAACAAGCTAGCTAGGCAATAATAGACAATCATACACAAAGTATATTCCGCGGCTGCAAAACCTTAACACAGATCGAATCAAATTAAAAGTGATTCAAAAGTTGAAAAGATAAATGTATGATGGAAAGTGATACAAAAATGAGAAGAGAAAATATCTATATACGATATGGTAATCGTGGAAAAAGAAGATGCAGACTAATAGAAAAAAGTGACATGACAGAAAGAATACATGTGAACCAAAGCTAAACACAATCCTTAAAACTACTATATATCACTTCTATGTTTAATCTCTATCTAAACACTATTCACTTTTTTCAAGTTCAGATTCTTATGAATTAATCACTTGAGTTCAATCTTACTATAATATTTGAATAAGGTGTATAATGTATATGAATAGATACCTGAATAGGAGTGCCAAGAAGAAGGTAATAACTGGAAGACAGTTAGTAGTAGCAGCAGCCAAAGTTGCAGAAGTGTTTATTAAAGCAATACCATATATGTTTAAGCTCAAAGTTATCCTGATCAATAAATTTCATTAGCTTATAATTTATAATTAATCACAAACACATATAAGCACTATATATGTTTCATGAATCACTAATCTAATTTATACATAGTACATACCCAATGAAAGAGAGGAAGAAGATCTTGCAAAAGGTTTTGAATCGTAAAGGCGGTGCACTTTTCCTGTATCGAGTTCAACGTTAATTTAACGAATAGAATAACTGAAGTTAATTGATTATTATTATTATTAATAATGATCATACCATTCAAAGAAGAGAGCAAAAGGTGTTAGGAAAATTGTTGCTGCAGACTGTCTGTAGAAGACAAAGATGAAATTGTTCATGCCATGGTCGAATGCGGCTTTTGACAGAAGAAACATTGCTGCATATATGGCTTGTATGATTATCACAATCATATAAGGATTGTCTCTTTTCATCTTGCTAATTTGATTTTTTAGTTATGAGACAAAGTTCTTCTAGTGATGAGTGAGTAGTAAGAAGTTGATATGATTAGCTCTCTATGAGTCTGCTATATATATATACACATGAATATGCTTATGCTACTTTAACTTTACATGTTAGGGGACCATATCTCTACACGCTGCTACACTAATTCCATTCAATTAATTTTGTAGCAAAAAAATGTTTTATGGATATCCACATTTTCCTTGTGCAGTGAATGTCTTAAAACCTGTGTTTTATAGCTTTTAAAAGTGATGATTCAAACTACTTTGGGCCGGCCCAATAACGGAGACTCAGTCATCAGTCTAAAGTTATCTGGTAATGAAGGTACAATGCACCCACAACTTTGAGACCCACGCTCGATCCATGCCATAGACGGTTATCCACTATTTTATATCATCTAACGGTTCTCAACATTCCACGCCGAGAAGCATGGGGCATCACTAACCGTCCTCGTGCATAAGGTATTCCACTTGAAACCTGAGATATGTTCTAACGATAATTTACTTTACTCTTTTGTTACTCACCCACTGGTTAGGCGTTTAAGCGTTAACCTTACATGTTTACTCCTTATCTGTCGCACCAAAAGCTTGCTCCACCATGCCAAAACCTACTCCATTGTTGAAAGCATAATTCTTTGTGTCGAAGCAGGAATTTGACAAAGTATGTATTAGTTGTATTCGACAGAGAATCGAATACAACAAATAGTTGATGAAATGATGTAGTAGTCGAAATGTATAGTTGTCGAAGGAGCTAGCCTTGATAGAATTAGACTTATCATTCATTTTGTGTTTTAGCTGAGTTAGTTAGTTAGAGATTGTTTGATGTACAAGAAATCTCAACTATAAATATGAATGTACCATATTATTGTAATGTGTGAAGAAAAGTTGAATAAAATTTCAGTTTGAAAGCATAGAGAAACTCTACAGAATCTTCTTATTCTTTCACTTTTCTCTCAAACCCTAATTTCTCTTTTCTTCCCCAAATCATCTTTTCTTTCTTCTCAAAATTTTGGTGCAGCCAATATCATCTTGCAACCAAGGTGTGATTGATGTACTCGAGTGAAGAGTGAATTACAAGAGGCGCAATCAATCAGAAAGATTGATTCTTGTTCATCAAGATTGATTTAAATTAGCTTCAAGATTGAGGTTTTATTCCAACATTTGGTATCTAGAGCACTAACTGTGATTCTTTGGAAGCATCACATGATGAATCATCGAAACAAGCATTTTCCAACAAGTCATTCAATCCTGAAAGATAAGAATCATGAGAATTAGTGTAAGCAGATGAACATTATTTTCTTCTATTAAAATCTTTGGAATCTTGTGAAGGAAGGAGCAACACCAATTGAAGAAGATGCTAGATGAATAAAAGGTTGCTCATAAAGAATTGAACAAGAAAGATTATATAAATCTCTTTATAATTCATCAATATGTTGATCTAGATAATTTTGAAAAACTGAGTGATGTAGAATCAGCGAAAGAAATATGGATATTCTGGAGAAATCATTTGGAGGTGTAGAGAAGGTGAAAGCGGTGATGTTACAAACTCATAAAATAATGTATGAATTGATCCAAATAGAATAAAGTTAAAGCATAAATAATTTCTTCTCAAGGGTTACGAAACCAGTGAATCAAATCAAGATATGTGGAGAAGCGTTGACATCAAGATCAATTATTGCAAAGATCTTGAGGTCATTGGATCCAAATTTCAATCACGTGGTAGTAGCAATGGAAGAATCAAAAGATTTGTCAACTTGAAAAAATAAGAGCTTAAAAGGACGCTTGAATGTCATGAACAAATAATGGTGGAAAGATCTGCAAGCAAGGCAAAAAATGATGTAGCTCTTTAAGCGCAGTCAAAAATAGAAAGGAAAAGGAAGTTGGAATGACAACAAAGGTAGAGGAGGCCACATCAATTTGATCGATAGAAGTAACCAAGAAGAAGGAAACTGTTCGAATAAGGGATAACCCTCAAACCAAAACAACCACAGAGGTGATGCTGCAGGTAGATGAAGTGGTGGTGGATGAAAACCTTATAAGAGTCACATTCAGTGTCACAATTTTTAGAAGTATAGTCACCATTCAAGCGATTGTCCTAAAAAACAAAAGAATCAAGAAAATGATGCAAGACTTGATAAATAAACGAGTTCATGACAAGCAGGTCAAGTACATCCGAACTCACGAAAAATAGCCTTCCACTTCTCCTTCGTACGAGCATCACCAATATGCGAGTCTCAATAAATTATTTCAAGCGCTTTCGTGAAGCTTCATCCCGAAGAGTAACACACCCAGAGTAACCCAACTCCTTGATGAAACTTGCCAGCCATTTCTTCAGATACATGTCCTTTAGAGATATTACATCCTCTTTATTAGGGATGGTAGGCAGACCCAAACCCACGGAGCCCACCCAAACTCGAGTCAACGGGTGAAAACTCGAGCTGACTGGGTTTGGGTGCCACCCGATGTTTCGGGTGCGGGTGCGGGTTCACTCAAACCCACATCCGAAACCCGAAATGGCACCCACTTAGGCATTAAATTATATAAGTACCCCTAAATATATATAAAAGTAAACATTTAAGACCTTAATTTTAATTGTAATGTTACCAAACTTGATTGAAAGTTGTAATTTAATTCTTAAATTTCTTTGAGAGACCTTGATAGAACTTTTGTGTTTCGAATTTTAATGTTGTTGTTGTATTTTTTGGATTTTTGTTGCGGGTTTGGGTTTGGGTGGGAAAACCCAAACCCAACGGGTGTGGGCGTGGATGTTATTTTGCCACCCGACTAGCCTTTGAGTTTGAGTTTGGGTTCGGGTGGTAATTTCGGGTGTGGATTTGGATAGTGTGAAACCCGCACCCGACCCGACCCATTCTCATCCCTACTCTTTATAGAAGACCTTTGTTCCAGTACTTAAGAAACAAGTTGGTACACCTACTCCTACTCCCTTTATGGCCGTACCTTTATATGATCTTCTAGAGAGATAAGGGTAACCAGGAAGAACCAATTTTCAAAGTGCCTCAAGCTCTACGAAAAAGCTAAAAATAGAATAGTTTGAACTAGATGAATCAAGCCATGGCCCCACGCCTGAGTCATATAACCACATTGAACTTTGAAGAGACGCAGGAAAAGGGATATAGAGGGATTACCCTTTAAATATTCTCACAAATACTTGAATACTTTCATGTACGCCTAACTCGCAGGGTGCAGCTGCGACGGGGCTACCATCAGATGGTTCATAACTTCTATTTCAAAATCGTTAAATGGAAAATGAAGTTCTAGGATCGAGAAAACACACTCATAGAAGGGGATGACACATTCACCATACTCGTTACAACTTATCTCATTTTCTCCTGAGGTCAAGACAGCCAAATACTAAGATAGGCCATCATCTAAAAAGGCTTCATCAACACCGCCCTCTTGGGCGAAGACAAAAATAGTTCAAGAAGAGATAGGGTCAATCCAGGAAGTACATGTACCTTCTTTTAATTTTTTACTCATAATGGACACTACCTTTTTCAAGTACTAGAAACAAAAGCATCGTAGAAATTGTAGATAACAATGAAATAGAAAGAACGTCTCAAAGAAAATCGAAGTTGAAAATTGTATGATGACTCACTAAAAGGATAAACCTTATCAACACTCTAGATTATCTTTGTAGCACACTCAAGTATTTTAGTTATCGAATGTCATTATGAGGGTACCTACTAAAAGACATACAAAGTACGGGGCACATTAAAGGCACATATTCCCAAGAAACAATAACGTCTTCTCTTGATTTTCCACCTAAGTTAAAAGAGTGATCGGTGAACAAGGAAAATGCGATAAATCTTTGAATTGTCATACAGAGACAAGGGCTTGGGGGATAACTGTTCTGGACGGACCATAATGGCCATCGACCGACTACCAGAAGAAAGTCATGATTTGGAAGAGAATTGTTCTAGACCGGCTATAATGGCCATCGACCGACCACCAGAAGAAAGTCATGATTCACTTGGATTGCTCCTAGGATATGGGAACCACCCTATGGAAGAATACATGTGATCTAGGGTGAATATCCAACAACTCCCTATATTTCATGCTTCAAAGATAGTCGGTGGCTAGAGTTATCCATCTATGTGAATGAAAAACGCGTCATTCTTAGGTACACATTTGAAATTTAATTTTGATTCACTCATCTCCTACGCATACTACGTAGTATTAATCTTGAAGGTCAACCTCCTCATCCGCATTCATGTCTACCATAGTTCACCGCTACCAACCACCACTTCTCCAATCCATTATGGTTTCCTAACCGAACAGTTATGTGGCTGAAATAAACTTTTACTTAAGTGAATCAATGATATTTATGTTGGAACAGAGGATAGAAAAATAGATTTGTGAAGAAAAAGAAGATTAAAGGAATTGAGAAGAGAATGATTATGAAACTGAATGTAATATTTTATTATGATTACAAAGAAATGCTCCTTATATAGACACATTTCTTAGGCCCAATAGTGTAAACTAAACTAAGGCCCAAAACATACAAAGGCCCAAAGAATTCGACACACTCTAACATACTTCAGAGTAACTTCGACAACCTTACTAATTCGACCAACACACATAGGCAAGTTCGATTAGAACACAACACTATAACTAGTTCGACACATTCGAACTTGAATTATACACATTCTAAGACCCCCCCTAATTCATGTTCTCGAGACTTCTCATCCCGATGCTTCTTTTCAACTCTTCGAATCTAACTTTCTTCAGAGGTTTGGTGAATATGTCAGCTAGTTGAACTCCAGTCTTGTAGTACCTTATTTCGACCTTCCCTTTGTTGACTTGATCTCTCAGAAAATGATACCTTCTTTCAATGTGTTTACTTCGACCGTGCACACTGGATGATTCTCCAAGTTAATTGCTGATTTTTTGTCGACAAATAGCTTTATCTTCTTAGGTTCCATTATCTTGAGTTCTTTAAGTAACATTTCGATCCATGCTGCTTGGTATGCTGCATATGATGCAGCAAGCCACAATTCTTTTTTTCTTCGAGCTCCAGGAGATTGGAGCACCTTCGATCATAAAAATGTAGCCTGCAGTGCTTTTCTTTTCGTCTTGATCTCCACTGAAATCTGCATCAGTGTATCCATGAACTTCGACGCTTGTGTTGTTCTTTGACTTTTTGGGAAACAACACGCCATGGTCGACAATTCCCTTTATGTATCTCAACACCCTCTTTACTGCAATGAGATGACATTCTTGAGGTTTCTCCATAAACCTTCTCAGCAATCCCACACTTTGGCAGATATTTGGTCTTGTATTGCAAAGATATCTCAAGGATCCAATGATTTGTTTGTACAACATCGAGTTTACAAACTCATCATTCGATTCCTTCTTCAGCTTTGCTCCTGTCTCTAACGGAGTGACAACTTCGTTACAGTTGCTCATGTTGAATCTTTGCAGAATATCTTGAGCATACTTAGTCTGATGCAAGAATACTCCTTCTTCAGTATTTTTGAATTCCATCCCTAGGAAATATGAGAGATTCCCTAAATCAGACATTTCGAATTCTTGCATTAGCTTCAACTTGACCTTTACTATCTCAGCTTCGTCATCTCCAGTAATAAGTAAGTCATCTACATAGAGGCATAAAATGATTCGACTGACACTCTCGACATCTTTCACATACACTCCATGTTCAGAGACACACTTTGTGAAACCTGCTTCGATCAGGAAGCTATCTATTCTCTTATTTCAAGCTTGAGGAGCTTGATTCAAACCATAGAGAGCCTTCTGTAATCTATACACCTTTGAATCCTGTCCTTTGACGTCGAATCCTGGTGGTTGAGTGATATAGACTTCTTCTTCCAATGGACCATTCAAGAATGCTGACTTTACATCCAGCTGTTGCATCTTGCATCCCCTGTATGCTGCTGTCAAAACAACTATTCGAATTGTTTCCAGCCTAGCAACCGGTGCATATACTTCGTCGAAGTCTATTCCAGGATTTTCTAGAAAACCTCTAGCCACCAGCATTGCTATGTACTTAGCAATTTCTCCATTTGGCCTTCGTTTCACCTTATATATCCACTTTACATCAATTGGATTCTTATTTTTTCTTTCGACAAGCCACAGGTCTTGTTCTTCTCAATGGCTCTGAGTTCTTCTTTCATGGCTTCGCACCAATTCGAATTACTCATTGCTTCATTCAAATTGATTGGTTCTGCTTCAGCCATCATCATGGCTTCTTCAACTAAATCACCATCATCATCAATTACTTGATCTGGAAATCTTTCATACCCAGTTAGCCTTGTTGATTCAGTTCTTGTTCTTGTCAACCTCCTTTCACTTTGTTCAGGTGGTTCTTCATTTCGACTAGTTGAAGCGTTGCCTTGTTCACTTCGACTATTTAAGGGCTCATCCTGTAGATCTTCTTCGAACACAGTTATTACATTGTCTGATTCCTGTGTTAAACTTTGACTTCAGTCCCAACCTTTGCTTTCGTCGACATGAACATCTCTAATGATTACTAGTTTATCTTCGATTGGTGAATACAGCTTGTACGCACCAGTCGAATGATAACCTATGAGAACCATAACTTCACTTCGATCATCCAGTTTTATTCTCAATTGTTCAGGTACATGCCTGAAGCACATTGATCCAAAAACTCTAAAATGACTCACACTCGGCTTCGATCCTGTCCAAGCCTCATAAGGTGTTTTTCCAACTATCTTCTTTGTTGGACACCTGTTTAGAATGTATACTGCTGTCGAAGCTGATTCAGCCCAAAATCTCTTAGGCATATCTTTAGCTTTCAACATACTTCTCGTCATGTTTAGTATACTTCTGTTTTTCCTTTCATCTATGCCATTGTGTTGCGATGTATAAGATGAAATGATCTTATGCTCTATACATTCCTCATTACAGAGTTTGGAAAATTCAACAGACGTGTATTCACCACCACCATCATTTCTTAACTTCTTCAATTTGCAGCCACTTTGCTTTTCAGCATGCACTTTGAACTTCTTGAACTGTGTGAATACCTCACTCTTCCTTTCAATGATATAAATCCATATATGTATGGTGAATTCATCAACAAAAGTAAGGAAATACCTGTTGCCTCCATTTGACTTCACTTCAAATGGTCCACACACATCAGAGTGAACTAGCTCCAACTTGCGCTTGGATTTCATGGGCAAGTCATGTTTAAATGCCTTTCTTGCCTGCTTAGCTTTACAACATTCCTCACATACTTGCTTTGTTTCCTTCACATAAGGAAAACCAACCACCATCCTCTTCTGATTGAGCATGCATAAAATTCTGAAGTTTAGATGTCCATACCTGTGGTGCCATAACCAGTTCTTGTCTTCTTCCACAGTCGAAGCAAGACATTTATGATCTGATGTGTTGAGTTTGACTCTGAACATCTTGTTTTCTACCAATCGTGCTTTCATGATTAGTCTCTCATCATCTCTATAGACTTTCATCTCATTCCTTTCAAGCTTCATCTTGAAACCTTTTGCAAGTAATTGACCTACACTTATCAAATTACTTGTCATAATAGGTACATACAATACCTCAGTGATAATAGCTTTTCCGCCATCCTTTCTGACAATCGAAATATCTCCTTTGCCTTCAAAATTGGTGTGTCTTTCATCAGCAAACTTTATCACCCTTTTTACTGACTCATCTAACTTGGTGAACCATTTTTTATTGTCAGTCATATGGTTACTACATCCTGAATCCAGATACCACATGTTGGTTTTCTCAGAGTTTGACTGAGAGTTTACCATCATCAGCACATCATCTGAGTCACTGTCTCCTACACGTGCATATTGAGCTTCATCACTTTCTTTCGCCCTTTCTACTTTCCTCCTTCGACAGTCTCGAGTGTAGTGACCAAAACCTTGACAATTGTAGCATTGCTTCTCTTTCCTGTCAACTTTCTTCCCAGAATACTTGTTGCTCACACCTTTTTTGCTCGAATCAGCACTTTTGCTTGACTTTTCATCATCTGCAAGATTCTTTCGAAACTTCGACTTTTCAGCTTTCTTGCTGAATCTTGATTGCAATGCTTGTTCAACCACCTTTTCTCTTTCTGAGTTTCTTTGCTTCAATCTCATCTTATGAGCCTCCAATGAAGCTTGAAGTTCTTCTAACTTCATCTCAGATAGAGTCTTGGCCTCTTCAATTGTCACAACAATATAGTCAAAATCTGCAGTTAAAGATCTCAATACCTTTTCTATTTTCTGCAAATCAGTGATCGTTGCTCCACATGCTTTCATTTGATTCGTCAACGTCACAATCCTTGAGAAGTATGCAGAAATTGATTCATCATCCTTCATGTGCATCATCTCGTATTGCTTTCTCAGCGTCTGCAACTTCACCTTCTTCAATTTCTCTCCTCCGTCATACAAGTTCTTTAACTTTTCCCAAGCTTCTTTCGCTGACTCTATTTCAATTATTTTCTCAAATACATCAGAATCTACACACTGATGAATCAAGAACAATATTTTACAATCTTTCTTCCTCTGATCTTTGTGTGCAGCTTTCTGGGCTTCCGTCGCATTTGCTTCCATATCCGATACACCATCATTCAAGATTTCAACAACATCTTGAAATCTGAAAAATGACCTTCATATGTGCAACCCATCGTTGATAGTTTTCTCCTTTGAAACGGTAGATTCTTGGAATTTGTGTCGACGTTGTTGTTCTGTTTGCCATTAGATTCTCTCCGAATCGCATCTGAGCTCCTTGATACCAATTTGGTGGAACAGAGGATAGAAAAATAGATTTGTGAAGAAGAAGAAAATTAAAGGAATTGAGAAGAGAATGATTATGAAACTGAATGTAATATTCTATTATGATTACAAAGAAATGCTCCTTATATAGACACATTTCTTAGGCCCAATAGTGTAAATTAAATTAAGGCCCAAAATATACAAATGCCCAAAGAATTCAACACACTCTAACATACTTCAGAGTAACTTCGATAAATCTTACTAATTCGACCAGCACACATAGGCTAGTTCGATTAGCACACAATATTACAACTAGTTCCACAGGCGGATCTACCATCCGCCACTTGGCAAATGCCGAGCTCCACCAATTTTTTTTAGTACCCAGCCCAATTTTTGTTAGTATATAAAATTAAAAAAATAAATAATGAAAGTTAGAATTGGAAAAACCTAAAATTAGGAAAACCTCTGAGAGAAAAAAAGGGTGCTCACTTTTCTTCATCTGTTCAATGTGTTCTTCTATCTGTTTAATCCTTGTGCAATCTATCATCATTCCTATAGGCTATATTATTTCTACAGGCTATATAGCAGGTAATATAAATTTGGTTATTAAATAGTAGATGCAATGTGTGTTCTCTTTCTTTCTATATAATATAAATATACTAGAAACTATATGTGTTTTATAAAATACTATTTGGTATGTTATGTTTGTCACAGAGATAATCTAGATTACTAATATGTTGGCATAGTATTAGATAGACACATATACAATTCTTGTCTTTTTGTACTTTTAGATAGACATACATAGACACATGTATGCTTAAATGCTTTGTATTTTTAAGCCACTAAATTAGTACAAAATTGAATTGATATACTAGATAGACATAGATACATAATAATTTGTCTTGTTTAATTTCATGTTTGATTCTAATTTATTTATTAGAGTTTAGGTTGATTGATTAATCATGTCTTGATTTATTTATTTATTAGAGTTTAGGTTGTTTGATTAACCATATACAATTACAAATACTAATTTATTTATTAGAATTTAGGTTGTTTGATTTTATTATTTTAAATTTTATTTTATTTATTTGAAGAACATTGTTAATTCTTATTTGTTTTATTTGATTATTATTCTTTTAAATTTTGAAACTACAATTTTGTAATTATTTTATCTTTTGTTTAGAGATGAGGAAATTTTTGGTTGCTAGAGAAAATATTGAGAATGTGAATGTTGTGCAATCGAAGTCGAATTAGAACCACCATCTAATGTGGTTAATGAGTTTAATCCAAATGAGATTGTGCGAGATCCGGTCATAGGAAACAAATTAATGAGTATGCTCGGATATTCAAGACCAAGTGAGGAGGCATATATATTGAAGGGTCCAATGCAACAGATTTGCCAAGCTTTCCTCGTACTACATTTGGGAGTGTTAAAAGATCATTTAGTAAATCATGGTATAAGAATTATACATGGTTAGAATACAGTGAGATAAAGGATGCAGCTTATTGTTTTTATTGTTTTCTCTTTAAGAAACCCGGGAGGGCCGAGCACTTTGGTTTTGAAGTCTTCACTAAAAGTTGATATAGAGATTGGAAGCATGCATCTCAAGGTGTGACAAGTAAGTTTGCTAAAGCAACCAAGGAATCAGAAGAATTATATAAGATTCGTTTGACTTGTTCTTTATATTGTTCAAGATATCTCATAGCACAAGGCATGGCTTTTCGTGGCCATGATGAATCCTCTACTTCTCTAAATAAGGGTAATTTTAGAGAGATGGTAGATTGGGTAAAATCTCAAAATGAACAAGTGAAGGACGCTTTTGACCGTGGTGGAAAAAATTGCACAATGACTTGCGGTGACATTCAAAAGGAGCTTGCAACATGTTGTGCACATGAAGTTACCAAGGTGATTATGGAAGAGCTTGGTGATAGACAATTCTCCGTGCTTATTGACGAGTCACGTGATATATCCGTCAAAGAGCAAATGGCGGTGATGTTGAGGTTAGTAGTTGTATTTTCTAATTTTCATGACCTATTATTTTTTATGCCGCCAAGTAAACTTGTTGAATTTATTTTAGGTTTTTGAATGACAAAGGAAATGTTGTGGAACGATTTATTTCTCTACATCATGTCAAAGATACTACATCGAGTCATTAAAGAATGCTCTTTATGGTATTCTTGATAAGTACACGTTATCGATTTCAAGGATACGAGGGCAAGGATATGATGGAGCTTCAAATATGAGAGGTGAATTTAATGGTTTGCAAAGAAAAATTCTAGATGAAAATCCTTATGCTTTCTATGTTCATTGTTATGCTCACCGCTTGCAATTAGTTGTTGTGTACATTACTAGTAGTTGCTCATCTATTCATGATTTCTTTGAGTACATCTCCTTGATTGTGACCACAACAAGTGCATCTTGTAAGAGGAGAGATGCTTTAATAGAGCACAACACCAAGATATTTTAAATAAACTTGAGAGTGGTGAGATATCTAGAGGAAAGGGCTTGCACCAATCATCTAATCTCACAAGACCCGGGGATATTAGATGGGGTTCACATCATACTACATTGCTTCGTTTGGATCAAATGTGGCCCTCTGTGTTAAAGGTGCTTAGTATGGTTGATGAAGATGGACGTGGACCATCTCAAGCTGGTTTGATAGAAAAATGGAGAGCTTTAAATTTGCTTTCATTTTGAAATTAATGTTAAAGTTGTTTGGTATCACAAACGAGCTTTCAAATGTCTTGCAAAGAAAAGATCTTAATATTGTGATTGCCATGGAATTAGTTGATGATGTCAAAGCTCGATTGGCCACGAGAGAGAGTGGTTGGGATAATTTATTTTCGATGTCCAAGATTTTTGTGTTGCTAAAGGTATTCCAGGTTCAAATATGGATGATGAAATACCGGTTCGGGTCGTTCAAGGGTAGAAGGGAGGATCACTAATCTTCATCATTACCGTGAGATTTTTATGTTGCTATTGACAAAATATGTGTGGAGATGGATCATCGCTTTAGTGAAGAAAGTAACATTATCCTTAATTGTTTTTCATGTCTTGATCCCAAGAACTCTTTCTCCAAGTTTAATGTTGACAAGCTTGCTCGTCTTGCGGATATTTATCGTGTAGACTTTTCTGATGATGACCGAGGAACAATAAGGGATCAACTTGAGACTTATGTTCTTCAAGTGAGAAGAAATGCTTCATTTTCCACTTGTGAAGATGTTCAAAGTTTGGCTATGAAGATGGTTCAAACTGAGAAACATTTAGTATTTCCATTGGTTTATAAACTTATTGAGTTAGCTTTGATATTGCCGGTGTCGACAGCATTCGTTGAAAGAGCTTTTTCAGCAATGAAGATTATCAAGTCTAAATTGCGCAATAAGATCAATGATGTGTGGTTCAATGACTTGATGGTATGTTACACTGAGCGGGAGATATTCAAGTCACTTAATGATATTGATATTATTCGAACATTTACCGCAAAAAAGTCTCGGAAAGGACATTTGCCTCGTAATTTTATTTAACCCGCTATTGTAAGGTTATATTTGTCTCTTTTATTTTAAACTATATTTTTGTGGATAAAATGGCGAGTCTCTGTTATTTTGATTGATGAATATTTATATATTATATACAATATGAATTTGCGATCTTTAATTTTTCGCTCAGACTTTATAATATTTCTGGCTCCGCCACTGACTAGTTCGACACATTCGAACTTAAATTATACACATTCTAACCATTTATTTTACTTTATTCATCAAATATCACAAATGTAGAAGATAATAAAAGAATGGATAAGAATCATTACAGTTTTGTTTTGCGGCGGATATAATATATCATCAGCTACAATGTGAGTTAGATTTTGATCTCAACTTCAGTCCACAAACGTGTTTATTAAGATATTCTATACTGCAAATTCCCAAGCTTGAATTTTGCACCATCTAATGTGTCAATGTTTGTAAGATCCTCTAATGATAGTAGAAAATATAAACCATTGGTTGACCTGTGTATACTATGATCTTTGAGGGAAATTATTCAGCTACTACTTCTAAAAGATTTATATGACTCAGCTTTTGAATGTATTAGGCTGTAAGATTTGATGTATAGTCTTTTTGAATTGGGAATCAATTTGTACGGTTGATAGATTATGTTTCAGCCATAAGCTTCTATCCATGCACGTTCGACAAAATATCAACTTACTACTACTGTATGTTTTTCAACTTACTTTTGAATCTGATATCTCTGCACAACTATCAAAACTGATTTATATTAACTATTAGTCTATTTTAAAAATTATATAGATAAAGTGATGTGTGTATATGATTATGATGTAGCTTTGGATTCAGCAGAAAAGCATGGAGGTTGCTTTCCATGGAGAAAACACTGCAATTAAAGAACACTTTATATATACAGGAATAGGACCATATTCATTTCTGTCCATGGAAAATGAAAGGAAGAAGTTTCCTAGAAAGCAAAATTTACGGTTTCAAGTTTTCTGCCTTTTTAGTTGCTCTCTAACCTTCATACGATTTCCGGCCAACAAAATACACATCTTCTGCGTGCATTTTGTATGTTCACAAATGCCTTTTAGAATATTGCTATTTAGTTTCCTTTTTCTCCAAATTCCTTTAACTTTCTAAGAAAGAAACATTATCAAGTTGCTTCTTGTAAATCAACATAAATGAGAAAGAATATCTTTAAGAAAAATCATATTAGAACACTTTCGGTGTACTAAAAAGTCTCACGTTATTTTAAAGTGTTAAAAATAGTTTATTGCTAAAATATAATATATAAATTCCTTTTTTTATTGTTTAAATTTCTGTTTAACTTTTTAAATCTCTCTTAAAATTAAAGAGTTGATTGATTGTATTTTCTCATATAAAAATGAGCGTTTATATTCTTTATTATATATCACAATATAACTCGCTACATAATATCATGAACTCAATTAGGGTTATGGTGGTGCTGTAAAGTTCCTTGCATATTGGATTATTACTTTCAACCATTTTTTCACTCAACCTTATTAGTAGTAGATCCTACCCAAACAGGAGAGTCGATGTCGATGTCGATAGGGTCGTGGAACTTATTCAAAGGCAATGATGACAACACTTAAAAAAAGGTGTTGGTTTTCGCTTTCAAGAAGTTCAAGTTGTTGGCCGCGGTAGTGAACATGGTTTTGCTCCACAAGAGTTCGTCCTAAGTGGTAGACGAATATTTGTTCTATCATAGTTTGACCTAGGTGGTGGACGGGGACTTGTTCCACCAAAGTTCGTAACACATAACAACTTTTATGGTGGATTCAGACGACAAAGGTATTCCCCTTAACTATTATGGTTATGGATAGATGGAAGTCATACTAGCACTGAATCATTCAACTCCGAAGGTAGAGGTAAAAAATAATTTTCTTCAAATTAATATTCAGAAATTAGATAGCGTAAACTACACAAGTTGGTCTTTGACTTATATTAAACGGCAAGAGAAAATACAATTTCATTACTAGTGATGTTCCTGAACCTACATCAACATACACTAATTATAAGTTCTAAAATCAAAAAAATCAACCATTTTTGCTTGGTTGATTAGTTCAATAGAATTAGAAATTGTGAAGCCATTTTATTTCTCACACGAAACAAAACATGTGTAGAATGTTATAAATGATACTTACTCCGATGCTCAGAACTCTTCTGAAATATATGGTGTTGTAAAATATTTCATTGAGATGTTGCAACTACATGCTTAAATAGAGAGAATATAAAAGCTAATGGGCTTTGACTAATGGGCCTTATTTACTAATATTACCAATTACTATTTATAGACCAATATTAACAACACTACCCTCAAGTTGGTGAATGGATATCTATCAATCCCAACTTGCAAGTAAGTTACTGAATCTTTCATTGGTAAGCCTTTTGTTGACACATCATCAACCGATGCCTAGAAGGAGCGTAAGATGTAGTTATCAGTCCACTATCTAACTTCTCTTTGATAAAATGTCGGTCAATCTCAATGTATTTAGTCTTGTCATGCTGAATAAGTTTATGAGCAATACTAATAGTCGATTTATTGTCACAAAACAATTTCATAGGGCCGTCACACAATATCTTCAAGTCTTCTAGAACTTGTTTCATCCATAATAGTTCACAAATTCCTAGTGCCATAGCTCTAAATTCTGCCTCGGTGCTGGATCGAGCAACTACACTTTGCTTCTTACTCTTCCAAGCTACTAGGTTACCACACAGAAAAGTACAATAGCCTGGCGTAGATCTTATGTCACTCACTGAGCCGACATAATTTGCATCAGTGTAAGTATTCATAGTTAGATTTCCATCTCTTTTAAACAAAAGTCATATCCCTGGATTTGCTTTAAGATATTGTAGAACGTTGTCTATAGCCTGCAAATATCTCACCCTCGGATCATGCATGAATTGACTCAACACACTGACTCCATATGCCAAATATGGTCTAGTGTGTGTCAAGTAAATCAATTTTACTACTAATCTCTGATATTGACCCTTGTCAACGTTGTCACTTTCCTCCTCAAAGCTTATCATGTGATTTTGTTCAATGGGAACACTTGCAGGTTTGCATCCAAGTTTGTCAGTTTCTTGCAAAAGATCAAGCACATACTTCTTTTTGCGAGATAAAGATGTCTTGCTTTGAGTAGGCTACCTCAATTCCCAAGAAATACTTGAGTTGCCCAAGGTCTTTCATCTCAAACTTTGCTGATAATTTCTCTTTGAGCAAATGCCTCTCATTCAAATCATCTCATGTAACAATAATTTCATCAACATAAACAAGAAGTATAGTAAGTTTTCCTCCTTGTGAATGTTTAAAAAACAAAGTGTGGTCTCATTGACTTTGCTCATAACCCAAACACATCATTGTCTTTATGAATCTTCCAAACCATTCCTGAGGGGACCGCTTTACTCTATATAAGGATTTCTTCAATTCACCCACCTTATTAGCTCCATTTGTTATGCCAACACCAGGTGGAATCTCCATATACACTTTCTTCCTCAAAGTCACCATGCAAGAATGCATTTTTAACATCAAATTGTTGCAATTCCCATCCACATTAAGCAACAAGAGATAGTAAAATTCGAATAATGTTCATCTTTTCCACTGGGGCAAATGTCTCCTCATAATAAATACCATGTCTGAGTATAACCTTTTGCCACTAGTCTTTCCTTGTACGAATCAAGTGTGCCATCTGATTTATGCTTTGTAGTATAAATCCATCTGCATCCAATTGACTTTTTGTCTCTTTTCCTTTCAATAATCTCCCAAGTACCATTTTTTTCAAATGCTCTCATTTCCTCATCCATAGCTTGGATCCATCTGATACCATGTTGTAAAATATTTCACTGATATATCAATAGTTGTGTTTACAATGTTGCAATTACATGCTTAAATAAGAGAGAATAGAAAAGCTAATGGGCTTTGGCTAATGAGCCTTATTTACTAATATTATCGATTATTATTTACAGTCTAATATTTACAACATATGGTTTAAAATCAATGTAGTGAAGTATTAACTCAAATTTTGTGAGTTATTACATACCTTAATCTTTCTTTGTTAATAAGTTAATTTGCTTTTTAATTGTTTTTTTAGTTCATTTTAGTTGTTTTTATAGTAATTTTCTTGAAGCACAATATTTGTTCCCTTTTGTTGTTTTGTGCTTGATTAAAGGTTAACTCTGTCGAGTTGAGGCAAGACTGCATCAGACAATACCTGAGAGCGCAAACTTAAGCAAAACCTAGACTTCGTTAAAGGAGAAAAATGGTGAAATCAATTGGGTTTCTAGGAGAAACATAACAGGATGATTGCATTGTAGGGAATCTTGCTTTGCATATAAGAAAATTATTTTGAATCAAATGGATAAATCTTGGAGGCTCTAGAAGACAAAAGAAGGTACAATAGTACATCCACCACTCTGCATACTCTGCACCACTGTCTACACTCTATTGTGGCGGCCTTCCATATAGTGTTTTGTCTCTCACAAATGTCCCCTCGTACCTGATTCCTTGTTGGCTAAGAAGAAGAAATTAGGTGATGATGTAACTCCCAAGACTTACTTCGGGATTACCGAATGACCCCACAATCCAACACGGGTCTTTTCAGTATAATTTGTCCTCACTCACACGCTTTTCTAGAAACTTCTCAGAAGGCCACTCATCCCAAATCGATCCAAGTCAACCCGCTTAACTATGGAGTTCTTATGAAACAAACTACCGAAAATAAGATGCATCTTGTTGGTATAGATAGTACCATCAAACCTTATAAGACATCCTTTCAACCATGCAGTCTTTTCCCTGCACAGCCTCGGGAACCCTCTCATTTTGACGTGAATTCAACGGCCACTCCTCGCCTTCTTCGGCCTTAGAAGTGTCTCATTGTCATACCTCGTACATCGACAACAAATCATCTTCCCCTAGTTGGCCTTAGGTGTTACATGCCCACCAACTTCATCTTGGTTCATCCCCGAACCACATTGTATTGGGAGAGGTCTGGCTCTGATACCATTTCTAACGCCTCAGACTTTCTCCGGGGTTATCGATTGATCCCACTAACCAACACGAGTCTTTTTAGCATGATTTTTCTTCAGTCACATGTTTTCTGGGAAAATAAGATACATCTTGTTGTTATAGGTAGCACATATCAATCCTTATGTGACATCCTTCAACCATGCAGTCCCTTTCCTGCACTTCCTTGGGATCTCTCTCATTTCGATGTGAATTCGGCGACCAGTCCTCACCCTCTTAGGCCTCATCGAGAGTGTCTCATTGTCATACCTCGTGCACCGACAACCACTCACCTTCCCATGTTGGCCTTGGGTGTTACATATAGTGTTGATTCGTGAATGGGCTTGATGTGATTTCCTCATATTGGGTCCATGATCCAAGACATCACAAAAAAACCCAACACATGCTTATAAATAGACCTTGATGAAGAATGAAAATATATTTAAGCATTTCCAAGAAAAAAATATAGAAGATAATAGTGTTAGGATAACAGAGAGTAAAAACGGGTTTTTTTCTTCTCAACCATTCTTATACCAGTTGCTGAGTTCTGGCACGACTGGAGTATTCCCTTGTTGATTATCCATCTTAAGTAGTCTTCAAGATACTCTTATGTTTATATTTCTTTTTCAATATTTCTTTAAGAATGTATCCTCTATGAACCATACTCATAGTTTGTACCCAGTTCATTATAAGCTAAACCTTTTTTGTTGTTGAGCATTGTGAAGTTAATATTAAGTTGATTTTATATTAAGTGATGTGTTATTTAGTGCCTTGTTTTATTATGTGTTAACTTGTTTACAAATCTTCTCCTTGAATGATCAACTTATGAAAAGATAATATCTTATTGTGATCAATCCAACAACAAGTGGATTTCATAATAAAAATAGTTTAAACAAGTATGTTACCCACTTAGTTCACTTAGAGATAAGGAACTACAATTATAAAGGATTTCATAATACAAACAAACATTTTTAGGGTTATAAGTAAGAATTAGAGATTTGTTCCCTTATCCTTTTATTAATGCTTTAATTTTGTAGAAATACACCTTTAGATCACTCTAACCTTTCCCGGCTTGACATTGCACATCATGAACACATATTTACTTCTACAATATTAATAGATCATAGCTCAACACAAGCTCTGTTGATATATTTTCACTCTCACTTTACGCTATTTTAGACATGTTTTAAGAGACAATTGAACTTGTGACAATCAGTTATTATTTTTGTCCTTGATCATCCTTAATCTTAAAAGATAGGTTCTTGAAAAATCAATTTAAGTAACAATTTCACTTCTTGTGAGAACGATACTCTTACTTTTATCACTTACTACATTTTAAACATACATGTATACTTGCATGTGATACACTTTCAACTGTAACAAAAAGCTTAAGGCTTAGATAAAATAATGAACATCACAAGATAATAAGTTGATGACCGTCCGGCAAGAATTATATTTATGCTATATCAACAGCTAGAAATGCACTAAAGACAATGTTCAATTCATCTAGAGGTATAAAGATGACCATATTTTTTAGTTTTCTTGCAAGATTGAATAAGGAGATTGATGATGTTAGAGCTTAGATTCTAGGAAAAATTCCACTATAATCCCTTAGAGAAAAAATAATTGGTGCATGAGTTGCTTGAAGTTTGAGAAAAGAACCAGTAGTGGCATTATCATCATGTGAAGTAGAATACATAATTGCTTCTCTTTGTGCATGTCAAGCAACATGGATGGTGAACTTGATCGAAGAAATCACAGGTAAAGATCATGGAGCAATTACCATGAAGATGGACAACATGTCAGCTATCAATCTGGCAAAGAATTTGATAGCACATGGTCGAAGAAAGCACATAAAAATGAGGTTCCACTATCTTCGAGAGAGGTAGCAGATGAGAAGATGAACTTGGAACACTGCAGAACTGAGAATCAAATTGCAGACATCATGATGAAGGGAGTGCATGTCGAAATATTCAGAAGACTAAGAATGATGAGGAATATAGATAGCTTAGACACAATGAATTAGGCGATGTGTTTAAAGAGTAATTACTTGAGTCGAAGCAGGATTATTGCTCAACTCAAAATGTGTCGAATTAGGTGTGTCGAAGCAATTGCTACACACATATTTGATTTGGTTTTAGATTTAGATCTAAAATAGATAGATTTGATTTAGTTTCAAAATAGTTATTTTGGGCTTTGGCTTAAAGATTAAGTTAACCTAAATCTATAAATAGATGGAGTAACCTCTAACTTTGTAATCAATCAAATTGTATTCACAGAATTAGCAGTTGCAAGTGAATAATAAAGTTTTTCATAGTTTGTGGGTGTCGAAAAGTATATTTCCGGCAAATATTTTTATATCGTATCCACAGAGATTGGGTGATATTACCGCCGTTCTATAGTTAAAATTGCTTTAAGTTTACAAATTAAAAATGGTTTGTTTATGTTTGGAAATATATCATGCACTTGTGACATAAATTGAAAATACTCAAAATGTGGTTTTTATCAATTAAAAGAAATTTGTCAAGACTTGGTTTCACTATTCCATTTCCATAGATTTACTTATAACTAGTATGTGAACTCAATAGGTTGAATCTATTCCACTATCCTCTCAATACCATTTATATCTAAATGATATTGTGATATTCATTGAATTAATCCTTTAGATAATTTCTTCATCTAAAATCTTAATCCAACAATCATTAGTATTTGATATAAAAGAAAAGCAAGAAATAAATCTATTTCTACAATCCACTTCTTACTTGAGAAAATTCTTGAAGAACATAAATTAAATTATCTTTTCAACAATAACTTAATTTGACATATTCAATAAATCACACAAGAATTTCTCTACATTCAACCTCAAATTGTTCACATACAAAGAATTACAAGAGATACATAATGGGTTCGGAATAGCTACTACCTTAGTCTTGACAAAATTTGGGAAGTTAGCTCTTCACCACCATTGTTGACATTCAAGAAGCTTTTTGTTCTTCTCCAAAGTTCTATCTCTTTTCCAAAATCGATTGTGTATATTAAAAACAACAACTAGTCAAAACTATATTTTCCTCTTTCCTTTTCTCTCTCTTTGTTTTGTTTTCTTCCTAAGCCATCATTGCAATTGATATGACTCTTTTCATGCAACCACACAACTCTCTTGGCCCAAAAAGTGGTTAAAAGTAAATCTTCACGCCACCCCAAGACGGCTGACCCAAAGATACTTCTAATCATCTCAAAACAATTGCGACCACGCCGATTCGGCGCCAACCAGGGCGCGCGAACTAAGCAAAGGTTCGGCGCCACGAAGGACGCCGGCCGAGCTTCATGCTCCTTTGACTTTTCCTTGCCTCTTTTGTCTTATCTTGATCTTTCTTTGACTTGGTTGCTTCTTCCAACTCCAATTGAATCCAAGTAATTCTTTTCTCTAAAATGCTACAAAACTAACAATTAAGGTGAAATATCTATTCTACTAAAATAAAAACAATGATAATTGCATATTTGTGAATTGTGTGAATAAAAGGATAAAAATTAAATAAAACTTGGTTAAAAGGACCATTAAAAATGTATGAAAATTAGTGTAATTTGGTCCTTAACAACTCTCCCCAACTTACCATTTTGTTTGTCCCTAAACAAAAGTTTTTCACCAAGTTATCCAAAGTAATATGAAACAAGAGAAGGAATGAGAATTAATTAGAGACACTTGGTTGGTTCAAAAGTATACGGCTTCCATGATTCACTTACCTCAATACTAGAACAAAGCGTGAACAACATAATGGTTAGGTGCAAAGTACATACCAAGGAATTCAAAGCGATACATATCAAAATTGAATCAAACCTACACACAATTTATAATAATTAAACACGAGGTGTTCTTTCACTCATCGAACAATTAAATCAACAACAAATCGAATCATGCGGCCATCAAAACAAATACCAAGTCATGTGAAAATGAGAATCAAGAGGTCTTTCATGGGTTGTAATGCGGTTTGGGTTACAAAGAAAGGTTAATATCAAGGGAATCCAACAAAATACTTATCCTAAGGGAGCACTTTTATCAATTCAACTCAATAGCACTTCTTCTTTGATCCAATTTTTTCTTACATTTTCAACAACATACAACCGGAGCTCTTTGATATTTTTCATTCTATTTACTCCATGGTTTCCAAAAGTATCCACTTGTTCTTAATAAGGATCACTTATTTTCTTTTCTTTTTGATCAACTTTTGTTCTCTCCCCAACTTTAGTTTTCAACACAATTATTAATACAAATAATGCTCCCTTAGGAAAAACAAATTTGCAACCAAATTGGTTGAGGTTAAAATGAAACAAAAACAAATTTCTAAGATTCATTCATTCACACGATTTTTGTAATTTTCAATTGAATGAATCCTAAAACAAGCTCAAAGGGGTTAACTACGGATCACTCCTCACAAGGTTAGTTGATTCAAACTTTTTGGCCAAGTGGTTTTTCTCAATAACAAACAATGTCTCTATCATTTTCACAAAAAAGGACTAATGCATGATTTAGCATGATAAGAACGAGTTGAAATAAAATTCGGTTTCCCGCATTTAGTGCACAATGGAAAGTTACCTCACAATTGGTTAAGTTCTACTTTGATTCAACATGGACATGTATCTCAAAGAATTCATGATATGTAATTTGCACAAACCGTCAACTATTCATGTTAATTCTAGAAATCGGTAAAAGTGTACCTTGAAATGTCGAGTACCAATCTTATCATCACCACCCAAAGTGTCTTGCATTCCTCTCTTGAAACCGTTACTTTGTTACTTCAAGCTTAACTTAATGAACAAACAATTAAACAAATTTTTGAAAAGTGGGTGTCCCAAATTCCATAAATTCAACTAATAAACTTTTAAAACACACAATTAAACAACTATGCAATTAACACAAAAAAGTTTAAACGGTGAACTAGAGCCACCAAGAGTAACGTTGAACGAGAGCCACCCAAAAGTAACGGTGAACGAGAGCCACCACCTCCTGCACCCCATAAATGTTGGCCGCCCTCGGGCCCATTAGAAAAGCGAAACAAAAGAGGGTTCTGCTGCACTAAGTTCAAAGCATGCGCGCCTTGAAAAAAAAATAATTTTGAAAAGTTTCTCGATTCGCGGCGCCAACCCTTGTATGCGGCGAACCGGTTTCTGCTAAAGGCGGCGCGTTCTATGTTCGCGCCAACCGAACCAATTTTGAAAAATTTTAGATCTGCAGATTTTTACTTTTAACTCAAAAACTTGAAAGAGAGGATTGCCTCTCAAAACTTAAAATTACTCTAATTATGAAAGAAACACTTACTACATTGGGTTGCCTCCCAAGAAGCGCTTTGTTTAACGTCATTCGAGCTCGACGGTTCGACGGTGCTTCAAGAATCAATGAAATGAATGGCACCAACATCACGCTTTACTCCTCCACCATGGTAAACCTCCATGATTTCCTCCTCGGTAGCATCGATTCGGAAGGTGTCATGTTTGTCCTTGGAATGCTTTTTTGGCTTCAAAAAGATTGAAAGTTACCTCTTCATCTTGCACTCTCACTTTCATAAGCCCATCGTCAATATCAATCATCATTCGGGCAGTCTTCATGAATGGTCTTCCAAGAATTAATGGCACATCATGATCCTCCTCCATGTCAACTACCACAAAATCCACCGGAAACAAGAATTTGTCCACCTTTACTACCATGTCTTTAGCAACTCCATATGGTGAAGTGGTAGACTTATCGGCTAGTTGCAAAGTCATCCTAGTAGACTCAATCTTAACATTTCCCAACCTTTTAACAATGGATAGCGGGATTAAATTGATGCTAGACCCCAAATCAATCAATCCATTATCATTGTAAGTATCTCCAATGGTTACCGGCAAAGTGACTCGCCCCGGATCGAATTCCTTCCTTGGGAGAGTTTTCTTTATTATGGCACTACAATGGGCATCAAGCAAAATTGTCTCTTTATCCTTGTGCTTCTTCTTCTTTGTGAGCATATCCTTCATGAATTTGGCATATTTTGGCATTTGCTCCAATGCTTCGGAAAATGGAATATTTATATGAAGTTGTTTAAATATATCCATAAACCGAGCATATTGTCTTGCCTTTTCCTTCTTTGATGGTGCATGCGGATAAGGTAAATGTTGAATAGGAATTGAGCTTACTTCTTTATTTCCCTTTTTACTCTTTCTTGCATTCTTCTCTTTCTTTATACTTCCCTCACCATCTTCTTTTTCCTTTTCAACTAAGTCATCTTCCACTCTCTCTTCCAACTCATCTTTAACATCTTCCACCACTACTTCATTTTTTTCCTTTTCAACTACAACTTCCGCCTCATCCTCCTCCACAACTTCATCACTAATCCCATTATTCAGCTCTTTACCACTTCTAGTGAAAATTGCTTTGCAATACTCCTTCGGATTGGTGTGAGTGTTGGCGGAAAAAGACGGCCCCGTTTGTTGCTCGGCCAATTGCTTTGCAAGCTGCCCCACTTGATTTTCTAAGTTCTTTATGGCAGCCACATTGCTCTTTTGATTCTCCATAGAAACTTGCATGAATTGGTTGAGAGTTTCTTCCAATTTTGAGCTTCCACCTTGAGATTGTTGGCCTTGAGAATTTGAACTTTGATATGGATTTTGATGTTGATAGTTTTGATGGTTGGTAGCCTTGGTTGTTCCTTTGATATGAGTTGTTGTGATGTGGTGGGTTCCTTTGATAGCCTTGACTTTGGTCGTTCACATAATTCACTTCTTCTCCTTTGAGAGGTGGACAATAACCGGTTGGATGATCACCTTGACAAAGTTCACAACATGCCACTTGATGCTTAATTTGAGCTCCTTGAATTTCCTTCATTTGTTGTGGGAGTTTGGACATTTGTTGAGTGAGTAACTCTACTTGTTGTGAAAGTAGCTTGTTTTGAGCAAGAATGGCATCGTTGGTGTTTAATTCAAGAACACCCGGTTTCCTTTGTGAAGAATCACGATCATGTTGACTTTGAAGATCATTAAGTGCCATCCGGTCAATAATAACTATAGCATCTTCCACATTTTTGACATTAAAGAACCACGGTAGCATCTAAAAGTGTTTTATGCACCGGTTGGAGTCCATTTCGGAATATATGGATTTGAGTGAGTTCATCAAAACCATGACCTTTGCACTTTCTTAACATGGACTTGAATCTTTCCCAAGCCTCATTTAGAGACTCGTTGCCTCCTTGAGTGAATACCGCAATCGTTTTGGCTTCCATGAATCGGGATTGTGGAAAATACCTTTCTAAGAACTTTTCTTCTAATAGATTCCAATCCGTCATCACTCTTGGTAATTGATCGAGATACCACTCTTTAGCTTTTCCAATTAAGGAATGTGGAAACAGTCTCTTGAATAGTACCTCCTCACCCGCTTCATCTACCCCCGTTGCACCCGCAATCTCATAAAATTTGGTGAGATGCGTGAAAGGGTCTTCATGGTCCATTCCGGTGAACGGACTTGCATAAAGAAGTTGGAGGATTCCGGTCTTCATCTCCGTGTTCCTTCCACCTTGAGCATTACGAGCAAATTGAGCGGTGCGCCTTGGACTATTAGCGGATTGATAACACGATTTTATATAACATATTTGATGTATTTTTCATAAATAATGTTAATGTTTTTATTTATTTATTTCACTTTATTTCTATATTACGTTGGTATTTTCTATGTTTCAGGTATTTTATATTAAATAAAGATAAATCGAGCAAAGAAGTAAAATCGAGGAAAAATTGGATTAAAAAGCAAAGAAATGAAGCAAAAGGTGTGATATAGTAAAAGGGAGGTGTTAAGAAGAAGAAAACAATTAAAGCAAGCCCAATACAAGCCCAGCCCAGCACGCGTGGCCCACAAGATCAGAAATCACTTTTCCCTTGCCACGTGGGCTGAGACGGTCGTCTCACACCCTCCTTTCACGTGGAGGCGCCCGCCTCCTTAGGAACGTGGGGTCCACCACTCTCCCACAAATGTGAGACGCACGTCTCCATTCATGCCCGATACTTGGGGCGCCCGTCTCCTACTCTTCAGCCGGGTATTTCTCACACACGATGACCACTTGCTTGCGTACAAAGTTGGGGAAAGCAGTTACTTCATGCATCTATAAATACATGTTCCAGTTCCAGAACGGTGGTCGGCGTTTTCACCGAACAACCGTCATTTTCTATTTTCGCAATTTTATTCCAATATTGTATTTTGAATTTATTTTTATTTCAGTTTTCACTGATCTAACCTTACGTTAGATCCAGTTATTTATCCCTTGTCGTATTTTATTTTTCCTTTGAATTCAAGAAGTCAAGAACAGGATTATTTCCAGCATTCTTAATTTCAGATTTTATTTATTTATTTTATTTTATTTTATTTATTGTTGCCTGATATTATTTATTTAATTGTGGAAATGTTTAAATATATCGAATCGTATTATTTATGCATGTCTAAATTAATTAATATGTCTGGCTAGGTCTTTTCGATATTGGTATGTAAATTAATCGATCCAAAGGAATCTAAAATAAACTGGCATAATGTTACGTTGTTAGAAATATTCTTTCTGACTTAGATATCTATTTTAATTTATTAAAAGGTTTAGAAACCAACAGAGCGAAAGTTTGAGGTTAATAAACTGGATTAAGGTTAGAAACCAACAGAGCGACAGTTTGAGGTTTAGAACCAGATAGTGGATACTAGGTATTAATTTTAAAGACTGCGACAGCATTTTAAAAGAGATTAAACTTTATTTATTTTCAAAAAGTGTTTTTATATTCGGCGGGATAGCGAGAGCATACGTTAGGATTTAATTACATGATCCGAATCAATAGAGCGACAGTTTGAGATAGGATCTTTAGATGAATATTGTTTGCTGAAATAGGATTTTTATTCAATTTGAGTAACACGTCAGTGGAAATTCAGATCCCCTTAGGTTAGACGAATTACATACTAATATCTATTTATTTATTATATTTTCCTTAACCAAAAATCTTAAAACATTATTCGCCTTAGCTGTATACCGTAACTTAGGATAACGATAGATCGATTTATAGTCTCTGTGGGTTCGATATCTTTTAAAACTACGCGATAGGACTGTGCACTTGCAGTCTGCTGATTAATAGACGATAAAGTCGCGATCACGGATATTTCGGTACGAACTTCACCCGCCATGTTTCCTTCAAAAGTGTTTACACCCACTTCCTCAATTTGATTTGTTGAAGAAGTAGATGCTTCTTCTCTTAGTCTCCTCTCTTCGGCCAATTTCCTTCTTCTTCGTGTTTTGCTACTAAGCCTCTGAATCGTCCTTTCAATTTCGGGATTGAATGGAAATTGTTCTTCGGTAGCTTTTTCACGCATACACAAGAATCTACAAAACTAGCAAACCAAGTGAAAAGCAAGAGATATAATAATAAAGTAAAAAAAAACTTAAAACAATGAACTATTGCAATGCTTGTAATATCAAACGCCAATCCCCGGCAACGGCGCCAATTTGTTGAAAAGTATATTTCCGGCAAATATTTTTATATCGTATCCACAGAGATTGGGTGATATTACCGTCGTTCTATAGTTAAAATTGCTTTAAGTTTACAAATTAAAAATGGTTTGTTTATGTTTGGAAATATATCATGCACTTGTGACATAAATTGAAAATACTCAAAATGTGGTTTTTATCAATTAAAAGAAATTTGTCAAGACTTGGTTTCACTATTCCATTTCCATAGATTTACTTATAACTAGTATGTGAACTCAATAGGTTGAATCTATTCCACTATCCTCTCAATACCATTTATATCTAAATGATATTGTGATATTCATTGAATTAATCCTTTAGATAATTTCTTCATCTAAAATCTTAATCCAACAATCATTAGTATTTGATATAAAAGAAAAGCAAGAAATAAATCTATTTCTACAATCCATTTCTTACTTGAGAAAATTCTTGAAGAACATAAATTAAATTATCTTTTTCAACAATAACTTAATTTGACATATTCAATAAATCACACAAGAATTTCTCTACATTCAACCTCAAATTGTTCACATACAAAGAATTACAAGAGATACATAATGGGTTCGGAATAGCTACTACCTTAGTCTTGACAAAATTTGGGAAGTTAGCTCTTCACCACCATTGTTGACATTCAAGAAGCTTTTTTGTTCTTCTCCAAAAGTTCTATCTCTTTTCCAAAATCTGATTGTGTATATTAAAAACAACAACTAGTCAAAACTATATTTTCCTCTTTCCTTTTCTCTCTCTTTGTTTTGTTTTCTTCCTAAGCCATCATTGCAATTGATATGACTCTTTTCATGCAACCACACAACTCTCTTGGCCCAAAAAGTGGTTAAAAGTAAATCTTCACGCCACCCCAAGACGGCTGACCCAAAGATACTTCTAATCATCTCAAAACAGAATTGCTGACCACGCACAGTTCGCGGCGCCAACCAAGGACGCGGCGCGAACTAAGGCAAATGAGGTTCGCGGCGCCACAGAAGGACGCAGCGCGAACTGAGCTGCTTCATGCTCCTTTGACTTTTCCTTGCCTCCTTTTTGTCTTATCTTGATCTTTCTTTGACTTGGTTGCTTCTTCCAACTCCAATTGAATCCAAGTAATTCTTTTTCTCTAAAAATGCTACAAAACTAACAATTAAGGTGAAATATCTATTCTACTAAAATAAAAACAATGATAATTGCATATTTGTGAATTGTGTGAATAAAAGGATAAAAATTAAATAAAACTTGGTTAAAAGGACCATTAAAAATGTATGAAAATTAGTGTAATTTGGTCCTTAACAGTGGGTAGAGAGAAATTTTGCAGAAAATCATTGTTTTTCGTTTCTTCTTTAAATATTTTTCATTGTTATTGTGTGGTGATAACAATCTTGTTCATCAAGATTGATAGAAATTCATCATAAGTTTTTGTGTATTTCTAACACTTTGAACTCGTCTGATCAATAATATACATGAAATCTTTGTTTCTTTATACTATACTCGTTAAAGGTGCACTCAAGTAATTACCTATAGAAGAAGTTTCCATAAATCCTAATAGGTAAACCAACCGCACTCTCTAATATTACTCTTAACATTTTTAGAAAAATAGAAGCTTGTTATCTCATTACTTGCTTGTTAACCAAACATGCAACAAAATGATTGAAGAATCATATTCTTCACACACTTTATTTGCATTTTTATGGCTATACCAAACAAATGTAAATCATTTGCGAACATCAAGTGAGACACTAAGGGTTTGTTTTTTCCTCTTAAAGGGCCTCACAATCTTGAATGTCCACTGCATAAGAAATCATATGTGATAATTATCCAAGCAGAAAACCAACAAATAAGGAGATATTGGATCCTCTAATTGGTTCTCTCGTTGATGTCGAAAATACTTTGTTCTAGCTCCTTTCCACTTCACATTAGCTTCCACGCTAGTAATCACATGCATAATGACATATATCATCATTTCCGATGAATTAATATATGTCGGGATTCTCCAAATAAACTCTCAATTAAGTTTATCATAAAGTTTGGAAAGATCCACCTTAATAGCAAAATATCCTTTCACTTCGATCATTTTATTCATACTATGGACATTCTTGAGCCACAATAATATAATCATGGATGCTTCAATCCGACACAAAAACCGTATGAAAAGGTGATATTATCATAGAAATGCAATCTTTGAACTTCTCAATAATAACTTTACTCACAATCTTATAAATTGTGTTGCACAAAGAAATATGATGAAATTGATTCACAAACTCCAGCTATAGTAGTTTTGGAATCAGTCAAATGTTAGTTTGATTCACCATAGATAAAGCACTGAGTTGATCACAAATTCAGAATCGTTTAAAATAATTTAGAGACCATATTCTAATTTTAAAATCTGATTATAATAAAAATGTAGAGGCTCTATTTTAAAGATATTACAATATTTTATATGTAGATATGATTTATCATTAAAAATATCTATTAGAAAATGTTAAGCATGAGCTACGTGCAAACATCTAAACAATAATTTTTATCTTAATGTCATGCAAGAGTACAAAATGAAAGAGTAATTCCAAATACCTTTTTGAAGTTGATTAATGATTTGTACACGGCTGAATGAAAGAAAATTTAGGATTCCTATGTTTTGTCTTAAGACAATTTCTTATTCTACCTTATAACCTTTTTGTGCATTATCTAAATTTTCTATAATATTTTTAAAAATCAGAAGTATATTTTCGGTTCGCACTTTATATCATAAAAATCACGTTGATTAGAATTGGGTATAAATCGAAAATATATTTTTAATTTTAAATCATGTGTAATTTTAAATAAAGCGTATATACGAGATTGAATTGAGAATAATTTCTTAATATTTTATTATTTTATTTGGAATCAAAAATATACTTTTGATTTTTATTCAAATATTTTAAAATAAAGTGCGTATCAAAATTATACTTTCAATTTTATTGAGCATTTTTGAAAATACATAATATTTAATTCCACCGGAGAAGATTAAAAAATTCTCTTTTCTTAATCATATCGCCCTCTTACTTTAGCAGATAAAGATAGTAGTTATAAAGTCATCTTTTGAGTTTGGAACAAACGCAAAAACTTTGGGAAGTTAATTACTAGTCACTTACTTGTTAAAAGGAATAAGGACAAATAAATAGCACTTTCTTTAAGAGTTTCATATTGATTTGATAAAGTTTGAAAATGCAATATAAGTAACAATTCTACTTTACAATTAATGATTGAGTTCAACTAAAACTAAAGTTTATCACGCTATCGTGTCAATGCAATTGGATCACAATTGTTGTTTTAATTTTATTTTTTTCTTTCATCTTTTCGTTTTCATGGGTCAATGGTCAAAACCCCATTTATATATTTTTTTTATAAAGTATCATTTCAATAGGCTTAAATATATTTTTGGTCCCTCCACTTTCAAGTTTTTTAAATTTTAATTCTCGCATTTTAAAATCTAAATTTTTGATCCTAAACTTTATCTCACTCGAAATTTTTTTAATTCCCCTCCATTTTTGTACAGCTGGCCTCCTCATTAATGACGTGACAGAGATATTGTAAAGCCATGTCACATTTTTTAATTTTTTTAATTAAAATTAATTGTTTTTCATTTTATAAAATAATATTAACAATTTATTAATTAATTAATATATTTTTTACAGAGTTATAATTAATAATTATTAATTTTAATTAATTTTTTATGATTGTGAAATTAAAATTTGCTTTTAACTAATTTTTTATGAAATTGAAATTAGTCAATTAAAATTTACTAAGAGTTTATAGGCCCTTAATTAAACAATTTCTAACACATTGTCATCACATCTATTTAAGCAATATGTAAGAAATATTTAACGTTTATAAGCCTTTAAAAAGTTTTTTAAACAAACAATGTGGATTTAGTACTAGGCTTTTCATTTTTCCTGCAGGTTCTTTGAGAACCACCACACTATTGCATCTGAACTGCATCCACCAAGCAACATAACTTTTTCATAACTCTGTTTTACTAACATAACATCTAATAGGTTCTACGCTAAACTAATTTTCTAACAATTCTAAGCATTCAAACTAACATGTTTTCAGTTACAATAATAATTTTCCTAACATAACTAATATGTTTTAATTATCGTAATAGTCAACTAACTATCTTAACAAAATTCTAAACAGTGGTCTCAATGTAGTAACAAGAGAGTTGCATCACTTGAAAGGTTCAAAGCAAAAAATTGTATAGACTTGGTTTGTAATATTGCAGACTTGTAGGTCTCTTGGCAGTAGCACTCTAATGCAAATCTGGTTCCATCACATCATCACTTACAACAACTTCAAATTCTTCTACAAATGATGATTTAGGAACAACATTGTACTCATTTCCAGAGAAAGTTGAACTTGTTGTGGAGTTGAGATCATCAACAACTTCAATGATGGAATAAGCTTTGTTGAGACAAACTAGAAGAAAAATAGAAGGTTATGCTATTGTGTTTTAAACAAGTCCCACATTGATTTATCATTAAGTATCCTTAGTGTTTATATAACACTTTTATGCTTACAAAACTGTGAATTTGGATATTGGGCCTATGCCAAAATAATCTAGAGTGGGATAAAGTTTAAGGACCAAAAATTTGAGTTTTAAAATGCAGGGATTAAAACTTAAAGAATTTGAAAATAAAGGGACCAAAAGTGCATTTAAGCCCAAAAAATATCACACTATCATGTCATTGTTATTGGACCATGTTCTATAATAAGTGTAATTATATTTTGTCGTCTTTATGATTAGAAGATGTCTTTTTACAACTATCAATTAAATTGATTTAAGTTTCATAAAAATTTAAACTTCAATTTTTATGATAAATAAGGACAATTCATCACTTTAAATTTTGCTTTTGTAAAAATTAAGTTCAGAAACGCAAGTGGACAAGAAGGAAGCCATTAAAGAATTCCAAAACTGAAACCAGTAAAGCTTCCAAGCCAAGAACAACGAAGCGCCAACTGGTGGATGTAATGATTACTGAAGGCCCTTGGGAAGAATATGCTATAGGGGATAAGAAGCGGAAACAAGTTGCTTGAGAATCTGGAGATCTGATAAATGAACCAGAGGTGGTGTTGGCCGACCAATACCGTCTACCCCATTGAAAACCGTTAGCTGGAACTGCAGGGGTCTGGGGAGACCTCGTGCAGTTCGAGGCCTTGCGAGGCTTCTTCTGGTGGAAAATCCCCAACTCGTTTTCTTAATGGAAACAAGACTTAAGAATGATGAGATGCTGCAACTAAAGAGGAAGTTCAAATTTAAGTTTGATGTGACTGTTGCGTGTAGGGGTTCTGGAAGAGAGCGAGCTAGTGGTTTGTGTTTATGGTGGAATGATGACTCTGATTTACATATTAGTTCTCACTCCCAAAACCATATAGTTGGGAGGTGTAAGATGGATGATGTTGATGATTATTGGTATTTTTCCTCAATTTACGGGTTCCCAGAGGAGAATAGAAAGAAAGAAACTTGGAGTTTGATTCGGGCTATAAGGGAGGAAGGAGGAAGTCGGGTTATTTCATTTGGTGATTTCATGATACGTTGTGTGATGCTGATAAAATAGGAGGCGTTAGCAGAACAACATTCCAACTGCAATGGAGAAGAGATGCTATGGAGGTTTGTGGATTACAGGAAGTGGGTTTTAAAGGATATCCATTTACGTGGACAAATGGGCGTGAAGGTGTTTAGAACATACAATGTAGACTTGATATATGCATTTGTTCCTTTGATCTTATGCAATTTTTCCCCCTCACAAGAGTAGTGCATTTGGAACGTTATGGTTTTGATCACGTGGCCCTTCGCATTATCCTCAAACGAGAAAATTTCACTGATAAAAGGAAGTATTTGTTTCGTTTTGAAGAAGCTTGGATAAAGGATGCTAACTGCGGGAGAATTATTAATTAATTGTGGCGCAGAAACTCGGGTTTAATTCTCCATCGGATAGATGCGAAGAAAGAGCTTCAACATTCGTTCAAGGATATCAGAACCAGTAGTATAAGGAAAGAGATACTGAGGCTGGAGGAACTAATTAAGGAAGATAAAAGATGGTCAGGAAATAAGGATGAAATTCAACACTTTAAAGCCATTGAAAGCCAAAGAGATAAGCTGTTGAAAACTGAAGAGATCCTTTGGAGACAAAGGAGCTGTGCTATTTGGTTGAAAGACGACACTACAAATACAAAATTCTTCCACCAGAAAGCTAATCTAAGAAGGAAAACTAACCAGATAAAGAGGTTGAAAGATGAGGATGGCAGCTGGAAACGAGGTTGCGTAAATTGTGAGAAGATTCTTGTTTCCTATTTCAAGGATATATTCACGTCCTCCAATCCTAAAGGTTCCTCGAAAATCTGTAGCTTCAGTAATTGTAGGTTTTTCGATAGTAACAAAGAGTTCTCTACCAGCCCTTTCACAGTTGAGGAGGTCCATACTGCAATTTTTGAGATGCACCCCTCAAAATCCCCAGGTCCTGATGGTCTCACAGCTTTGTTCTTCCAAAAATATTGGTCCACAATAGGCGCTGATGTGGTTCGATTTGCATTGGAAATCCTCAATAATAATAAAGACCCATCTATCGTAAACAACACCTCCATCACTCTCATCCCCAAGAAAAAGAATCTGGTAACTCCCTGTGACTTTCATCCGATTAACCTGTGCAATGTCATTATGAATTTGTTACGAAATCGATTGTCAATAGGTTGAAGTCCATTCTTCCAGAGGTTATTAGTGAAGAGCAAAGCGTTTTCATTAGGGGAAGACTCATTACCGACAACGCTCTTATCGCCATGGAATGCTTTCACTGGATGAAACATAAGAAGAAGGGTAGGAAGGGCACAATGGCGCTGAAACTTGATATGTCCAAAGCTTATGATCGACTTGAGAGGGGATTTGTGGTTGAAACTCTTAGAGCCATGGAGTTCCCTCCTCATTTCATCTCGCTGATCTAGAAGTGTATATCTACAGGTTCCTACCAATTGCTGATCAACGGTCATCCTAGCAAGCGTTTTGTTCCGGAAAGGGGTCTCTGTCAAGGAGACCCACTATCACCTTACTTGTTTGTTATTTGTGCAGATGTGTTGTCAGGAATGTTAAGGAGTGAAGCAACTTCTCACAGGATCCATGGAATCAAGGTGGCACAAAAATCCCCTATTATCTCGCATTTATTTTTCGCTAATGATATCCTCCTTTTTGCCCGAGCCAGCGAGGAGGAAACCAGTAGAATTCTCAGTATTCTTGATGATTACCAAAGGGCCTCTGGTCAAAGTATCAACGCTGAAAACTCGGAAGTTTCTTTCAGTGGCAATGTTGGGGATGAAACTAAAGATAGAATTAAAGTCAAATTGGGATTTCGTGGAGTTAACAATTATTCTCGTTATTTTGGGCTGCCAGTGGTGTTTGGGAGATCGAAGAAAGAGGTATTTAAGCTAGTTGTGGAGAGGGTTTGGAAGAAAGTGAAAGGATGGAAAGAAAACTTTCTCTCGAGGGCAGGCAAAGAAGTCTTGATAAAGGCTGTGGCTCAAGCTATTCCCACTTACATCATGAGTTGTTATCGTATTCCCGAAAGATGTTGTAAGGAGATTGAATCATTGCTTTCGAAATTCTTGTGGGGATCGAAGGAAGGTGAGCGGAAAATTTAATGGGTTAGCTGGGAGAGAATGGAAAAATCTAAAAGAGAAGGAGGGATTGGGTTTAGAGGCATACATGATTTTAATGTTAGTTTGCTAGGTAAGTAATTCTAGAGATTGTTGTAGGCTGATGGTTCTCTTTTTGAAAGATTCTTTAAGGGGCATTACTACCCTAGGTGTTCGATTGTCCAGGCCCAAGTTGGTTTTAAACCTAGCTACGCGTGGCAGAGTATTCTGAGTTCCAAATCCCTAGTTCTTGAAGGTTCTCGCTGTGACACCCCAATATTTCGATTATTAAATAATTAGAATTTTTAATTATTAATTTAATTAGAAATTTAATTATTGGTATTTTTGGATTATTGGAATTATTTAATTAAAATAAAAGTCGGGTTGTTGGTGGTGTGAAGTGTGAAGTGGGGGTGTGAGGAGTAAAAGACTCTACTCACACTATTTGTTTATTATTATTATTTTTAGAGTAATAAGAATAAAAGGAAAGGAAAAGAGAAGAATTGGGAATATTTCATTCTACGTGAAAGTGAGAAGAAGAAAAGGAACGGGAAGAGCCAAGAACGCTCACAATCAAGAAATTCTCACAAGGTAAGGGGTGATTTTCTCTGATTGTTATGCCTTATGAGTTTTGAAATCAATAGGATTGAATAATATGTTAGGAATCCCGATTTAGGATTTTCTAGGTTATGCTGTAACGATGTTGTCCGTCGTAAAAACCCCAATTGGAATACATAGTGATTGCTATTATGTGTATATTGATGTTGTGGATTGATTATAAAGAGAAATTCTACTGTTAATTGTATGTAAGAATGCCTAATTTTTACTGCATATGTCTTGCTTTGAATGCTGGAAAAAGATTGGGTTGATTGGAATTGTAATACAGTGAAAATTTTGGTTTTTGGGTAAAAATACGCAGCATGAATCGACACATAAGGCTATGTATCGATACAAGCTGGTATGTGTTTAAAAACCAGAAGCGTGAAAAAGGCTTGCATTGACGCATAAACCCTTGCATCGACTCATGAGGCATTTTTGGGAGTCTTGGATCGACACATACGAGTTATGTATCGACACAAGACAGCTTTGCATCGATACAAGAGAGTATGTATCATACTGAAGAAACTTGGAAAAACAGAAAATGGATTTGCGTATGAGTCGACTCATACGTTACTTGAGTCGATACAAGCCATGTATGGGTCGACACATGAGTGTTTGGATCAACTCATACTGTTTAAAAATAGAAAATAACTTTTGGAAAATTGTTTCGGGCATATCTTTGCGACAGTAACTCCGATTTAGTTGTAGTTGGAACCGTTGGAAAGCTGGAAGTATGAATTATCTTATAAAAGCATTTTAAAAACCTAGTAAGTGAATCTTGTTGGATTAATATGACCTTCTGTATGAGGAATTCGTTGTTGTCGTGGTTGTTCGTTGTTGATGTTGTAAATATATGATACATGTTAATATCGTGTGTTGTGATTGATGTTGTATATCCATGATTGTATTGATATCATGTGTTGTTGTTGTTGTTATTTATTCATGGTATGTTGTTGTTGATATCATGTTTAGTTGTTGAATATTGCATGCTTTATGATGTGCATGCATATGCATTCTATTGGAGTTAATTCCCATTGTGTGGAATTTGACTTGTGTTGCCAATACCCGTACCCAGTTGATTAGTGGTGGTGAGGCTGGATTCGTGTCCGAATGATGTATGGGAGAATCAAGGATTAATATTGTGTCCGAGTTGGAATGGAACAGTGTGTGAATTTAGTTCATTGTCGGTACCACATGCATAGAGTCTGCATCATATTTGTTGGATTACAACATGTTAGGATGAATTCCAGTGTTATAGTCTATTGTTTGTGTATGACATATGTTATGACTTGTGTATGAAGCAGATTTGATTATGCTGAATAGGATGGACTGATGTCTTATGATATTTTATTGCTTTGATGAACTTATAATGCTTTTAATTATGATGAAGTCTCACCATTACTTTGATGATTTCAGATTGAAGTCTTAGCTGCTTAGGAGTTGGTGAGGATGGCTCTTGAGCTATGCATTTAATTTATCCGCGTGTCAGTGTCATGCTCTGATAGTTGTAACACTGGCGAACGTTTGGTTGCAAGTTATATTTAAGACTCTGTTGTTCTTTTGGTTGATTTTGGGAATAATTATTGATTGAATTTATTCCGTTTTGAGGATAATTTCCTCTGTGTAGAACATGTCTTTTGATATAATTATTTTAATGAAGTTCTTCAGTGAAGCATGACAACTGTATGAGATTTTATTTTAAATAAATTATAATGCCCTTGTTTTTACATGTTAACTCTGAAATAATTATTAATATTCGCAGGGTATTTTAGAAGGGTGTTACACTCGCTGGCGGATCGGAAATGGCGAGAAAGTGAGTATCAGTGGTGACAAGTGGATTCCTACCAGAACAGATTTCTAACCCTCTTCTATGGCCACCGTGTTGGATCCTTTCACTAAGGTTAGTGCTCTGATCGATCTCATTGATGCTTGTTGGAATATGGAGACTCTTAGGGAGAATTTTGGTGCCGACGATGTCAACCACATTAGTAGCATTCCTCTTTCTTTCAATCTGCCGGAAGACCTTCTTATATGGAACCACAAGAGTAATGGCATCTTCTCTATCAAGTCCGCCTATCACGTGCTTGGGAGGCAGCGACGACAATACCTTCTTGGTCCTTCCTCTTTTGACTCTCAATCCTTTTGGAAGCATTTGAGGAAGCTTAAGGTGAATCCTAGGATAAAAAAAATTCCTTTGGAGACTCATCAAGAAAATTCTTCCAACTAAAGTAAACCTCTTCAAGAAAGGTGTTCAGTCGGATGGTCTTTGTCCTTTGTGCAAAGTCGAGGCCGAAAATTCTCTTCATCTTTTCCTTCGGTGTGATTTCGTTCGGAGAACTTTTTTTGCTGGCCCGTTGGGGATTCGGCTTCCTGTAGACGGTGATATAGTGGACTGGTTGTCTGAAATATTCTCAAACAAGGATGCTGTTTTGGGTCAATCTGTTGTTATTTTTCTGTGGAAGATTTGGCAGGTTAGAAACTGTGTGGTTTTCTATGGAAGATTTGCCAGGTTAGAAACTGTGTGGTTAGAAACTGTTTTGGGTGTGCTATTCGTGATCCTACGGAAAACATTTTCCTGACTGCTACAAAGAGGATCTCTAGCGTCACTGACCCTTCTTCTGCTGAGACTATGGCTATTCGGTGGGCTTTAAAGTTGGCAAAGGATTTGGGACTTAAAGACTTTGTTTTGCAGTCTGATGCTTTGTTAGTTGTGGACCGCATAAATGGTTTTGTAGAAATTGTTGATTTTACTCCTATTAGTAATGATTGTAGATCTTTATTATCTTTTTTAAGAAGTGTTTCAGTTATGTTTACTAATAGGATCTTTTAACATTGATGCTCACCATATAGTTGGTGTTGGTAAGTCCTTGGTTCTAAAACTTGGATATGCCAGGTTCCCAATGTTGGTGCTTATGTTTATAATTCTTTTGTTCCTTTTGTTTAATGGAATTATCCTTTCATATGAAAAAAATAGCACATTGAGCATATGATTAATGCTATTATATTGTTATGAACTTAAAACACATGACCCTAATCTTTTATCTTCTCCAATTTGCCTTCTCTAAACTGTTTATGCCTTTATGACCCGTTTGTTTGTGTTGTTTAAGTTTTCTTGGTCCTACAGTCAATTTCTTATGTAAAGCAAAACCACATGCAAGAAAAGGTAAGTCCAATTATTAAGTTAACTACTTTGTCACCTGTTAACATCAAAATCTAATATCTCACCACAACAACCAAAACGAACGTGATTTCAAAATACATAGTTATCTGTTTGATATATACAAAAGAATGTTACTTACACATCTTTAAATTGTTTAACACCATATTTTTTATACGATTATATATAGAATTTTTAATATTTTTTATATGTATTTTTATAGAATAATAAAAAAGAAAATATTTTGACATCTAATAGTAGAGATATAAATGGATATTTATGGGAACAAATAATATGATATTTGTGTCCACTTGCTAGATAAATATGATATCTATATTCGTCTCATATTCATGCGGATATCTATTAAATGGATAATCTACGAGTTTCAAGATATATGTGGATATTTACAATGGCAGAACTACCTTAGGGCAGGGGGTGGCCATGACCACCCCAAAGTTTTTTGATGAAATTTTTAAAAATTAAGTATAATATATAATTTTTTTGCCTATTATAAATGATATTTATAAATATAATACACAATAAATGGCTTAAGGTGTGTGTTGGTCGGGTGGAATAGATTTGTTTTTTCTACCTTATTGTCACGTGTTCGATTCTTGTTGAGATAATTCTTAATTTTTTTTATTCTGAATTTATGTTGAGGCAATTGTCCAATTTTTTAATTCTGAATTTATTTGATTAGAATTATGAAAATAAATATTAGCTGAGGCAATTGTTCAATTTTTTTATTCTGAATTTATTTGATTAGAATTATCAAAATAACGTATTAGGTTCAATTTTTTATTCTCTTTAGAAGTAATGTATTTTTTTTTTATTTAACTAAGTCTTTTCAAATTTAATATTAAGTTCTTTAATCTCTTTAGAAATGAATTTGGTTATAATTATCAAAATAATATATTAATAATAATTCAATTTTATAAAAAATTCAATCCAATCTATTTATTAAGAATAATTTTCATCCAATTTATTTATTAAGAATAATGTCCATCCATTTTTTTTATTTCTTTAAAATAATTTTTGGATGTAATTTTTTCCATTTCTCTCGTGCATATATTGTTTGGTTGTTGGTTTTTTTTTTCTCCTCCCATATGCACAAATTGTTTGATGCTTGTTTTTTTCACATAAAATATTTTCAATCAATTATTACTATACAAAATTATTGTTAAATCAACTAAAATAAAGCACACAATAATATTATTAGACACATTGACAATGATTAATTGATTTTCTAAGATGTATCTATAAAATTTATAATATAATTTGACACAATTTTTCTAAGATGTATCTATAATATTTTATGGAAAAAACTGAAAAAAAGTAATTTTTTTCAAAAAAATGAAATTACATTTTTTTTATAAAAAAAAATAATTATTTTAAAAAAAAACTGAAAAAACAATTATTATTTTGAATGGATGGATATCCATCCATTAAAATGTTGTTAATAGATGAATTGGATGGATTTTATTTTTAATGGATGAATTGAATTGGACATATTTAAGGAAGTTTTAGTGGATTGTAATTGATTAATGAATTGTTTTTATCCATTCATTAACCATTCCATCATATTCATCCATTCCATCCATTTTATCACTCTTAATTGCAGCATTTTATCACTCCTAATTGCAGGTAACTTAAAAAAAGTAAAAGCACTGCAACGATTAATTTCTGATGGAAAAACTCTTGAGAGAATTTAACACATATGTGTGCATAGTGTCTAGATCGAACACGTGACCTCTGATTAAGTTGGAAGAGATTTGTTTACAACTTATCCAAGTACTCTTGAGTAAATAGAACAAATGTTTATATATATATATATATATATATATATATATATATATATATATATATATATATATATATATATATATATATATATATATATATATATATATATATATATATATTATATTCTTTGTTAGTTACTCTTATATATATTTTATATTTGGCCCCCTCAATGATTTCATTCTGGTTCCGCCACTGTCTGCCGCTTAAGCCAGTTCCTTGAAAATATTTTAAGCACTTCAAGGTTCCTTGCAAAGATTTCAACCACTCCAAGGAATTTTTCACTCGAGTAAATCCGATTGCACACTATCAACACAAGATCATTGAATCAATCATCAAATTCTTGCTACTTCTTTAAAAAGATTTCAACCACTCTAAGGTTCCTTGAAAATATTTCAAAATTCCAAGGGATTTTTCTCATGAATGATATCTCACACGATATTTCACGAAAACCCTCAATTCAATAAACGATTTCTGAGGACAAACCTGATGGTTTTTCCCGAATGAAGACCCCTACAAATCTCAACCCAAACAAATTGAAAATCTTCAACTCTTTGTCTATATGGCACCCTGACGGAACATCGTCACAATGTAATGTTGGTGTGTGCATAGATTGGAAGGTTGAAGAAGAAGATGTGTAGGTTAATTTTATAGTATCATCAAAAATTAGAATGATGCATGAATGAATATTTATAGTTTTGAATAGTTGGGATAAGAAATGTAAATTTTGAGGGATTTACTAAGACTGTGTCGACCTAACTTTATGTATGTGCCGACCTATAACACTGATATGTGTCGACCTGAATGAGATAGAGCCTACAGACTTTAAAACTTAAGTGAATTTGTCGACAGTAAAATAATAATATCTACATTTCAAAATCTTTCAACCCATGGACGAACTTATCCACTAAAAAAGTAAAAAGTAAAAAGTGGCATTTTGGAAAAATAATTTTAAATTATGGCATTTTAGAAAAAGAAATTCAAAAGGATGACACCAAAATAAAAAACTCACTTTCAACCTTACACAACTCATCTTGTGGGGGGAGTGCTATCGACTATACCTATAATATCTACAAATAGTTATAATTTGTTTTTAATAATTATTGTTTCTATTAACTAGTTTAACTACCTGCTGTTCCTAGTAATTAGCTTAGTTATCCTTTTAATTTAGCCTATTTTTGTTAATACTTGTATACTATATTAATTTAGACTTTTTTGTTAATACTTGTATACTACTATATTAACGTAGGATTCATTCATCATTACTACTCTCTGCATTGATGAATGAATGAATTTTTCACATTGGTTCCAACTTTTGTCACAACCCCAACCATCTAATATACATAATGGATCCGGATGAATTTTAAGGTGACCTATTCTAGAAGTGTATAAAATCTTTTATATAAAGTATATCTTTAATTTTCAATGTGTTGGGGTGGAAAAAACATCTCATAAAAATGGTCAAATGAATTTAATGTTAGAATAAATGTATATCTTTAATTCTCCTAATTAATTACCTGGACGGATGTGAGCCACCCAAAATATAGAATGATTACCAATTGTCCATTTGAGCCGCGTAGTAGAATGGAAAATTCAAAATTCTGCAAAAGATATTAAATGTGCATTGATTCTTGTTGGTGTGTGCATCTTTATTTCTTCCATCTTTCTACATATATTTTCTCACCCACCTCTAATTCCACATTACAGTAGAATACAAGAAATGGCGAAATCACCCGAAACCGGACTTCCAGTCAAAGCTTTTGGTTGGGCTGCTACAGACACTTCTGGTGTACTCTCTCCATTCCATTTCTCTAGAAGGTTCTTTTTATTCTCTCATTTTAACTCTTTCAGACTGAGTAGTTTTTAGTTGTTGTTCATTTTGATTTTTGTTTGTAGGGAAAATGGTGAAGATGATGTAGCGATCAAGATTCTGTTCTGTGGTGTTTGTCATTCTGATCTGCATACTCTCAAGAACGATTGGGGTTTCACTACTTACCCTGTTGTTCCTGGGTATGTTTTTTTCTTTTGGAGTTTGAAATATGCTACCGTTTATTATGCAACTCTAAATATTTATATTTTTAAATTATTCTTTGCAATAAGTTTTGTGATTGTGTTTTCCAGGCATGAGATTGTTGGTATTGTGACAAAAGTTGGAACCAATGTGAAAAACTTTTGTGCCGGAGATAAAGTTGGTGTTGGTGTAATGGTGGAGTCTTGTCAAACTTGTGAGAATTGCCAGCAGGATCTAGAGAATTACTGTCCTAAAATTGTGTTTACCTATAACTCTCCTTATAAAGGGACAAGAACCCATGGGGGTTATTCTGATTCTGTGGTTGTTCACCAAAGGTATGTACTTCAGTTTCCTGACAACTTACCTCTTGATGCCGGTGCTCCGTTGTTGTGTGCTGGGATTACTGTGTATAGCCCGATGATATATTATGGCATGACTGAGCCTGGCAAACATTTGGGAGTGGCGGGGCTTGGTGGGTTAGGTCATGTTGCAATCAAATTTGGTAAAGCATTTGGGCTGAAGGTTACTGTCATTAGTACCTCTCCTGACAAGGAAAGAGAGGCCATTGACAAACTTGGGGCTGATGCTTTCCTTGTTTCCAGTGATTCTGAAAAAGTGAAGGTGAGTAAGATATAAAGCTCTTAACTTTTATGGCGATATGGTTCATTTAGGTTATGGTTTTAGCTGTTTTATGCGTACTCTATGATACTGTCCTATAGGAACATATGTTTTAATAGACTTTGCAGTAGTCAAATTGGCCAAGATTCACATCTGACCATAAAAAGAATTTAGTTTTTGTGCCAGCCGGATCAATGGAATAAGAATTAACTGTTTCTCCATGAGAGTCAAATAATTGATTGAACGGCTATGCATATTTGCTTGTAATGCATTTGTACTTTGGTATCATTTTATGCAGGCTGCTACCGGAACTATGGATTATATCATTGACACAATTTCTGCTGTTCATCCTCTGTTGCCACTGCTTGGCCTGTTGAAGCTGAATGGGAAATTGGTCACTGTGGGCTTGCCTAGCAAGCCCCTTGAGCTCTCTGTCTTCCCATTAGTTGGAGGTAAACCATCAGAAATGCTATGTTTATTCGTAGAAATATCTGCATTGCTGTTTAGACCAAGAATGAGTCTGCCACCAGCAAATCTAAAACTTCAGTACCTAAATTTGGCCAATGCAATATCTAAAATTTCACATGTCAATGTCTTGATTGCAGGACGTAAGCTTATAGGAGGAAGCAACTTTGGAGGGATCAAGGAGACTCAAGAGATGCTGGATTTCTGCGCCAAGCACAACATAACTGCTGATATTGAGCTGATTAAGATGGACCAAATCAACACAGCAATGGAAAGGCTTAGCAAAGCTGATGTCAAATATCGATTTGTGATCGATGTGGCCAACTCTTTATCAAGTTTGTAGAGTTGATGCCACCTTGATTCTTCAACACTTTGCTTGTGGAGCCTTGGATGTCTCATTATCATGGGAAAGTTAAGATTTGTATTAGACTTAATATTGGCAATTTTTGTATGTTTTGCACCTTCGCAACGTTTCAGACTAAACGTGCGTTTGATCTTGTTATTTTAGATTAAAACTTATTTTCAAATTAAAGCTAAAATTAAGAGCTTTAAAAATAAAGGTGTTTGAAGTTCTTTTTGTCAGGCAAAAGAAAAATAGGGACTTGCTCTTGTTGAAAGAATATAGAAAATGCAACGGTCTAAATGGGGTGAATAGACCTTCTATAAAAATCTTAGTTGAAAATAGTTTTGAAAAATGTTCTATAAAAGTTTAAAAAAACAAACGATTTGTCCAGTGGAAACAAGTTTTGGCGTATAAAGAGATTATACTAGTTGCTCTTGTTGGGAGAATATAGAAAATTCAAAGGTTATGATTATACTAGTTGCTCTTGTCCGTACTCGTTTTTGGAAAGACAATATTCATTTTAATTTGAATTATTTTTCTTTAGCCAACAATTTTAAATGTGGCTTAAATTAAAAATTATTTAAAATATGATAACTTAACTATATGTTGGGTCGCTTTTTTTGGACATGATATGAACTGGAAAATGTAGCATAATGATATTTGGAACCGTTCCTTAGCTAAAACAGTGTCATTTAAGACAAGCAACACTTTTCTTTATTATTGGAATCAGTTTTCTTTACCTTTACCAACGGTTTTGAAGTGTGGCCTAAACTAAATTTATTTTTTATTATCGGATAACTTACATGTATATTATATGGATCTGGGTTGCAAATTTTGTTTCCAAACATTATATAGATAAGAAAAGACAAAATACTCATTTTGATCCCTTAATTATACTCTTGAGTTCACATTGGTCCCTTAACTTTTCTTCGTGTTTCGTCGTTAATTAGATAAAAAATACTAAAATGGAACTTTTTGAAAGTTAAGGGACCAAGATGACACGAAAAACAGTTAAGGGACCAATATGAACCCAAGGGTATAGTTAAGAGACCAAAATGAGTATTTTGCCATTAAAAAACCTAGTAGAAAGAATGACCTTCGAAACAATTTTATTTATTTTAGGATACGATTTTTAACTGTTGTCTAAATTCATTTTTCATTTAATCAAAGGATAACTTAACTATAAAGAATATAATTTTTTGTTTAGTTTTTTTCCAACATAATACAAGAGCATTTTGAACTATTTTAGTTAATTGTAGGGATAGAGGAATAGATGTTGGAGCTTAATTATTTTTAAATTTTTATTTACACTTTTTTTGTATTCACCTTAATTTTTTTTATTTTTATTTTTTATTGTTTTCCTTATTAACTAATTTATTTTTTCCCTATTTTATTAATTATTATTATTGTTATTTTTCTTTTCAAATATAATTTTCATGTTTGTATATCAAAATTTCATTGTTTTTCTCTTTTAAAAATAATTACTTTGATTTCATGTATTTAATAATTGATTAATTTAAATTTTGTTTTATTAGTCATTCTTAAGAACGTTTATTATTTACACTTAGTAAAAAAAATTATCAACAATTATTTTTATATATACTAACTAGTAAGTAACCCGTGTTGTCGCACAGGTCCGATCGAGATTTCATATAACATGGAACTAACTTTGTCATGTAATAGAACATTCATATATTTTTTAAGTATGACAACCTGTTTTCAATTATATAAGATAACAATTAAAAAAATAATTAATAGATAGATATTAAAATTAGGGGTGACAATTAAATCCATTAAAACAAAATCCATCCAATCCATCCACTAAATAATCCATCCAATCCATCCACCAAATGAAAAATAAGTTAATTGATTGATTCAATTCATCCAATTATATATATGAAATGATCCAATCCATCCACCACATTTTAATGATCCAATGAATTATTCTTTAGATCAAATAAATCTATTTTTTTTTAAATTAAAAAAAAAATTAGAAAAAGGAAAAATCAAAAAACAAAAAAGTTTTTCTGTAATAATATAACTGAATATTTTTTTAAAAAAAAACTGAAATAATTTTTTTTTAAAACTTAAATATTAATTTTAAATAAAATAACTGAAAAAAAATGGATTTTTTTTTTAAAAGTTTGTTTTTGAAAAACTGAAAAAAAAAACTGAAAAAACTGAAGAAAAAAAAAAAAGAATTTACGAAAAAAATTTGGAATTTTTTTTTTGAAAATCCGAAAAAAATTATTTTTTCAAAAAAAGTTTTCTTTTTTTAAAAACTGAAAGGAAAAAATAATATTTTTCCAAAAAAATGTTTTTTTTAGAAAAACTAAAAAAAAACTGGAAATTTTTATAAATTACTTTTTTTAAAAAAACTAAAAATAAAATTTATTTCTGAAAAAAACTGGAATTTAAAAAAAAAAAAATTTGAAAAACTGAAAAAAAGATATTTCAAAAAATACTGGAAATTTTTTTTTAAAAATAGTTTTTCTTTTTTTAAAAAATCTGAAAAAACAATAGTTTTTGAAAAAAAAGAATGGAATTTTAAAGAAAAATGTTTTTTTTGGGAAAAACTGAAAAAAATATTTTTTCAAAAAAAAATTGGAAATTTAAAAAGTCTATATTTTTCGAAAAAAAACTGAAGAAAAAAAATTCAAAAAAAACTGGAATTTTTTTTTTAAAAATAAAATTTGAAAAAAAAGTTTTAAATTTTTTTTATAAAAAATGTTTTTTTTTAAAAACTGAAAATAAAATATTTTTTCAAAAAAGAATTGAAATTTTAAAAAAAAAATGTTTTTTTTTAAATCTGAAAAAAGAAAATATTATTTTGAAAAAGCTGGAAATTTTTTTTTTATAAAAACTGAAATTTTTTTGAAAAAACTCTGAGTTTTTTTTTATAAACTGAAAAAAAGTTTTCGTATAAAACATTAAGCTTTTTTGTTTTAAAAAAAAATTGATTTGTTTTTTCTTTTAAATGGAACTTTTTTTGGATGGATGGATATCATCCATTGAAATGTTGTTAATGGATTGATTGGATGAATTTTACTTTTAAATGGATGGATTGAATTAGATATATTTAATGAAGTTTTAATGGATTATAATAGTTTAATTGATTATTTTGATCATCCATTAACAATCCAATCCATATCCATCTAATCCATCCATTTTGTCACCCCTAATTAAAATGACCGGTCAATAGTTAGTTGTATCACACAAATACAATTAGAATATCACAAATATATGTATCACACAAGTACCCGTGCAAACACATGTATTTCAATAATTCAAATAATTTTAAATGGAGCAATATAAAACCATAATCATGTTTGATTAATTAATAAGAATAGTTGTGATATTAGGGAAAAAAGTTTGATATTAGTTTATATAATTTTTAAAGGAAAATAACAGAAAACCATCATAAATGTATTTTCAGGTTTCAAAAATATATTTTTGGACTATTTTTTTTACAAAATGAAGGTGCAATTCATTTACGCGTGCATTTGATATATTTTAGAATTTGTTCAAAGATGCATGTGCGAAATTTGAGGAGTATTTTCGAATTTTCATAGGATATTTTTCAATCCATAAAATGTGGTTAGAAATTCCCTTAGACTATGTTTGGGTACAGCAAAAAGAATGAAGCGAGATATAACGGAGCAAGATGAAATATAGTGGAACTAGGCGAAATGAAATAAGTATATAATTCTATTGTTTGAGTACTTCATGATCATTCCACGTAAATTAGAGGGTACAAATAATGATAGAATGATTCCATCTGATACTATTTTATTCCATCAGTTTTTTATCAATCTAAACGATGGAACACAACCTTATTCCATTTCATTTCATTATGCTATATTTCATCGTATTCCATTAATTCAAACACATCCTTAAAAATTTGAGGGAACATTTAATCTGCCTCCCTTCAAATTATATCTTCCAACCCCACATTTTTCTTAATTTCAAAATTGTCCACGACAAATTTGGGGTGGGAAAAAAATGTAATTTCTGGTATAATTTTTTGAAAAAAAATAAATTTTATACTACAAAAAATTTCCAAATATACTAAATTCTGATATATCACATGGATAATTTCTTAAATGTGTTATGTCTGGGGCTGGCAAGTTAATTTCTCGGACGTCTAGATGTTGAAAATTTTACCCTATACCCCACTCTTATTCTCATACCCCTACGCATTTTTTAATATTCCAATTTTACCCTTTTTACTTTTTTTATTTTTATATGGATTTTTATTTATTTTTATTTTTTTCTGAGAGCGTACGGAAAAGCCAAAAAAGCAGAAATTTAACAAACCGGATAACCCAGAATGGCTACATCCGGTATGCATTTTTTCACAAACCGGATAACCCAGCCAACCTACATCCGAGTGATTTTCACCGGAAACACAGCCTTTGAGTTTTCCGGTTCACAAAATAACAAACCGGATAACCTTGCTGTGGGTATTCCGGTTTGTACCATATTGCAAACCGGATAACCTTGCTCTGTGTTATCCGGTTCGGTTTTTTTTATTTTATTTTATTTTAACAGGTGTTATTCCTCAGTTATGCGATAAAAATCGACATGCGTAGATACCACCGATCCGCTTACGAGCGTTTTGCCACAAGAGAAGAGGTAATAAGATGGATTAAGGAGATTGGAATCAGAATAAAGTGACCGTTATAATAACACGTTCAGATACCAAAACAGGCAAGAGAGGGAGAAGTGATAAAGTAATATTTGGTTGTGATAAAGGTGGAAAATACAAAGAAGGAGAAAGTGAAACACAGAGTGCTAGTAAGAAATGTGGTTGTCCGTTCAAAATTAGATCCACACCGTCAAAAGATGGTTCCGGATGGAAGATTGATGTAAAATGTGGAGTTCACAATCATGGGTTACCTGATACATTTGCAGGCATCCGTTTGTAAGTCGACTTAATGCAGAACAACAACAACATATTGTTGATTTGACAAAACGTCATGTTCCACCAAGACACATACTTTTGTCATTGAAGGAGCAAGATCCAGAAAATGTCACTCGGATCACGCAAATATACAAGCACAAGAGTAAAATACAGAAAGATATAAGGGGGCCTAGAACAAAAATGCAACATTTGTTTAAGTGGTAGAAGAATCGATTATGTATCTGGAGCGAAAAAGATGATTCGAAGTTGTGAGGATATTTTTGGGCTCATCCGAATCGTGAAGTTGTTGAATATGTTTCTGTTGTGTTGATTATGGATAGCACATACAAGACAAATAAGTATAGACAACCTCTGTTTGAAATAGTTGGTGTGACATCCATCGAGTTGACATTTTTTGTTGCATTTGCATATATGGAATCGAGCGATGAAAATTTTTGTTGGGTTTTGGATAAGTTGAAACAGCTTATTTACTAAGGACGATTTTTGGCCACAAGTGGTGTTGGTGATAGAGATCTTGCCTTGATGAAAGCAATTGAAACAAGATTTCCCAAAACAACCAATTTGCTTTGTCGATTTCACATCAACAAAAATGTGAAAGCGAAGTGTAAGGAATATGTTGTGGATGACATGCGGAGTCGATAGAAAATGTGGTATGAACTTGTAAGGGCTAGTGATGAGGTGGAGTATCAACAACGGTTGCAACAACTTGAGCATGCATGTGTCGACTTTACAACATTTATTGATTATGTGAAAGATACATGGTTGTCTCCGCATAGACATAGATTCGTCGAAGCATGGACTAATCAAGTGTTGCATTTGGGAAACACCACGACCAATAGGTATGCATATGTTAATATATCTTGATTTTAGTCAATGTTTTTTTATATTAATTTTATTGTCGACTTACTTGCTTTTTAATTTATTTAAAGGGTTGAATCCGCACATTGGAAATTGAAGCAAATGTTGGAGAATAGCTAATCGGTATAATGTCATTGTTGTCTCTTTGGGTTTTCCTTCTCTAACGTTCTTTCCTATGACGACTTCACATTCACCTAATGTGTCCATTTACTGCATTGGATTTGTAGATGGAAATCATTGGGTACAGGTAATTATTTTTTAAATTACGCTTATACTTATTTTTTAAGTTACATATATACTTATTTTACTTATTTGTTATATTACGCATAAACTCATTTGTTCAATTACTTATAACCAGGTAAACATGAACGAAGGATTTCCGTTACCACCCGTCACACTGGCTTGGAAACAATTCCGCACAACAGAGGCGACTTCTTGGATGATAGGATTTGGCGGACGACTACAACATTGGCGCTCTTACACCGTAGTAGGGCCACGTATTATTAAACTATAATTGTTATGTTTAGTTTTATTTTGTATTCATTTGACATTTTTATTTCACGCTAGATTTTGGATTCAGATGTCATTGTTTTGTTTTATATTCATTTGACATATGACTTTCATGCTAGATTTTGGATTCAGTTGACATATATCTTTCATGTTATTTTTTAGATTTTATTTTAATTTTTATATTTAGGATTGTGGAAAGTAGAAATATTAAAAGAGTGCACAAAGCAATATAGATAAGTCAACAGAAATACGTAAATCGTAGGATAATACATGTCACAAAATACAAAATAAGTCTAAAAATAATAAACAAGGCAAATCATGGAGATGGGTAAGGTATCGGCCCTCCCTGAGGTAGTGGTCCATACGAGCTACACGTAAGGATCGAAGATCTCAATGAACTCATCGTCCTCCTCATTTGCACCGTGACGCGCAAGTAGCGATGAAGCTCACCGATATATAGGCTAACCTCTCGTCTTGTCGTCCCTCGGCATACAGGATCTCTCTCCTCATTTTGCGGTGCTACCAATCGAGGATGTGACACCATATAATACCAACCCATATACTCATCAACTACATCATAGGGTCGAACAGAAAAAAGATCCCGAATGACATCCAAAACCCCCGACCATAGCTTAGCCAGTCTATGTCCACATCAAGAGACTCAATAGCAGGAGGATGGTGGGGTATGTATTGTTTGTACCCAAACTGACGCAAACATCTGTCGGGTAGATATAGCATTACTGTACCATACCATTTGAGACCACCCTTGTATGACATATATCATCAAATGGACATATGTGTCGGTGATCGCAAAAGGACGCCAAATGACATCATCCGTGTCAATGCATCTAATCGCTCCCTATCGCTCGACCTTTGTAGTCGATTGCCTATAACACCACTTCATCGCCTCGAAGTGGACTGCCTACACCGCAAATACCAGATAGACCTCTTTTCCCAATAGAGGAAAAATACTCGTGGATCCAGCACTATTACACATAATATAAATAACATTCATAAATAATTAAAGATAAAAAAAATAATTTTATATATATATATATATATATATATATATATATATATATAACTAAAGATAAAAATATATATATATATATATATTATACCTGTAATAGAGAGGCATATCCACCCAACTTTAGGAATAGAAGGAAGCATCACCTAAATAGCGGTAAAGATTAACCAGTGCCGCCGCTCCCCAACAATATCTACCACATCCCTCCAAATCCCTAAATAGTGATAGATATTTTGCCTCTACCAGAGTAAAGGTCTTATCAGTCAGAATGGTGCAACCCAATAACACTATCATGTATGCTCTGGCAGCACAATCAAACTTGTTGGCCGCCCGCTGACGCTCAAATATAACCTTTAACCAATCCAATCTGTAGTAACGACCTCTACAGAATTGGACCTCCTCAGCAATCTCCTCCAATGAAACTCCCATAAGATCGATCGCTAATCTAATGGCGTCATTATCGAAACCCTTCTCAGGTCAACCAACTCACCCCTAATAGGCATGTGAAGAAGACATGAAACATCATCCAGTAATAGTCATTTCACCAAATGGCATGTGAAATGACGATGTTTCAGATGCCATCGCTCAACAAATGCGATACGGATGTTGATCAATCCTCGACAAACCGGTTCTTTGAAGAGATGATATACCGAATTCCTCAACCAATGCTCTATAATAGGAGGTAGCATACGGAACCCAACCTATCAATTTGCGCCATGCGAACCTTTAACTCCTTCTTGGGATGCCTCTCCTGAAAATTATTTATACCAAACATGTTATAAAATATATAAATTTTAACAAATAACAATTATTCAAAATAAAATGATAAATATAAACTTACCTCGCCAAACCAAAGATGACGAGCAACGTGACCATCATATCTGATAAGAAGAGAAGTATCGGTGGGTCCTCCTGGAAAAGGTGGATACAACGATCCCTGCAGTGCTGATGTCCTCTCGCATAATCGCTTCACGGACACGTCTTCGCTCACTCTTCTACGTAAAATATTGCCATCCGCCTCCTGCGAACCAAAAAAAAAAGTCAAAAAAGGGAAAATTTTACAAAATACGCAACAACAATCCGGATAACCATGGGAGGTGAAATCCGGAGCCCAAAACACAAACCGGATAACCCACTACCGAGGTTATCCGGAGTGTTAATTTTCCATTTCCAAACCGGATAACCCACTACCAGTTATCCGAGTGTTAATTCCCAATTTTCAAACCGGATAACCCACTACCGGGTTATCCGAGTGTTAATTTTCAATTTTCAAACCGGATAACCCACTACCCAGGTTATCCGGAGTGTAAATTTTCCAATTTTTCAAACCGGATGACTTACTCTTGGGTCTTCCGGAGTGCAAAATGAGAACCGGATTTAGGCTGTCTGGGTTCTCCGGTTTGTCAAAAATTTATCTTTCTCTCTGAATTTTCTAAAGTTAAAATGGTAAAAGTGAAAAAAAATTTGACAATTAATATTTATACAGGGGCAATTTCGTCCAAGTGTCAAAATTGTGGGGTATAGGAATAAAGGTAGGGGTATAAGGTAAAATTTTCCTAGATGTTAAGCTGGTAAAGGCTAACATAAATATGGCCCAATTCGATCAATCCGGCCCATCTTCACACAGAAAATTTTCTGCCTAGGTCTCTCTCCTTCCCGGCAGTGAAACCGTAGCAAAAACCGACGAGCATGGAAGATCTTCCGCTGAAGGAGGCGAACGTGCTCAAGGGTCACGAGGGCGGCGTACTCGCCGCCAGGTTCAACTCCGACGGTAACTATATCCTCAGCTGCGGCAAAGACCGTACCATACGCCTCTGGAACCCTCACCGTGGCATTCATATCAAAACCTATAAATCGCATGGCCGTGAAGTTCGCGATGTCCACGTTACTTCGTATGTACACTCTTTCTCTCACCTTTACTCGTTCATTCCTCGTAAATGTGTATTCAAAGTTTATCGTAATTTCACTTGATTACTACAGAGTTATGATTTAATTAAGTTTATGACTTAAGCTATAAGTGCTTATGTATAATAAGCTATTTTTTTAGACACGTATTAAATAAAGTCAGAATGTTTTTATATAAGCTACAACTTGTGAGATTGAAAATAAACAGAAAATAACTTATGGAGTAAGTTATTTGTATAAATTCTCTCAAACTGTCTTAGAAGTGTCTGTGTTAGTGTATAAGCTTAAATAAGTCAATTTAATCGAATGTTTGTGGTGTAAATTGTGAGGTTTTGTGTTTTGAGTTCGGTTGAGGATGGTTGTTTGTTACATAAACTGCATTTCTTGTTGTTTTGTTTGTTATTAGGGACAACTCCAAGTTATGTTCTTGTGGTGGAGATAGGCAGGTTTTCTATTGGGATGTTGCTACTGGACGTGTAATAAGAAAGTTTCGTGGCCATGATGGTGAGGTATTTTCTAATCTCTATTTCTTGCTATGCTAATTGCTGAACAATTTTTTCACTTATCTCTTCTTTTTTCCCGCTTTCTCTGAGTGAAGGAAACCTTGAGAGTGAGGGATTGTGATATTAATCTGTTTTTATTGTCGCTATTTCTACTACTTCTTTTGGCTTATTGTTGTGCAAGTTTTAGTTATTTCAATAAAGACCTATTCTTCACGTTAGAACATGTCAATTTCTGTTTTGCTATTTTTTCGTTTTTACTGGAGCTAGTTGAGTCATGTCCTTTATTTTAGGATTTTCGGTTGTTTGCAGTTTTTATGTATTTCCTATAAAAGGCATTGGGACCTATGAATAAAGTAGATCATTCTGGTGCATTTGCAAGTCATTGAAACGTACAGTTTACATTTGGTATCAGAGCCAAAGCAAAGTACAGTGATCCAAGAGAGAGAAGATGAGTGACGGCAAAACACTCACCAAGATTCCACAGTTTGATGGTCACTATGACCATTGGAGTGAACTGATGGAAAACCTCTTGCGTGCCAAGGGTTTGTGGAGTCTAGTAAAAGAGGGTTACACCGAACCGGCAGAGGGAATCGAATTGACTGCAGCCCAGAAAAAGATTCTCGAGGAGCTCAAGATGAAGGACTGTCAAGTGAAGCACTACCTGTTCCAGGCAATTGACCGGGTTGTGTTTGAACAGATCTTGGATCGCAAAACATCCAAGATCATTTGGGATTCGATGAAGAGAAAGTTTGGAGGCAACGAAAGGGTGAAGCGGTCTCTTCTCCAAACCTTAAGAAGAGACTTTGAGGTTCTTGCAATGAAGAATGAAGAGAACATTGATGATTACTTTGGAAGAGTGATGTCCGTCTCCAACAAGATGAGAAGCAACGGAGAAGACATGTCAGATTCGAAGATTGTTGAGAAAATGCTTTGGACTCTGACTGACAAGCTCACATATGTGGTGGTGTCCATCGAGGAGTCAAAAGACACAAAAAAGATGACGATTGACGAACTGCAGAGCTCTCTGTCTGTACATGAAAAGAAATTTAAGAAGATCAGTCCTGAAGATGATCAAGCTCTCAATGTCAGAGGCAGACGCAGAGGATCATACAGAGGTCGAGGCAGGGGCAGAGGACGCTCGTTCAACAAAGCAACAATCGAGTGTTACAACTGCCACAAACTTGGACATTTCCAATATGAATGTCCAAATAGGAACAATGGAGCACATTTTGCAGAGATCGGAGAAAATGATAAAGTCCTTCTCATGGCGTATGTGGAACTTCAAGGTACTAGAAGAGGAGATGCGTGGTTCGTGGACTCTGGATGTTCAAACCATATGTGTGGAGAAAGAGACATGTTCTCAAGCTTGGACACTAGCTTCACACATAATGTCAAGCTTGGGAACAATAACAAACTGATGGTTGGTGGGAAAGGAGTAGTGAAGATAATGCTTAAGGGAATAAGCTATGTGGTCAATGATGTGTATTATATTCCGGAATTAAAGAACAACCTGCTGAGTGTTGGGCAACTTCAAGAAAGGGGTTTAGACGTGCTATTCAAAGGAGGAGATCAAAAAACATGCAGCATCTTTCATCCCTCGAGAGGAAAAATAGCAGAATCTGTTATGAGTGCTAATAGGATGTTTATCCTACTGGGTGAATCAAATGACAAAACAAAGGAGGAGAAATGCCTGCAGGTTGATATCTCAGACAAGGCAGCGCTGTGGCACCATTGATGTGGGCATCTCAGCTACAAGGGACTTCACACATTATGCAGTAAAGAGATGGTTGTGGGTTTACCTAAAATCGGAGATATGAAAACTTGTCAAAGGGAAACACCATCGTGTTCCATTTCCAAAACAGAGCAAGTGGAGAGCCACTGAAAGATTGCAACTTATCCACTCTGATCTCTGTGGCCCAATCAATCCACCATCAAATAGTCAAATAAGGTACTTGATAAGCTTTATTGACGATTCCTCGAGAAAGACATGGATATATTTTTTGCTAGAAAAATCAGAAGCATTTCATCAGTTCAAGACATTCAAAGCGTTTGTGGAGAAGCAAACTGGATTGTTCATCAGATGTCTAAGAACGGATAGAGGAGGAGAATATAACTCAAATGAGTTCAAGGAATTCTGTAGAGAGCATGGAATCAAAAGACAGTTGACCACCGCCTTCACGCCGCAGCAAAATGGTGTTGCTGAACGCAAAAACCGCACAATCATGAACATGGTGAGAGCAGTGTTATTAGAGAAAGAGGTACCAAAATCTTTCTGGCCAGATGCTGTGCAATGGGTGAATCACGTCCTTAACAGATCTCCTACACTCATTGTAAAAGATATGACTCCGGAAGAGGCATGGAGTGGAAGAAAGCCATCAGTCGAACACTTTAGGGTTTTTGGATGTATCGGATATGTTCATATCCCTGATGTTAAAAGAAGCAAGCTCGATGACAAAAGCGTGAAGTGTGTCCTGTTAGGTTTCAGCAGTGAGTCCAAGGCCTTTAAGATGTTTGATCCAGTGGAGAAAAAGGTTCACATCAGCCGAGATGTGATATTTGAGGAAGATAAGAAGTGGAATTGGGAAGGTGTTGATCATTCTGGTGAAGAAAGCATCGAACTTGAGTGGAAAAATGATTATGAAGATGCTGAGAATGCAGAGGAGGCGGAAGAAGCAGAAGAAGACACTGATGACGTTCCTTCACCAAACGATCCACCAACTGGAGAAATGATAGAAACGATGGTCAGGGTGAGAAAACCACCAATCTGGTCTGCAGATTATGTCACAGAAGAAGGGCTATCAGATACAGAGGAAGAAGCAAACATGGCTAGAGTTAAGATTGAAAACCTAGCTTTCATGGTCATATCAGATCCGACCAGTTTTCAAGAAGCAGCATGACATCAGAAATGGAAACAAGCGATGGATGCTGAGATACAATCCATCGAACGAAACCACACGTGGTCGCTGACTGCACTTCCCGTTGGAGCCAAGGCTATTGGGGTTAAGTGGATTTACAAGACCAAATTAAATGAACTGGGAGAGGTAGACAAGTTCAAAGCTAGGCTGGTTGTAAAAGGGTATGCTCAAGAGTACGGAGTAGATTACACAGAAGTATTCGCACCGGTGGCTCGAATGGATACAGTAAGGATGATCATTGCTGTAGCAGCACAAAGAGGATGGGGAATCTATCAGCTCGATGTCAAATCTGCTTTTCTGCATGGTGAGCTGAAGGAAGATGTATTTGTAGAGCAACCACAAGGCTATGAAGTAGCAGGGAAGAAGGACATGGTTTATAAGCTACATAAGGCTCTTTATGGACTAAAGCAAGTGCCTAGAGCTTGGTTCAGTCGCATTGAGGCTTATTTCGTCAAGGAAGGGTTTGTAAGCAGCTCTAGTGAACAAACATCATTCATCAAACAACAGAGTGGTAAAATATTAATTGTGAGCATTAATGTTGATGATCTATTGTTCACTAGTAATGATGAGGAGTTACTGAATGAGTTCAAGCGCTCCATGAAGGATGAATTCGACATGACTGATTTGGGGAAGATGAGATATTTTCTTGGCATTGAAATGATGCAGAAGGCTGATGGCATCTTTATATGTCAAAGAAAATATGCTGCTGAGTTGATCGAGATGAAGGTTTGGGATGCAAAATTACAACTCCGTTTGTAATCCGATAGTCCCTGGACAGAAGGTTGGCCGAGATGAAGCTGGTGTGAAGGTCGACTCAACGCTATATAAGCAAATGGTGGGCAGCTTAATGTATCTCACAGCCACACGACCTGAATTGATGTTTGTGGTATGTCTTATTTGTCGTTTTATGGCAAATCCTACTGAGTTGCACTTTGCTACTGCAAAAAGAATCATGAGGTACTTGAAGGGAACTCTGGAATTTGGGATATGGTATCAACGTGAAGGGAAGGGTGAACTCTTAGGCTACACTGACAGTAACTATGCGGGAGATGTCGATGATAGTAGGAGCACTTCAGGCTATGTTTTCTTGATGAGTGGAGGAGCTGTGGCATGGTCCTCAAGGAAGCAACCAATCGTAACTCTGTCAACTACTGAAGCAGAGTATGTAGCAGCAGCTACATGTGCTTGTCAAGCCATTTGGATGAGGAGGATATTGAAAGAAATCGGGCATAAACAAGACAAAGAGATGGTTCTGTTCTGCGAAAACACTTCCACTATCAAGTTGTCACAAAATGCAGTCATGCACGGGAATTGACAAAGGAAGGGGTCGTTAAATTGGTCTATTGCAGCACTGAGGAGCAGCTGGCCGACATAATGACAAAGCCTTTGAAGATGGCATCATTTCAAAGGATCAGAGAAGCGTTTGGGATGAGTGTTGTGAACTGAAACTCTTGATCGAGTTCAGTTCAAGGGAGGGATTGTTGTGTAAGTTTTAGTTATTTCAATAAAGACCTATTCTTCAAGTTAGAACATGTCAATTTTTGTTTTGCTATTTTTTCGTTATTACTGGGGCTAGTTGAGTCATGTCCTTTATTTTAGGATAGTTGAGTCATGTCCTTGATTTTAGGATTTTCGGTTGTTTGCAGTTTTTATGTATTTCCTATAAAAGGCATTGGGACCTATGAATAAAGTAGATCATTCTAGTGCATTTGCAAGTCATTGAAACTTACAGTTTACACTTATTGCCTTTTACTTTTAACATATGTTACCGGTTTCATCATGTATGCATCCATTTTAAGCCTACGCCAATGTGCATGTTCAATGTTTCTCAAACACTAGAGTCCATTTTTAATTCCTAGTTTTATATGCAATGATGAAAATCAAAACTTTGATGCTCGAGAATTTATGTTGTCCCAAGCAGAGCAGGGTTTAAAATTGTGGCTGCTTTTCTATTTTGTAGAGGTTTTTGATATTGTAAAAAATTGTAGTTCAATATGACTAATGTAACCACAATTGCAGTCATGATACAGTCTTGGAGACATCAAACACCTTGACAACACAGCCACATTAGGGCTGTAGACCCTTTTTTATGATCAGGGGTAGCAGGCCCTTTTTGTGACTTTTGGTCTTGAGCTCTCAATGATTGTTATTATTGTGAGACTGATATATGTTCGCCCAAACTTAAATCCATAACAGGCAATGAAGTTATAGTTTCTGATAGGTAATTTGTTTTGCAGGTAAATGGTGTAAAATTCAACGAGTATTCATCTGTTGTAGTCTCAGCAGGCTATGATCAATCATTGCGTGCTTGGGACTGCAGATCCCACAGCACTGAGCCAATACAGGTGGATTTCATCAACTGATTCCCCTATCATCATTTATTACCTGTGACACACACAATTTCTTTCTGCTGGCTTATTAATCAGGAATCGCAAATGATGTGCAGGTTATCGACACATTCGCAGACAGTGTGATGTCTGTTTGTTTAACAAAAACTGAAATCATAGGAGGAAGTGTTGATGGAACTGTTCGGACATTTGATATTCGTATTGGCAGGTTTGTTGTTACATTATATATAATAAACATTAAGACCTGTATATTTCACAAAGTTTAAGCGATATTTCAAATTAGACACTTCTATTGTTGCCCCCTTAGACTTTATTTGCATTGTGCAATTTTACTAAGCTTCTCTGTTCTTTTCACTAGAGAAATATCTGATAGCTTAGGGCAACCTGTCAACTGTATATCAATGTCAAATGATGGCAACTGCATCCTAGCCGGTTGCTTAGACTCTACTGTGCGTCTTTTGGACAGGTATGTTTGTAGCATTTGAGGAACATTTACTATGGCTCTATATCTCTTTTAGATTTCACTGACCTTTCATGTGACAGAACCACAGGTGAACTATTACAAGAATATAAAGGACACACTAATAAGGTTAGCCTGAAATGACTAAATCTGACTATAGCACTTTCAATTCAAATGTTCTACATATATAGCATTCAGTACTGATAAAGAAAGATAGTAGATGCATGGTCTCAACTATTTGGATGCAAGTTTATATTCAGTCATTATTCATCAGTATATCTGCATTTGTGGAATACTATTTACTGATCCCTGCAATTATCAATTCCTGACACGTGTTTTTCTTCTGTTTTAAGTTACTTCTCTATGTTCAATTCAAAACTTGTTTACTTGAGTTGAGCATTGTCTGAAATTTGGTCGTTTATATTGATTTATCCTCAGTCTTACAAATTGGATTGCTGCCTTACTAATACGGATGCTCATGTAACTGGTGGCTCTGAGGATGGCTACGTCTATTTCTGGGATCTTGTAGATGCATCTGTTGTGTCAAAATTCAGGGCCCATGCCACAGCGGTAAGAAAAAAATAAGCTAGTCTATTCTTTCTAGAAGAAATAAGTGAAAGGATGATATACTGAAAGAACATTATAGAGATTTCTAGAACTAATACCTTAATATGGAACATGTTTACCGTTTTGTCAAGTTTTGTAATCCCTCTTGATTGGGGGAAATTAAGGAGTTGTTATTACTGACTTGGTAATAAAATCCCACTTGTTCATTTAAATTGTATATGGTTCTTGGGGGAGTAGAGTGGATGGTGTTAGAAAGCTTCTTCTTTTACATTGTATCTTGTTATTGAATATCAATCAATAACGAGTCTGAAAATAATCCTTACCTCAAACAATTGATAGTTTAGATAGAATGATAACTTGGTTGTGACATAATTGATAACGCTTTGATTTTGTTAATTATCTTGAAGCTCAAAAGTGTAGTTTTTGCTGACAGAACATAATTACGTCAAGTTCGCCGCCAATCTAAACATGCAATTAGTTTACATATATTATTATTGATGCATTTTTTGGTCTTCCGGAGAAATTTTGTTATTGGATGAATTAGTCTCTACCATATGCTGCATTTTATCGTCTAATGACAATTGCATCGTTAACTTCATACAATGTATTTTCTTTGTCAGGTAACAAGTGTAAGTTATCACCCAAAGGAAACCTGCATGATAACTTCATCGGTAGATGGCAGTATTAAGGTATGGAAGACATAAAAAACAACATGCAAACAACAAGTTTCTTTGGTGTTTCCACACGGACCAAACATACGGCAATACAAATATGTATGATGATGATGATAACATGCTCAATTGCAATAGGAGTTGTCATACACAATGTTACTTCAGGTGTTATTTAGATATTAACATTCTTGGGGAGGTTTGTTTGACTGACTGACATGTGCATTATCTGTTTATGATGCATTATGCAACACTGATCTTGAGTCAAATCATACACCAGTTTTTGTCACCATTGAAATATTGGGTATTGGGCTATTCACTTTATGTGTGTTGGATGATCTATCAATTGTTGTCAAATTTACTCTGTTGATCTAATGTGTTCCCTGTGTCGGTTGTAACTTTACTAGTGCAGTTGGCAAACAAGTGGCTTAGAATTAGATACTGTTGTTATGTTATGTAGCTACAAAAATCTATTTATTCTGTGATCATTATCCGTGACTTTTGTTTCCAATGTCTAACACCACCTCAAACGTTAAAAATGGTGATGTTGACAGCAATGCTTTGCAGCTATTTATTGACTAATAATTCAGGAAAACTGATTGTTTTTTCTTTTATTTTGTACTAGCACTTTTTTGGATTTACCATTTCATTGTTTGTTTATCATATTTGATAATCTGTTTACTGTTAAAACACTTTTTGGTAAACTTTCATTATAGTTGCTTTATTATGGTACTGCAGTAAGACGGGACTTTCCGGTCCAATCATTTTTTTGTTCATTTTTTTTCTTTAAAATAAAATTTAATTTTCTTACCAAATTGATATTTGGTTTATTGTTACCTAAAAGTTTAGCCTCAAGCTAAGAGAACCTCTCCATAAAAACAATTTATAGTATGCCTCACGCTAAGAGAACCTAAATTTGATTAAATAGGATTTAAGATAATTTTAATAATTATTTTATAATTATAATTTTTGCCTAATTTTTATGTATTTAGCCATGATGAAATACTGTATCTTAATTTCCTTTACAAAAAATGAAACTAAATTGTTTTAAATTGTTTTTAAGAAAAAAACGAGTCATTCCTATAAAATTGGCTTTCAAGTTGCTTTATATTTTCAATACTATATCTTTAATTAGTACAAAAAATATCACTTTATATAAAATTTTTAAACTTCTTTAATATTATATCTCTAATTAATGTGAAATTTGAAATCTTTATCATTAATTTTTTGAATCTATTGAAACCAGATAATTATGTCATCTTAATTAACTTTCCTCTCCTCAAAATTATAATTTTGCTAATATCAGCATAAACCCCTAGTTCAATTTCATGTTGCATAAGTCATACGACACCTCAAAGATGAGTAACCTAAAAAATATTAACTCAGTTCATCAGACACATTTCTGAAAACGTGAATTGTAAGAGTAACATTACTTTTGAAACTATATGATGTTGTGGTGCTCTTTTTATGATTAAATCTCATCTTTTACAAATTACAAGTCCGGCTGTCATATTTTCAATGCAAGATGGATCCTCGTCCTGTACACGTGGCTAACAATTATAACATCAGTAATAATAATAGTGGTAGTTATAGTCATTATCACCGTCATCATTGCATCTGCTAAGTATTAAATATAAAATATTTATATAAAAAATAAAGTATTTCATTCATTAAACATGCCAAGTGAATGTTGTTTAAACATCAATTTCTTCTTGGTGAAGTTTATTAATCTTTCTCCTACCTAGTCAACGTAGATAAAAATAATAATTGATGTATGTATACTGGTATAGTAGGTGGTATGTCAAATTATAATATTTTTTCAACAAAATAAATAAATAAATTTGTATCTAGTGTTGTCCAAGTATAATAATGAAATGCCTTTACTTGTTGAAGAGTATAAACTTAGTATTAAATTGTATATATTATTTAAAGGGACTGAAAAGAAAAGATATTGTATGGTTTTGATAGAAGTGAGAGAGTATATATATAGCACCGACAGTTTTGAGAGGTAACAAAGGAACCATATATTTGATTTGACTGGTCCCTTATGCAATAATGGATCAAAAATAAAAATTAAAAAAATTAAAAGAAAAAAGAAAAAGAATATTGAAATAGACAAGCTTCAGGTTTGTGTCTTGAATGAGTAGCTAGCAGGGTTGCAGTTGCAGGAAAAGAAAGCATTATAGCATTTATGTAAAATTTGTACTAAAGAGAAGTGAAAAAAAGTGAGTAGTTGAAGTGTAATTGAAGCTCAATTTACACTTTTTATTTTGTCCAAAGTTTATATAAATTATAACGTGGTAACATGGATGAAGGAGTTCAAGTGACGTATGATATATTAGTATTGTGGTAGTCGAGTTAAATAAATTTAATTTAATTTTTATTTATAAATATAAATAAATTATTATATTTATAAATTAAATTTTTTTTTTAAAAAGAGTTTTTTATTAAAAAACTAAAGTTAATTTAAAAGACATAATCAAATATTCACTTTTGATATTTGAGAGTTACATCGTGTGGTTGAAGTAAGTAGAGTGAGTTTCCACCGAACACAAACGAACAGATTGCCAGCTGTGGCCTCTTGTTCTTGATGGGACCCACCAAAAATTATGATATTGGGACTTGCTTGGTTGTCTTTAGCCCCACCATCTCTCACATGTTTTTTCACGTGGCATGTTTCTATTTACAACTTAGCAAAAATATTAGTACAATGTACTTACCCAATTATTAGCTTTTTAATTAGGCAATTAACTTGCCATTTTCCACAAATAATGTGCATTTTATTTTTCAGGTGGGAATAAAATGAATATAATGCTAAATGTGTGGAAGAGGGAGAACTATCAAGTTATGTTTTGCCTACTTGTCTAAATAATGAAACATGAGGTTTGAATTGTATTTTTAGAATTTTTCTATGAATAAAGCACGTAGTTTATTAAAAAATATAAATAATGTAAGCTTGAATTTTTTGTTGTTGAGAAAATTAAATAAGGTTTATGTGCACAAACATTTGTCTCATACATCATACGACAATACATATCAGTATCCCAAGGAAGCACAATCTTGGGCTAGTGTCTAAAACCAAATTGGATTTAAGTTGGGTGTTGGAAAACCAAGATGAAACAATTAGACAAAGACGGTAATCTGTCACACGAAAAAATGTCGTACAAAAAGGATTTTGTGGGTTTTATATGGTGTTTTGTTCATGGAAATATTAGAGCATATTGGCTTCAAATTTGGAAGAAGATGAAAGCATTAATAATTCATTAAGGATATAGAGGGATGCAATAGGAAGATACAAGTGTCCATTGATTATAGAGTAGTGGTACAAAAGTCAAAAAAAAAAATAAAAGTTGCGCAAAATCAATAGACACCACAATAAAGAGGTTCCCCTTTGGATAATTTTACGAGATCCCTCAAATAAATAATGTTAAAGTTGTGATTACACTATCCTTTTAGATGTTTTGAATTATGTCAAAACTAGTACTTAGTATTTGTACATTGAACTTTAATCTTTAATTCATATGTGTGTTTGCACATTAGAAAACCTAATATCATGTTAAAAATGTTTTATAAGTTAAAAATCAAGTTTTCATGTGAAAATCTAGACTATGTGTCAACACATAAGATTTTCAAGTTGACACATAAAAGCTTTTGTTCAATATGTGTCAACACATAAGGATTTTAGGTTAACACATAAAAGCTATGTGTCAACATATACGATTTTTAGGTTGACACATAAACTGTAAATTTTCTCTATAGGTCGATACATCCGAGTTATAGGTAAACACATAGAAGTAAAAATACTTCTATAAGTCGACACATCTGAGCTATAGGTCGACACATACTAAATATTTTCAAAACTAAAAGTCTTTGTTTTGTTCAAGTTGACACATAAAGACTTTCAGGTCGACACATTGAAGTAAAATATTTAGTATGTGTCGACACATAAACATTCAGGTCGGTGCTTATTGTTACTTTTCAAAAACATGTAAAAATCTCTAATGTGTTTTTCTATTATGTTTCTCACTTAACACCCATCATATAAATAGAATTTGTGTATTATTTCAACATATTGAAATTAGAAATATACAAAGCATCACTCATCATCTTCAACCTTTCTTTATGCATACACATGATAATTTTTGTTGGGTTCCCTCTAGAATTAGGTTGATAAGGTCCAATTTAGGATTGGTGTAATCAAATTGGATAGAGAATTATTTAGGGGTTTCAAGATAAACACAATTGGGGTTTTCTTCCAAGATCAAAGATTGATTTGGAGTTTTTCACAAGATTGTGTAATTTGGATTTAGCTGAGTGAAAGCTTTGAAGAATGAGGATTTTTATCAAATGAGTAATGGTAACCGGAGGATCACTTTGGTAATCTAAGGTTATGATAGGTTCACAATTTAGATTCAGCCGCGTGAAAGCTTTGAAGAACGAAGGTTTTGTCAAATTTGAGTAACAAAAAATGAAAAATCAAATTGGAAGTATCAGGTTACTTTATCAAGTTCAAGATCAATGGAAGAGAAGAAGTCATGATCAACATCAAAATTAGGGTTTGAAGGGTTGGATTACTACTATTTCTATTGTAAACTAAATTTGTAAAAGTTAATTTTCATTATCTCAATTATGTTGGAATTGGGGGAATATGTACCCATAGCGAGACCAATTGGTGAACTACCCCATAGTTTAGGAGACCTATAACTAGATCTTTTGAGACCACTTTGTTTAGTAAATCAAAGTTGACATGTGTTAACCATCTATGCCATAACCATTAGCCTTCACTTATGGTTGCTAAACACTTAGTACTTGTTAATGATACATCATTCAAGTTAAGCATATAAATCTCCTAAATTTGTATTTTGCAATGATATGACCTTTCTTGCAACAACAGTGACAAGTCAAATGATAATGAGAGAGACTTTTTGTATTTGATTATTTTTCAACAAACCTATATTTTATGTAAGGTGTATTTAAAGATCTTTTAAATTTTGTTGAATCAATAGCATAAGTAACTTTTGGTTCTAAAGCCGTGTTCAATTTAGCCTTTATAGAGTAATAATCTCTTTTTGCCAAATATGACAAGTTTTACAACCAAATCAAGAAGGGTTCTCATTCTCACTTTTATCTTTTTAAATATCTAACATGAATTGTTTAAGAGCTTCCATTTTTTTCAGTTTCTAAAACTTTAGCTTTTAGGTATGAAAATATTCTTTTATTTGAAGTTAACCTCTTAAAAGCATCTACGGCTTCACCATATAGATTTTCAAAAGAAATTTTTAATTCGGAATAAGACATAATATCAATAGGTTCATGTTTAGATTGACTTACATTATTTTTATTTTGATGGTCTATAAGGAAAAAGTTTGTAGTTTCATCATCATCACTTGAGCTATCTTCACTTAAGGATTCATTATCACTTTTCAAAGCAATGTATGCTCTTCTAGGCCTGATAGACTTCTTGTATTGTTACTTTCCTTTATCTTTCTTAAGCAATGGACAGTCTGATTTTTAGTGACCAACCTTTCCACAATCATAGCAAGAACTTTTTGATTTTTCTTTCTTATTCTCATATTGCCTTGATGGATTTGATTGCTTTCTAAAATTGATGAGACTTTTGTAGGAATGGTTCACTTTATTCATTTTAATGTAATTATTGTTCCTTTAATGAACAATCTCATTTCTTCATCATCCGGGCAATCATCATCACTAGATCCACTATCATCTTGCTCTTTGGTTAAGGACTTAGAGTTATAAGTCATAAGAGAAATTGACTTCTTGTCTGTCTCTTTTTCCTTGTTCTTATCTTTCTTATTTTTCTTCTCATGCTTCTCTAAGAAAATGAGCTTTTCTCATGTTCTTTAAGCTTTCTAAACATAGTAATATCCAATTTAAGTAGATTATTAACTTCCTTGATTGCGGTAACCCTTGGTTGTTATTCCCTATTAAGACATCTCAACACCATGTTAGTAGCAATATCATTAAAAACGGACTTACCAAGTGCATTCAAATGATTAACAATATGAATGAACCTATTTTGCATATAGGTAATGGTTCCACCATGCTTCATATGAAAGAGCTTAAAATCTTGATTCGAAATATTGATTCTAGCTTGTTTGACCTTATTAGTTCTCTCATGGGAAACTAACAATAAATCTCGCAGAACTTTGACAGTCGTGCAATGGGAAACACAATAATATTAATCAAATCATAAAGAGGATATGAGAATATTCCTTTCTTTCCAATAATACAACCACTTTTCTCATCTTCCGCGTCCCATTGTGCTTCCGTTTTAGGTACAACAAAGCCTTCTACATTGATCATAGTAATTTACAACGAACCATTTTAGATGGTTCTCCGTACTTTCCTATCAACAGAATTAAGATGGATACTCATACAATCTTTACAAAAACAAAAATAATTCCATTGTAAACAAATGTTCTATTATACACCCACTTAGGTTAGAAATCCATTATCTAATAAGCAATGTTGAAGCACAAGATAAACAGGTGCTCGTGATACCACTTGTTAGACGATATACTAAGATCTGGAGGGGGTGAATAGATCACAAATGAATTTTTATTATTTAAAAATTTGTCTTGAAAATGTTTAACTATGGCGCACAAAAATAATCTCGCATCGACAATCGTCTATCCCGAACTGTTATCAAAAAGATCAAATATACATTAAACCGATAGAACGGATACGTAAGATGAGAAATGTAACACCCTAATTTGTTTAATTATTTTTAAATAAATTAATTATGTAATGTGGTGCTTTTGTATGATTTGAAAAATATGTTGTGGTATTGTTATGCCTTTGCTGATAGGTAGTTGTCTTAAAATTATAGAAGTTAAGGTATTGAGGGAGGTGAATGACCAAAAGTGTAGCAGCATAAGGGTGTAAGGAGATGATTATTTTATTAGTATTATTTAAATAAAAATATTATATTTAATATTTTAGTTTATATAATTATTAATTAAGTAATTAATTTAGTAGTAAGAGAAAGGAAGAGCATAATTGGAATAGTAACATTAGGGATCCAAGGGTTAGATAAGTAAAAACCAAAGGAAGAGAAGAGTTTTGTGGTTTCATTGATTGTAGAACGAGATAACAGAGGAAAAAATCGCATTCGGGGAAAAAAGCTAAGGCAAGAGAGAACCATCGTGAAGCTAGAGGAACCTTCGAATTAAGGTAAGGGCGTGGTTCCAACTTTCTAAGGGATAGTATAATGATAGGGATGTGGTGATATTCATGTTAGGTTTTGGTGTAGGTTGTTTGATTTAATCCATTGAAATTGGCTATAATCAATACATTGGTGCTTTGAATTGTGTGGTAATTGATGTATGTTGATAGCAATGATAATTTGATGTTTGATTGTGCATTATTTCATGAAGTCTTTGTTTTGAGTTTGGGAGAAAAAGGTTTTTGCACTGCTATTTTTCTGAATTCGTAAAACTATTTTTTACATGGTGCAATTGATTGCAGTGCAGGTGCAATTGATTGCATCTTTCAAATTTGGTGAATTTTTGCTTCTGTTTCAATAAGCAATTGATTATTGTGAGGGTGCAATCGATTGCACTACTTAAAAATTGGGATTTTTGGCCTCTACATAGGGTGAAATTAATTGCTCTATTAGTGCAATCGATTGCTCACTGTTTGACAGCATTTTTGAAAACTTTAAAAATTTGTAACTTTTGACTTGGATGTCCGTTTGACGCACCGTTCAGACCGTTTGAAATCTGAAAATATCATCTTTAATATAAAAATGATTTCATAAACACTGGGTAATGATTTGATGGGTGTATGCCTTTTTGTGTGAATTTCTCATTTTATGTGTTAACGCAATTATGCGGAATTGTTGTTTGTGATGTGGTGTACTGTTGCAAGTAGGGTACAACGGGTGGTTGGAAAAGGTGAGTTGTAGCGGTGAATGGTGATCTCGATATGGTGTTGTTTTGTATGGTCGTGTCATATGCATCTAATGTTGTGGACTTTATTCTTGTCGTAGTTGTTGGCTCAAATCCTAGATGACGTGGATAGGGAGCAAAGTGAATGTAAAATTCACATTCTTATTATTGGATTTGATCCTAGATGAAGTGGATGCGGAACCGATATTATAACCACATGCATAGAGTCAATGCTGTGTCTCATTGTGTGCCTTATTGTTAATATAAAGTTATTGTGTGTGGTTATTTATGCTTGTTAAATGTTGCTTATAATGTGAAGGTGTGAGATGTAGATAGAATAACTATGTATGATATATTTACGTATACTTATTATTATACTTTGCTTTATATTATTGTGATATACCGCCCCTTATGTTTGAATGTTTCCTCTACTTGGATAACGTGTAGATAGTTAGGAGTAGTTCATTGTAGTAGAGTTCGAAGAGGTTGCTCTTTAGTCTTGTTTTTATAGTTGACATTGTGTTATGATACGTAACAAAGGGTTGAGGGATAAACGCTTATTATGTTTTACATTGTTTTGGTGATTGTTCTAGAGTATTTTAAACTCCTGGATAATTGATCTATGATTCATGTTGGATTGAAGTTGTTTTGGATTATGAACTTGGATTATTTTCTGCTTCTTAATAAAGTTAATTTTTAAGACTATGACATTTGTTGTTTGTCCGAAAGGTGTTATGTATCCCTTTTATTATTTTGAGCAAGTTATGATTGTCTTGAGATGATGTAACATCCTAAATGTGTTTTGAAGAGAAAAAAGCTACACTAATTTTTATATTATTAATCGTCGGGGAATTTAGGATATTCCAATAAAAATAATCAATATATTTTTAGAAACAACGTTCGAATAAATCATACAATAGTAATTGATTTCCAATGTAATATCAGGCAAAAATTGACTTAAGCATTTTTTTCGAACACTTGGTTTGCAATCAATTCAAACCATAATTTTCTTTGATTTTGTTGATATGGTCAACCAATTACAATCAATATATTGTAATCAACTCAATAAAACAGTTTGAATTTTTAGACAAAGAAATTATCTATATGTATTGATTGCACAATCAATTATTTTGACAATTTACAAGTAAATGTAAGAGAGAGAGAGAGAGAGAGAGAGAGAGAGAGATTTTTAGGCAGTTCCGTAATCAACCTCACTATGGGTACGTCTACCCCCCAATTCCAATGGAATTTAGATAATGAAAATTAACTTTGACTAATATAGTTAACAAGAGAAAAAGTAGAAATCAAACACTTCAAACTCTAAGTTTGATGTTTATCATATCTTATTCTCTCCCCTTAATCGGAGCTTGATCAAGTAATTTAATACTACTGATTTGATCCTCTTGTTACCATTGCTTAGATTTTTGAGAACCCCCGTTCTTCAAAGCTTTCACTCGGCTGAATCCAAATTTTGATTGTATTGTGATCCAACATTACCAGAGTGATCATCCGGTTACCGTTACTCCTTTGACAGAATCATCTTTCTTCAAAGTTTTCACTCGGCTGAATCCAAATTGCGCAATCTTGAAAATCTTCCAAATCAATCATTGATCTTGGAAGAAAAACCCATATGAATTCATCTTGACCCCCAAAGAATAAGTAACCTAATTAATTACAAATAATCCTAATTGGACCTTATCAAACTATCCTAATTTCACACAACAAAAATGATTATGTGTAGTTTTTGTTTGTATGCAATGAGAGAGGATGAAAATACCTATATATATATATATATATATATATATATATATATATATATGTGTGTGTGTGTGTGTGTGTGTGTGTGTGTGTGTGTGCGTGCGCGCATGTGTGTGTGTTTGTGTGTTAAAGAGAAAACTGAAAAAATAGGTTTGCAAAGTACACATTTGGAAATTATAAAACAGTGGGAGTTAACCCATTCAAGGTGAGAGTCGAGTCATAAGGTCTAGGGAGTCAACTCATAGTGCTTGGGAGTCGACTACAAATGGACAAAATTGTTTTTAGAAATATGTTCCAATGGGAGTCGAGACATAGCACGTGGTAGTCGACTCCTTCATGCTTTTTATCGACTCCATATGCCTAGGAGTCGACCCATCTTGGGCATGGATGGAACTTTAAAATTGCTTTGAGTGGGAGTATACCCACAAAAAATTATTTTCAATATGCTTCAGCTGAGTCTCCTAACACGGGTGAGTCTACTCCAAACATATTTTTTCATAAAAATGCATATTTCTGACATATTTAACTTGTCCAAATGCTTTTGATATGTTCTATAAGTGTCTAAAGATGAGAATGTAACCTAGACATAGAAAGATAAGGTTCAATGTACAAATACTACAACTTACCTAGTTTTAACATCATTCAAAACATATAAGACATGATATTGCACTCACATGTGTCACTTTATTTTTTATGCACATAATTTTTTGTTTATCATTCTTTCAACGTTCATAATTCCGAAAAATTTCAAGAAACTAGAAAAGTATCATAAATATTTAAACATCTTTAAACCTAATTCACCCCTTTAGGTTACACTCTAAACTTATACATGGATTTTCTCAATCAATGTCGGTGGGATTGATGTTCCCTCGTATGATAAGGATGTGATGATTCCATCATCGAAGTCTGGGTTGACCCTGATGATCTCGCTCACTACATATCTACAAGGACATGGAGTTACGATTAGTTCTTCTTATGCGGTTCACCATGTTTGGTGTTGATTGATTTATGTGATAAAATATTGATAAACACTCCTAACGACAACGCCAATGATTTCACGTTGATCGGAGTTTCTCATATAGTTGATGCATGTTAAAAGGGTAAGCAAACAAAAGTCTCTTTTAAATATAAAAATGTTGTTTCAACATTGGGACCTCTTGAGCTCCTTCACATGGATTTAGCCAAACTTTCAAGGACCAAAATCATATGTGGTAATTACTATGGGTTTGTTATTGTAGATGATTACTCAAGATTTTGTTGGACTATTTTCTTACGTATTAAAGATGAAACATTCTCGGCTTTCACGCGTTTTGCCAAGTTATCTGAAAATAAATTGAATTCAAAATAGTTGTCATTCGAAGTGATCATGTAGGTGAATTTGAAAACCATTTCTTTGAAGAATATTGTGATAAATTTGGTATTGAACATAAATTTTCAGCTGATAGAACTCCATAACAAAATGGTGTTGTGGAACGAAAAAATTGTGTTTTAGCGGAGTTGGCAAGAACAATGTTCAATGATTGTGGTCAACCAAAATATTTTTGGGCCGATGCTATTAGCACAACGTGTTATGTCTTGAATATGGTATTTATTCATCCTATACTTGACAAAACTCCAGGTAGAAAACCATATTTATCACATCTTCATGTCTTTGGATGTAAAAAAATTGTTTTAATTAATGAAAAAGATAATCTTGAAAAATTTGACACGAAAGGCAATGAAGGTATTTTTCTTGGATACTCACAATCTAGTAAATCATATAGAGTTTATAACAAAAGATTAGTTATTATTGAAGATTCAGTTCATGTTAATGTTGATGAGACTTGCCCAAATAATATTGGGAAAGGTATTTCTTTTCATGGTGTATGTGCATCTACGAAAGATATACTCAAAGACTCCAACAAAGGAGTTGATCAACCTACAATGGTGGAAATTGAGAAGGAGGAAGATGAGAACCAAGAAAAGAAAGACGAAGACCAACCTCAACAAGAAGATGACGGTCTTCTATTAGAGTGGGGAACCTCCATGGATCATCCAATTGATAACATTATTGGTGATATCACCAAAGGAGTAACAACCCGCTCTAATATAAGTAATTTTTTTTAACGCCACACATACGTATCACAAGTTGAACCTAAAAATGCTAAAGATGCGTGACTTGATGAACATTTTCTTATGTCCATTCAAGAGGAATTGAATCAATTTGAAATAATTGGCATTTTAAACCTTGTCCCTTGTCCAAAAAATCATCAAATTATAGGCACTCGATGGGTTTTTAGAAATAAAATTGACGAACATGGTGTGATAACAAGGAATAAAGCTTGTCTTGTGGCTCAAGAGTATACCAATAAAATGCATTTATTATGAGGAGACTTATGTTCTAGTTTCCCGACTCGGGGCTATACGTCTTTTATTAGCATATGTATGCTCTAAGAAGTTCAATTATATCAAATGAATGTTAAAAGTATGTTCCTTAACAGAAACATAAGTGAAGAGGTGTATGTTTCACAACCTCCTAATTTTGAAAATTATGAGTTTCCTAATCATTTTCTTAAGCTAAAGCTTGCTTTGTATGGTCTTAAACAAGCCCCAAGGGCATGGTGTGACCGACTTAGCAAGTTCTTACTATATCAAGGATACTCTAGAGGGAAGGTATACACTAAAATCTTTATCAAACGTCAAGGAAAGCACATTTTACTTATTCAAATTTATGTTGATGATATTATTTTTGGATCAACTAACATGCATATTTTCAAGGAGTTCTCTATAAATATACGTTGAAAGCTTTCCTAGATATACGTTTATCGTGCCATTTTTTTGTTCTTTCTTTACAAATTTTGGCATTTTCATACGCATCGAGTCGAAGCTCTTCGAGTTCGTTTATGTCTAAGATTCTCTTTTCTCCTGCGGCAGTACAGCTGAAGTTTAGGGTTTTTATAGCCCAATAGGCTTTATGTTCAAGTTCTACTGGCAGGTGACATGATTTACCATAAACTAACTTGAAGGGCGTAGTTCCTATTGGTGTTTTATAGATTGTCCTATATGCCCATAAGGCTTCGTGTAACTTATCAGACCAATCTTTTCTTGACGTAGCAACGGTCTTTTCAAGGATTTGCTTAATTACTCGATTTGAGACTTCAACTTGTCCATTTTTGTGCGGGTGATAAGGTGTTGCTACGCGGTGGCAGACTCCATATTTCGCTAAGAATTTTTCTAAGATTTTAGAAATGAAATGCGAGCCACCGTCACTAATGACTAGTCTCGGCACACCGAATCTCAGGAATATTGTATTTTTGAACAACTTGATTACAACTTGTGTGACATTTATTGGAGAGGCTACGACCTCAATCCATTTTGACACGTAGTCGAGATCTACGAGTATGTATTTGTTTCCAAAAAAAGATGGGAAGGGTCCCATAAAATCAATTCCCCACACGTCGAAGACTTCTACTTCTAGAATGCCTTTCTGAGGCATTTCATCGCGTCTAGAGATGTTGCCAGTGCGTTGACACAGGTCGCAACTTAAAACAGCGATGTGCACATCCTTCCATTAATTAGGCCAAAAGAAACATGCTTGTAAGATCTTAGCGCATGTCTTAGAGGTGCTTGCGTGTCCTCCATAGGTAGCATCATGACAGTGGGAAATTATATTAGCTACTTCATCTTCGGGGACACATCGACGGAAAATACCATCTGCGCCTCTTTTGAAAAGCAGCGGCTCATCCCAATATTATTGTTTAAGGTCGTGGAAGAACTTCTTCTTTTGTTGGTAGGTCATGTCGGGTGGAAGTACTCCATCTGCTAGGTAATTGACGAAATCAGCATACCATGGAAGTATTGAGTTGGAGACCACGTCGACGACATCATTTGTTTCAGCAACGTGATCAGATGAAGAGTATTCGATATCGTTATGTTCTATCAAGGAGATTAGGCGGTCATAGGGAAAATCATCGTTTATAGGGACGTTATTAGGGTGAATTCCTTCTATTCTTGATAGATGATCTACTACCACATTTTTTGTACCTTTCTTATCCTTAATTTCTAAATCGAATTCTTATAGGAGTAAAATCTATCTTAAGAGGCTTGGTTTAGCGTCTTTCTTGGTCAGTAGGTATCTAATTGTAGCGTGATCGATATAGATGATTATTTTTGCTCCTACCAGGTAAGAACGAAATTTATCTAGAGCGAACACAACAACTAAGAGTTCTTTTTCAGTGGTGGCGTAGTTCATTTATGTAGGATCTAAGGTTCTACTTGCATAGTAGATTACATGAAGCTTTTTATCCTTTCTTTGACCTAAGACTGCACCTACAGCGTAATCGCTAGCGTCACACATGATTTCGAAAGGTTTATTCCAATCAGGAGGTTGCATGATAAGAGATGATATGAAAGCTTGTTTAAGAGTTTCAAAAGAGTTTAGACATTTATCGTCGAATACGTATTCAGCGTCTTTCATTAAAAGTTTAGTGAGCGGCTTGGTTATTTTAGAGAAATCTTTAATGAATCATCGATAGAAACCACCGTGTCCTAGAAAGCTTTGAATTTCTCTAACCGTTTTAGGTGGCTGAAGATTTTCTATGACTTCGATCTTAGCTTTATCCACTTAGATTCCTCTATCTGACATTATATGTCCAAGAACAATCCCTTCTCGAACCATGAAATGGCATTTTTCCCAATTCAATACTAAATTGACGTTTACGCATCGTTCGAGTACCTTTTCTAGGTTCGATAGGCATTCTTCAAAACTTTGCCCGCAGACGGAAAAATCGTCCATGAAGACTTCCATAATACCATCTAAGAAATCAGCGAATATGTTGGAACATTGTTGGAGCATTACATAGTCCAAAAGGCATTCTTTGATAGGAGAACGTGCCATAAGGACATGTGAACGTTGTATTCTCTTGGTCGTCTGGTGTATGGGGATTTGGAAAAATCCTGAGTATCCATATAAATAGCAGAATTGAGAATGCTTGGCCAAACGTTCAAGCATTTGATCGATGAAAGGTAATGGGAAATGATATTTACCAGTGGCTTTATTTAATTTTCTACAATCGATACACATTCTCCATCCGCTTAGAGTGCGTTGAGTTACAAATTCTCCTTTTGCATTCTGAATGAATGTAACACCTCCCTTTTTAGGCACGACATGAACTGGGTTGACCTATTTACTATCATATATTGGATATATAATTCCTGTTTCTAATAGCTTTTGCACCTCCTTTTTGACAACATCGCTTAGAATAGGATTGATCCTTCTTTGATGTTCTCGAGACGTTTTACTATCTTCTTCAAGCATAATATGATGCATACAAATGGAGAGACTTATTCCCTTTAAGTCTGAGATGTTATAGCCTAAAGCTGTAGGATATTTTCGAAGGACATGTAGAAGCTTTTCAATTTCTAATCGTCCTAAATCATCATTGAATATAACTGGTCGTTCAAGCTTGGTGTCTAAGAATTCATACCTAAGATTATTGGGTAGTGTTTTAAGTTTAATAGCTGGTTTCTTTGGACAAGGCATAGGGTTGGAAGTTAGCACTAGACATTCGCTTAGGCTATCGTCTCGGTATTATGGGCTAAAGTTATCATCTTCGAAAATAAAAGGAATTGGGATCTTTATAACATCAGAATAAGCTTCTTTTTCTGACTCAATTTCTCTTACGCATTCATCTATAACGTCTAGCAGGTAACAAGTATCATCTATAGCTGATGATTGTAAGAATTGTGTAAGAATAAATTCGACTTTCTCTTCACCAGCTTCAAAAGTCAACTTGCCTTTCTTTACGTCTATAATGGCTCCAGCTGTAGCTAAGAATGGTCTTCCTAATATGATAGGGGTGTTAATGTCTTCTTTGATGTCCATAATTATGAAATCAGTTGGGATATAGTATTGACCTATTCGCACAGGAACATTCTCAAGAACTCCTACAGGGTATTTAACAGAGCGATTTGCTAATTGAACAGACATTTTGGTTGGTCTTAATTCTCGCATTTCGAGTTTGGAGCATATGGATAAAGGCATTACACTGATATTGGCTCCTAAATCGCATAAAGCTTTGTCTGTGACAAATTTCCCTATTATGCATGGTATAGAGAAACTACCAAGATCTTTGAGTTTAAGAGGCATCATATTTTAAAATGCTTCTGCTGTATTTAAAACCAACGCTTAGTGATCGCTATCCGGTTGAAAACCTCAAACTCCCGCTCTATTGATTTTAACCTTAGCCTAATTCTTACTTTCGTAAAAAACCCTTTAAAAATTATAACTGACAACTAAACCAGAAAAAGCAATTTTTTATAAAAATAATATTTGGCCAATTTATTTCGGATCCCTTAATTCGATTTAAACCTACATACCGACACCTAAATTGTTTAGCCAGACATAGTAATAATTTCTAGAGCAGAGCAGTAAATAACAAACGATAAAATAGAAGATACCAACATGTTAACAATTCTCATACAAAACAATGTATGATAAATATCAAAGCAGTAAATAGAAACCTGGAAATTATATTAAATCTGGAAACTGGAACAAACTTCAAGTACCGAACACTCCACCATAAGCCGGTTGGATTTGTTCTTCGAAATAATAATTAAAGCGACTAAACAAGGAAATAAAAACTAAGATCTAACATAAGGATAGATCCCGTAAAAATTACACAATAGTTCCCAATGTAGAAACTATTGTGAGAAAATAAAACTGCCTAAAACTAACAAAAAGGAAACTACAGAGTTTGAATGCAAGGAACTGCAGAAAAATTAATTGCTAAAATCTATATGGAATTCTCGGGGGGCCATTTTGGTTTTCGAGGCATTCTATTTATAATTTAAGTTTGTAACTGCCTCTTTCCTCTTTTCTCACTCATTCCATTCCACGTTCCACTTTCCTCGTTGAGCCTAAATTGGAGCGAACAAGCTGACGAAGCAGAGGAAATATAGGCACGTTTGAACTGACTTGAAGAAGAACTCGTGTCGGGGGCCATAAGCAGTGGGGTGGGCGCCTTGGCCACGTGGCAGCGTCCAACGTGTAGAGTCTATGGGGCGGACGCCCTCTAATGCAAAGGAGAGTGGGGAAGGCGCCCTCTTGCCCAAGGGTTTCGCTTTGTGGCTTCCTCATTTGGGCCTTCGTATGTTATCTAAGCTATTTCCCGGCCCATTACTCTTTCACCCCTATTGTGCTACTTCAACCACCATGCCTTCTTTAAATGATTTTTCCACATAATTCTCCTCGATTTCTTATCTTTTCTTGATCATTTTTGAATAGAATCAATACCTGAAACACAAGAGATACCAGTGTAATATTGAAATAAAACAATGTAAATTAAGGAAAAATAATAACATTATTTATGTGAATTAAGTCGAATAAATTCTATAATTTCGTTTTATCACTTGTCTAATGTTTTCAAAATCCTTGGTTAGTTGTCATATCAAAAATTAGGTTCCAGTCGCTTTGTCAACGGTCGAGGCGGAATACGTGGCAACCAGTAGTTTTTGTGCCCAAATTTTGTGGCTTAAGCAACAAATACTTGATTTTGGTATTAAAATTTCACGCATTCTCATCATGTGCGACAACACTCCTTTCATTAGTCTAACCAAGAATCTTGTACTATATTCTCGCACTAAACATATTGAGATACATCACCACTTCCTTCACGATCATGTTGAAAAAGGGGATGTTGTGTTTGAGCATGTTGATAGTAAAAATCAACTTTATGATATCTTCACTAAACCTCTCGCAACCGAACCTTTTATCAACATACATGCGGAATTAGGGATCATTGATATCTACAATGTTGCTTAATATTATCTTGTTACTTGCACTCTATATTTTAACTCCAACTACTTTTTTGAGTATTTTACATCTTGTGAGTGCAACTTCCATTTCATCAAGAGTGAGGTAATATTGTTTCAATTTCGCCTTTAAAGTAAGATTTGCCTAAATGCATGTTACTTGTTTATTTCCAAAAATGCTTGATACTCTCTCAAATGATGAAAACCATGAATGTTCATTTCCAAAAAATATTAATTGATAACCATTGTGTGTTCTTAATTTATATGCTTATAATGACTTCATGTATTAATTCTTTCACATTTGTATAAGTTTGTTCTTATTATACAAGCATGTGTTTTTGTTTATTCTTTATTTCTTTCACTTGTGTGTGAGCTAATTGTATGTGATTTATTTGCTATATGTGTTTCTTGTTGTGTTGGCTATATGGTATGATAAACTTCTTCATCTTGGTTTTAGTAGCGACATATTCTTGTCTCTATGCTAGGCAAATGCGTTTGTGGCATCGGGAGCTCCATTATGTTGTGTTATGTAATCATGACAATATAAAATCAACTTGACATATTTGTTATTTCACTGCTTATTTATTCTTTATGCAATACACAATATATTACATTTGTTGTAATGTTTATTGTCGGTTTATTTATTAATTTTTCATAATTACATATATATATATATGGGGATATGTGATTGTTGTTATTCTATGCAAAAACATCATTGAGTGATATATTATTATTTGTATTGCACTATAATACTTCTCATTGTCTACTATATTTCCTTTTGATGTTGTCAAAGGGGGAGAAGCATATGTGAGACGAAGTTGGGAAGTACAAAGTTAAGAGGAGCCTTCGATAACTACATGAAATGTATCTTCATAAGTTTCGCCATCATAAAAAAGGGGGAGTATGTGAGCACAACTTCTTCATCAGATTTTTTTGCTATATGTCAAAACTGGAAAAGCTAGAATTTTTGTATATTACATGATATCTCTATGTCTTGTGGCACTCATTTGTGTTAGGGGTCTTTAAAATCATTAAAAATTATTTTGAAATCGATCCAAGTCATGAAAAATAAGTTTCTGCATTATTTTTCATTGCATGTGTGTGTCAACACATACGATTTTCAGGTCGACATATGTAACTCAGTTTTGAAGCCTGTAGCCTTTAGAAGTCCCAAGTCGACACATGAATTACATAGATCGACATATACTGAAGCTTTTCTAAAATTGTAGAAATTCTTATTTTATGTGTCGACACATATGAATTTCAGGTCGACGCATTTAGTGTTGTTTTAAAGCTTGTAGCTTTTGACGTGTTTTGGTCGACACATATGTTCCTTCATGTAGACACATACAACTTAAACTTAATGTATGTGTCGAAACATACAATTCTTATGTCGGCACATACTAATTGTTTTGGTCAAATTTTCAAATTTTTTTTTATTCTAAAAAAGTCCTTTTTGCCCTAAACTTCCAAAACTATAAATACATCATTCATGCATTATTCCCACTGGATGATACCATAAAACTATTATGTATTTTCTCTTCATCTTCAACGTCCAACCTATTCATACACACTAACAAACCATTGCAACGATTATTTGTTGGGGTGCCATCTGGGCGAGAATTGATAACGTCTAATTAGGTTCTTGTGTAGTCGAGAATATTGGGTTGAGATTTGAAGAGGTCTTCATCCAGAAAAACCGCAGGTTTATCCTCCAAGATTATTGATTGATTTGGGACTTTTTGTGCAAGACATTATAAAGAGGATTACGGCCAAGTGAAGCCCTTTGGAGCTAAAAAAATGCAAAGGATCCTTTGGAGATAAAGAACGCAAAGGAAGTAGCGAGAGAATGACATATCAAAATTGAAATTTTGTGTTGCAATTGGTGAGTTGACGTTGCATGAAAGCAATATAGATAAAGTACGCAAAAGGAGTAGCAAAATTCAGATAGTCGATTTGCAACTATTGTGGTTTGGTCTTTCTCAAGATCAAAATAAGAGAACGAGTTGTATCAAAAACAAACATTAGGGTTCGTGGAGTTTCTCTTGAACACTTCTCTTGTATCAATTTTTTGCATAGTAAGAATTATCCTAATTTCATTGTAATTAGGCAGATACGTATTGTTTTGTTAGTTCTTCTGATATTTTCCATTGGAAATAACAATGCTAGTAACTTGTTATAAACGATTGATAAAGTGTTATTTGATTGAAGTTTATTAATTCAGATTATCATATTCATTTCATACGCAATTTTATATTTGCATATCCGAGTTTCAATATCTAAGGTTCGATAGACAACACATTTTGAAAAAACTTACGCGTGTACTCTTTACAAATCAAACTTTTCAAAACAAATTTTTATATTAAATTTTGGCTTGGTGATATATTCACCCTCTCCCCCTCTAGATAAGACGCCTTCGTCTAACCGACATACAACCTAATCTATACAAGTCAAAGTCATACTAATTTTTTTTCTTTAGTAGTAAAGATGTAGGCTTTTTTTAAAGTCTGTTTAGTTAAATAGACTAATACATAGGCTATAAGAAAGGTATTGTAATCCTAACAAGTCAAGCTATTTTAATAAATATGAATAAATTTATTATTTTATATTGAATTTTAGATATTATATTAAAATACAAAAGAAAAACTTAGTTATCTTGAAGAATTTGTGAAAATAAATTGTAAAAATTTATGAATAATGTCATCAGTTATTTTTATAAGTTCTTCCAAAAAAATAATCTCACAAAATTTATGCTATTTTGAAAGTTCAAATAAGTCAATGTAAAGACATTTAGTCTCATTGCACTTTTGATTCTTCAGTCTATTTAAATATTAGTTGAATTGTTTATTTACACATTTTCAAATATATAATTTTTTTAAGTATACTAATAAGCAAATCAGACATTCGAAAAATCAAATTCAAGTTGAAAAATATATTTATGATAAATCATAAATCAGACTTAAACTTTTATTTTTTTAATAGATCTTTGACATATTTTAACTTGACTGTGCATATTTTCATTCTAAGTAGAAGTCATTTGTGCTCCTTTAATCATAAGAGTTTAACTTTAAAGTTTTATAATTTTAAAGTGTCTAGTTAAAATTTTGTGGGAGAGTAATATAGTTTTTGATAATTTTAATTAAAAAATATTTTTTCTTAATTTGCTTTTAAAAATAAATATATTTTAATTTTAATTAATTAACTAATCATTGAAAGACATTTACTTAACTAATTGGCATGGGGCCAACAATTATCTCATGTATAATTTATCCAAAAGTATTATTCATAAATTATAACTTTAGTTTGTTCAGAACTGAGAAAATATTGTATAGAAAAACCAATAAAATCAAATCAAGCTACCTACTTTTAATTGATTCTGATTTTTTCTCCTAAAATTGAACATATTTGATTCGGTATATCTTTATAAATCACAAATTGGTGAACATAATTTTTATTTTTGTGTAATACAAAATTGTTATTGGTTGAGGGGAAAAAATATAAGACAAGTGTTTTATTTAAAAATTGCCACTCAAATTAAACCAAACCAATATATTATCGCGAAGTTGATTTAGTTCCTATTTTGTCACAAAGTATTCCTAAAACTGAATTAATTAAAACATATATTTTAATCGTTTGTAATTTTCTCTCTTTCTCAAGATATTGTTTTAAATTGATCCTCTTACACTTCTACAAATTAAAATTAAAAACTATAATATATAATTCTAATGGATTTGCGTATTTTTTATTGATCCAGGACACTTATATTATATCATAAAATATACTATTTACGGATAGAGATGGGAGGAAAACAATATATATGTTAATTTAATTGATTTTTTTTTTAATTTTAAAAGGAATTTTCGCCCAAAAACAAAAAAATTATATTGCAAAAAATCTAAAAGTTATTATGTCAATATAATTTAATTTTAATAAAGACTTCATATTATGTAGGTAATTCATGAGAAACCTTCATTATTGACATTGTTTAAAATTTTTAATGTATATATTCATTAATCGTTTTATAAGTACGTTTTAAGATGATCTCCCGATTCGAATCAATCTCACTTCTAATTCTAGCCATTAATACAATGTTGTCCTACCATTACGAATAATTATTCATAATGAGTTCAATCACCTCTAAAGATCAATACGAATTTTTATTCTATTGAATTTTAACCATTTCGCCAATTTAACTTCTTCCATAATACCCATAATTCCAACAAATGGAGGTAAGGAAGAGAGGTTTAACTAGTGAGACATGCTGTTCTCAAAAATGATTTATTTAAAATGACCATAAAAGTAAAGGAAATTATTCCGACCATGTAATCAAATTTTTTTAAAAAGTATAATTTTTTTTATAGTTATGAGATTGAAAAGAAGATATAAAGTTGATTAATACACACTTAAATATTAAAAATAATATTTAATAATATAACAGAATTAACTAATAAAATTATGAAATAAATAAATTATATAATTTGATATCGGTATCATTTAATTAATAAATAAAATTAATAATATTATATATTAAAAAATAATATTATTTTATTATTATAATATTTATTATTTATGTAAACAGTAAAATACGAAGAATATTATTTTCTTTATAAAAAACATAATATGTCTTCTTCAATTAATTATTACTACTAGTATAATAAAAGTATAATACAGCTAAGTTATGGCCCAATTAGGAAGGTAATCATACCCAAATCACGATCACACTTTTTTGTTGGACAAATAAAAATCACATCACATTTGTTTTTATGTGACGTATACATACTTTAATAAATTGACTATAACGATTTTTGTAGATTAATTAGTTGTTAATTAAAAATCAGCACCGACAGCCGGTGCTGCCCATGTGGCACAAAAGTCACAAACATTATTCTAAATTTTACTTATAATAATCAACATTATTCTCATTTTACTTATAATAAACATTATTCTCATACATATTCTCATAAAGGAAGAAAAGTTAACAAACTCTATAGGAAATGTAGCAGCACACCTATTTTTTATTGGCAAAGAGGTAGGTATGTCAATTACTATCAATTTATTTTTAGTTTTCTATGATTAAAAATCCATAGACTCTAGAAGTTGGGCAATAACACTTCAAAATGACGAAGTGAAAATAAAAAAAGAATACCAACTTGTAAATCAATCTCACCAGCAAAATAATGAGTAATTGTACATATATGATAAAGAATAGGGGTTTTAAAACTAAATTAATCAAATAGAAAATTGTAAATCAAACTAAATCAAATCAAAATCTTAAAAAATTGTATTTAATTCGATTTTGTTTGGATTATCTTTTAATAAATTGTATGGTTCGGTTCGATTTGCAGTTTGTATTTTACAAACCAAATCAAATCAAGCCGTATTATAGTACAAACTAAATTTTACTTAACCCATGTCTAACTTAAGTCTAATTAACTCACATCTAACTTAAGCCTAACTTATTATATATTAGTTTTATGATCATGAACAATTTTCTCATTCTTATATTTATGATTTCAGTTTTAGTCTTAAATATCTCCTAACATTATCGCGTTATCTTCACCACTTACATCTTCACTCTTCTTCTATAATCTCTACTCTCCTATATTATTATTATTCTCATTTTTATGCAAATGTTCTCTCTTTCAATTTTGTTTTTATCGCACATCTTTATCTTTAATCTCTCATCTCTTATATTCTTTCTTTTTCATCTTCACAAAATTTTCATCTCTTCTATTTTTTTTTTGTTTCATTATAAGATTTTTGATATTGTTTTATGCTATTATTTTATATTTTATTATTTCACTTTTGTCTAATAAATTTTGTACATATATTGAGCTAATAAAATATATGCACATCTTATGCCTAAAAGTGTGCATCGGTTACTGTTATTATTCCTAAAATTATGTATGTATTTTACTACTAATTATTTGGCTGTTACCAGTAGCTATTATTTGGCTGTTACTAGTGGCTATTACTTTGTTTTTCTTGTAACTACTAATTAATGGCAATTCCTCCCCCCCCCCTCTCTCTCTCTCTCTCTCTCTCTCTCTCTATATATATATATATATATATATATATATATATATATATATATATATATATATATATATATATATATATATATATATATATATATATATATGCCTTTCATTGTACGATAAAATTATCAAGAATAATTGAAGTCAATTATTGAAAACCAAATTGGTTATCATTTTTCATCTTTTATTTATTTTCATATGGTATCATAGAGCCAGTGAGATCCATGGTACGTGGTAATAATACTTCAGCATCCAATGATCAGAGTGCTCTAGTTATTGATCCGTCAAGTCCCTATTATGTCCATCCAAGTGATGGTCCAACCTCTGTTTCATTTACTTCCCTGTTTACTGGTTCCAATTACCATAGTTGGGCCCGATCTATGCATAGGGCTTTGGGTGGAAAAATGAAATATGATTTCGTTGATGGTTCTATTACGGTTGATCAATTTGATCCAATATTTCGTGCTTGGACGCGTTACAATATGCTCGTGCACTCATGAATCATGAATTCTATCGCTGAATCAATTGGTCAATCCATTGTATTTATGGAAAATATGGTCGATGTTTGGAATGATTTGAAAGAACGATTCTCTCAAGGTGACTTGGTTCGTGTATCAGAATTGCAACAAGAAATTTATGCTCTCAAGCAAGAGCATCGAACAGTAATGGAATTTTTCTCTGATCTTAAGATTTTGTGGGAAGAACTAGAAATGTATATGTCAAAACCTACATGAACTTGTCATGTCCGTTGCTTTTGTGAAGTTATGTGTACCGCTAGATATAATAATAATTGACTTCAATGTGATTCGTTTTTTGACCGGTCTTAATGAAGAATTCAGTGTTGTTAAGTCACAAATTCTTCTATTAGATCTTTTACCTAGCTTGAATAAAATTTTCTCAATGGTTATTCAGCATGAACGTCAAATTGTTCATCATGTTTCAGTTAATGATGACTCTAAAGCCCTTGTTAATGCTGCTGAAAATAGGAGATCAAGTTTTAGAAATAATAAGACTGGTTATAAATCTGGACAGAGAGTTTGTACTTTTTGTGACAAATCAGGTCATACTATTGATACTTGTTATCGCAAGCATGGAGTTCCACCTCACTTACAAAAGAAAAGTTCTAATTATGCCGCTCATAATTGTTAGAGGGAGTTAATAGTATGAGCATTGATATAAAGTTGAGGAATAAACACACTTGTAAGATACACACCACTTATCCACCTAAAACCTTAGAGGGAGTTAATAGTATGAGCATTGATATAAAGTTGAGGAACAAACACCTTGTGAGAGACACACCACTTATCCACCTAAAACTTTAAGGTGATAGGTGAATGGTTTCTCCCACTTATATATGTTTAGGTTTCCATATTCCTATTCAATGTAGGACTATTTACCCACTTACTCACACATGCTATATTATTCCAACACTCCCCCTTCAAGTGTGAGTCCACAATGCTCCCCCATTTGTAACGCTGTTAACACCTTGCAACGGATCTCTTCCGGTCCCTTTCTCGAACCAAGACTCTGGATACCATATTAGAGGGAGTTAATAGTAAGAGCATTGATATAAAGTTGAGGAACAAGCACTCTTGTGAGATACACACCACTTATCCACCTAAAACCTTAGCGGGAGTTAATAGTAAGAGCATTGATATAAAGTTAAGGAGCAAACACCTTGTGAGAGACGCACCACTTATCCACCTAAAACCTTAAGGTGATAGGTGAGTGGGTTCTCCCACTTATATATGTTTAGGTCTCCACATTCCTATTCAATGTGAGACTATTTCCCCACTTACTCACACTTGATATATTATTCCAACAATAATGTTACTGCAAAAAGTTTTGCACCGCCAGCCCTTACACATGAGCAATATAATACTTTTATGTCTCTACTCCATGCTTCTAGTATTGGTAAACAATCTACTGTACATGCTTCAAATCAGGTTAGATCATTCCAATCAACTGATCATCCATCAGTTGGTGACAAAGGTAATATTTCTACTTTTTCTTCTTGTGTTAATAACACAACTCTTGGTTCTTGAATCATCGATTCAAGAGCTAGTGATCATATTTGTTGTTCATCCCATTAGTTTTATTCTCTTCATGATATTAGTCCTATTTCTATTAGATTACCTAATGGTAATTTTTCCGTAGCAAAACAAATTGGCACAATTTATTTTTCTCGAAGTTTTTCCTTAACAAATGTCCTTTATGTTCCTCATTTTTCTTTGAATCTAATTTCAGTTGCCAAACTCTGTTATGCTTTACCTTGAATTGTTAGTTTCACTAATTCACAATGCCTTGTTCAGGATCCTCGGTCATTGAAGACGATTGGTTCTACTGAACTTATTGAAGGATTGTATCACTTGGTTCTGCCGGATAAGATTTAGAATGTATCTGCTGCCCCTTGTAACTCTGCTGTCATCATACCAGAAAATGCATTATGACATTTTAGACTAGGTCACCTCTCTAACTCTATAATGACTTTTCTATATTCTTATTTTCCCTTTATTGTTATAGATCAAGAAGAAGTTTATGATGTATGCCATTTTGCAAAACAAAAAAAATTACCATATCAAAGGAGTTTTAATAAAGCCATGAAACCTTTTGATCTAATTCACTTTGATATATGGGATCCTCTCGCTATTAAATTTGTTCATGTTTTTTTATTATTTTCTTAGTGTTGTTAATGACTTTAGTAGATATACTTGGGTTACTCTTGTGAGATCTAAGGTTGAATTTAGTCAACATGTCATGAATTTTGTCCAGCTGATTGAAACACAACATAACACTCTTGTTAAAACCATAAGAACTGATAATGGACAAGAATTTTTTATGTCTTTTTATTCTTCCTAAGGAATTATTCATCAAAAAAGTTGTGTAGAATCTCCACAACAAAATGGAAGAGTAGAAAGAAAACATCAACATATATTGAGTGTAGCCAAGTCTCTATTGTTTCATTCTAATTTACCGAAACAATTTTGGTGTTATGCTGTGTCACATGTTGTTTTTATCATAAACGGTGTTTCTAGTCCTATTCTTGAAAATAAATCACCATATTTTCTGATGCATGCTAAGCTACCTGATTTGAAAATTTTAAAAGTGTTTGGATCTTTGGTTTATGCATCTACTTTACATTCACATAGAACAAAATTGGATCCCAGGGGTAGAAAATGTGTGTTCCTAGGTTTTAAAAGTGACATGAAAGGATCAATACTTTTTTATCTAAACAATAAGGAAATCTTTGTTTCTAGAAATACCACACACCATGAACACATTTTGCCATATAATCCAATTTCAAAAGCTTCCCATTGGAAATATCATTCTCATGGCAGAACACTTAATGATGAGGTTCCAATTATCCATCCCCTAATGACACTATATCACATAACACAATAACACCAGATTCCACTCCACTATCAGCTACCCCAGAACATCAACATATTAGGAAAAGGCATCCACCATCTTATCTTGCAGATTATGTGTGCAATGCTTCCAATGGTTCAACAAAATCAAAGTCTTCAGGTACTCCTTATCCTATAACCTCTTATCATTATTTTTCACATTTATCACCTTCACATCAAGTTTTTTCTTCTTCTATCACACACTGCACAGAGCCAAAATCTTTTAAAGAAGCAAGTCAGTATGATTGTTGGCAAATAGCTATGAAATATGAATTAGATGCATTAGATAAAAATGGCACATGGATTCTAGTAGATTTGTCACCTCATGTGAAGCCTATTAGTAGTAAGTGGATATACAAAGTTAAACATAGAGCAGATGGTTCTATTGAAAAGTATAAAGCACGGTTGGTTGCGAAAGGGTATAATCATATTGAAGACATTGATTTTTTTGATACATTTTCACTGGTTGCAAAACTCACTACAGTTAGAACATTACTTGCTCTTGCTTCAATTAATTCTTGGCATTTGCATCAATTATATGTAAATAATACGTTTTTGCATGGAGAATTACAAGAAGAAGTTTATATGACTATTCCAAACGGTGTTTCATGTGCCAAACCTAATCAAGCTTGTAAACTTCTTAAAAGTCTCTATGGTCTCAAACAAGCAAGCAAAAAATGGTATAAAAATTGACATCTTTGTTAGTGAAAGAAGGATATCAACAATCTACATCTGATTACTCACTTTTCACGTTGAAAAATGGTCATGAATTTACTGCCTTGTTGGTTTATGTTGATGATGTGATTTTAGCAGAAACTTCTCTCGATGAATTTAAAAGGATCAAACATATTCTTGATTGTAACTTCAAGATAAAGGACCTAGGAATTCTTAAATATTTCCTAGGCCTCGAAGTGGCTCATTCCAAAATTGGGATCACTACATATAGAAGACATTATAATGCTGCTTGTAGAGTTGTGAGGTACTTGAAGCATAATCCTGGAAGAGGCCTTTTATTTCCTAGAAATTATGAGGTGCAGATTTTGGGGTATTCAAATTCTGATTGGGCTGGTTGCATTGATTCTAGAAAATCAATTTCAGGATATTGTTTTTTTATTGGTTTTCCTTGATATCTTGGCGTGCTAAGAAACAACAAATTGTATCTAGGTCTTCTTCTGAAGCTGAATACAAAGCTCTTTCTACAACAACATGCGAACTACAATGGTTGCTTCACTTGTTCAAAGATTTACCTGTTATCTTTACACGATAGCCTGTGCTATATTGTGATAGCCAAAACGCTCTTCATATTGCTTCTAATCCCGTGTTTCATGAGAGAACAAATCACCTTGAGATAAATTGTCATCTAGTAAGGGAAAATGTTCAAGATGATACTCTTAGACTTTTACCAATTTCATCACAAGAGCAGTTGGCAGATTTTCTCACGAAGGCTCTGGCTCCTCCAAAATTCAACTCATTTATATTCAAGCTTGGCATGATAGACATCTATAATGCTTCAGCTTGAGGGAAGATATTAAGCTAATAAAATATATGCGCATCTTATGCCTATAAGTGTGCAACGATTACTGTTATTATTCCTAAAATTATGCATGTATTTTACTACTAATTATTTGGCTGTTACCGGTAGCTATTATTTGGTTGTTACCAGTAGCTACTATTTTGCTTTTCTTGTAACTACTAATTAATGGTATATATATATATATATATATATATATATATATATATATATATATATATATATATATATATATATATATATATATATGTCTTTCATTGTATGATAAAATCATCAAGAATAATTGAACTCAATTATTGGAAATCAAATTGTTGTCCAAATATGATGATTTTTTTTGTTATTTAGTAGTGTATGAATGACTAAATACAAAGTTATGTTGTCATCTATACGTGTATGTATGACTTAACAAAATATTTGTAAAAAATTGAACAAACCAAATCACATTGGTTTAGTTTTTCTAAAAATCAACCGAATCAAACCAAATCACATGACTTTTTCTCTTGTGGTTGGGGTAATTTTTTGCTTTCAAACTGCACCGCGAACACCCCTAATAAAGAAATAACTCTAGACTCGAAAAAGAAGTTTTGTTTAAGAGTTAGGAGGAAAATGAAATAGAGAATTTTAAAAGTGAAAATGATTGAATGAAAATTGGAAAGAATATGAATGTTTAGGTGAGGATACTTTTGAGAAAATTATTTTTATTTAAGAACTAAAATCTCACTAATTTGACCGAACTAAATTTTTTATTAGAGGACAACTTTAGAGGTTTAAACAAGTTATTTAACTATCACTTTTGTTTGTTATATTATTTTAAAAACTAAAAAGTATGTTAATGATAAGTATTATTTTATTATTTTACATAAAAGTTTTGTTCTAAAAAATATTAAAAAAATTTCTATATTTTTTAAAAAAATATTTTTGTAAACTCTATATTTCCCTCCTCTTCAAACTTTCAAACAAAACATTAAATTCTTATGTGTTCTTGTATTATTATCTTAAATAGTTAGTTTTGTAGGGGATATAGGAAGAGCAGAAGTACTAACATGATCAATATTCTAAGATTACAAGAGAGGTAGACGACACATTTCAACTTAAAACGTTAAGGTGTTAGGTAGATAAGCCATATTTCTCTTATAAATTTAATATTTCAGACATTCATAAAAAATATGGGACTTTAATCATTCTCACTTGCACCCAACACATGTATATCCATATTTGAAAAATTAATAAAATTATTGGTTAATTCTTCAATACTCTTTCAAATAGTAAGATATACAAGTGTTTTTCATTTATTCCTCTCTCTTCTTCTTCTTTTTTAATTCTTGGTCTTATATATTTCTTAAATGTTAGCTCATTTGCTAAAAACTAAACATAAAAAGGTCTTTTAAAATTTACTGCAAATTGTGTGGTTGTGTAATGAAAACTGCTCTTCATGTTTTGAGAGATTGCAGTGTTGCAATGCGAATTTGGGCAAATAAGGCTCCTAGCAGTATCAACATGGAAGTTTATGATGCGGATCTTCCATATTGGATTAACTGTAATCTGAATGCAAGCACAATTTGGGCGAGCTACTGGGCCATAGGGTGACATAGGTTATGGAATTTGGGGAATAAAGAATGCCATGATGTTGGTTTTATTAGGCCGTCTGAGCCAATTGTGCATATTCAACACATAGCTCATATTATCTGAATGCTTCGAAGATTCAGTAGGTAATGGTTCATCGTGAGCGAAGCGTGATTAATGTGGGTTGGAAAGCCCCAAAGTTTGGTTGGGTTAAACTTAATATTGATGGTGCAAGGGTAAACAATGTAGTTGTGGGTTGTGGTGGTATCATCAGGAACATCAACAATGTTTGTTTGGGAAGTTTCACTAAGTATTTTGGCCTTTGTAGTGTTATTCAGGCAGAGTTGTGGGGTGTGATCTAATGCCTCAAAATTATACGGGAGTTAAGATGCTCGGAAGTGGTTGTTAATGTGGATTCTAGTGTTATTGTTGAGATGATCAAATCGAGTATAACAACTAACATGGATAGCGTAGAAATTGTCAAGCAGATAACTACTTTAATGTGGTGCATTTGATAGGTGGGAGTTCCACATTGCTATTGAGAAGTCAACTCTTGTGCAGATGCATTAGCAAAGTTTGGAGCGACTAGTGGTGGTGTAATTTTGTTTAAGGAGGATTTTCTGATGTCTATTTCCCATTTACTCTCTAGATACATTTTAGGTGTTTCGATTCCGAGGTTAACCTCGCTGAAAGTTTCTTTCTTGGGCCCTTGGCCCTCCATTACACCCAAAAAAATAATAATTTAACAACCATTTTCAAATTTAAGATCTTCATCCTACTCGATAGAATAATTTTCTAAATCTAAGTCACCTTTAACAAATTCTTCAAGTTTAACTTAATTGTTGTTGGCTCTAACCTTCTTATGTTTTGAACTTTCAATTTTACACTGCAAGAAAACTATGTGTAAGGGGTAAAAGCTTGGCAACACATGCAAAACCCCTAGAAACACTTGAATATATAAGGGGTAAAGAACCCTCTTTAGAATGATCACCACAAATTTCTCATAGAATATCGTTTAAGCTCTCTTGTCTTCTAATTTTTTTTAAATTATCTCTTTTATACTGTTTGCAACGAGCTTTCCCAATAAAAACCTAAATAAAAATATTTTGGATTACTTCTAATATAAAATATAATAACAACAGCTATATGAAAAAATATATAAACGTAAGAGTTTCTCTCATACTCGATGATCCATCTCTTGTCACAACTCTTCTAATACTTATCTACATATGTAACCATATTCTTCTGCTCATGCTCCTCATGGTCATCGATATTAAGGACATCTTGTGACTTTAAATGTGTAGAATAATGAGATTCCCCATGTTGTTGGGTCTATTGTGACATCCCCATAATCTATAGTTTGTCACCCCCATAACATAAGCCTTTAGGGAGATGTTGATGGTACACATATGTTGGTATGAATCCAATATATGTCTTGTGACTTTAAATGTGTAGAATAATGAGATCCCCCATGTTGTTGGGTCTATTGTGACATCCCCACAATCTATAATTTGTCACCCCCCCCCCCCATAACATAAGCCTCTGGGGGAGATGTTGATGGTACACATATGTTGGTATGAATCCAATATATGTCTAAGATGATAAAGTGGAAAGACTTTACATCTATAACATACAAATATAGCCTTAATTCTTTTTTTTACTACTATTATATTAGCCATGAACATGTAAAGTACATTGTGTAACGTCCTGAATTTCAATTAATTATTTAATTGAATTTTAATTATTATTTATTTATTTATTTAGTAATAAAATGCTTTATATGTTGGAAAGTGGTTTTTTTAAATTAATTTTAACTGGGATTTATTAGATTCTATTTAACTAAAATAATAGATAAATTGAAAATATTGAGATATGAGGTGGAAAGTGGTATTTTTATAAAATTGGTGGATTAAGGGATGAGTTGCCAATAATTGAGGGAAAGACGTAGAATTATGAAAAATAATGGTAGGTCATTTAAATAGAGAAAGTGATGAGAGTGAAGAGTTTTCTCTAATACGTGAAAGTGGAGAACAATGGGGAAAGAGGCAAGACTTAAAGAGAACTCTAGGAAGAAGAAACCATAGTTAAGACCTTGGATTTGCTCTTGGAAAATTAAGATAAGGTGGAATTACTCTAATATTAGTGTCAAATGCATGAAGGGTAGAGATGGGTCATCACCCTTCTCTAGGTTTTATTCTATTTTTCACTATTGTTTATGCTTATGTGTTCTTTGGGAAGATTAGTGTAAATCATATTGTATTTGCTGTAAATAACATGGAATTCATGCATTATTTTGTTACTTATTTTTCGTGTTCCTCTGTATGTGCTTGTTGATTAAGTTGTTGTTCACGAGAATGTTTTGAGTATTAAGAACATAACCTTAGATTCATGAAAAAGTGACAGATTAAGTGTTTAATCAGTGAATATATGATGAATTAATCATGCTATGATATGTATATGTTATTTTCTATTCGATTTGGGTGATTGAGGGTCAGAATTGAAGCTTTGATAAGATTGTAATGGTGGAATCACATTTTTTTGGTTTTTGCAGGCTTGTGTGTGGGCTTAGCGAGGATCAAGCCTCTTTTAGCAAAGGAGGGTCTCGCCTAGCGAGGCAAGCCAGAGTAGAATATTTCTAGTTTTTAGGCATCTCGCTTAGCGAGTGCTCACCTAGCGAGCGATGATAGTGGATGGTTCAGATTGATTTTTTGAGTTGTTTATGATTCTAGTGACTGTTGGTTGCAGTTTTTCTGTGTTAAGATGATGGCATATAATGGGCGATGTTTACGGTTCAAAGAGGAACCAATGTGAGTATTGTAACCATATGTTGATGTTGTATATCATGCAACATAAGTATCAATGTTTAAAAGTGGTGAGTCACTAATTCAAAAGAGGGGATCAATGATTATTTGGGTTCAAAGAGGAACCAATGGTAAATAGATGAATGTTAGTACATCCACGAAATGGTACCATAGCATTTGAGTTGATATGTTGTTGAATTGCATACATAAATGCATTGTGATTGCTTCATCATTGTGAATAAAGTGTGTGATTGAAGATTGTGTTGAATATTCTACATTTTCTATGTTTTGCACCGTTTATTATATTTGAGCGTATTCTCATCCCTTTATTGTTTGTTTGTGGAGTTATGTACATTGTGGTACATATACTCAATAGGAGTAATAATTGTGTGAGTTAGAAGATGCATTGAGACTTTTCTTTGTTTATTTAATTGTTTCTTCATTATTTTAATTTTGTTTGGTATGATTTATAACAATAGGGGTGAGTTGTTTTCTTAATGTTTAAGTTGATGTTTTGGATTATTTAAATTTAATCAAGTACTTTATTTGTAAGAGCTAGATTAAAGTATGTTCTATTTATTGAGTCCTGCTGCAAATTTCTGAGTTAATTGAAACATTATGCATGTTAAGTATGTGTAACACGTTACTTTGAGAAAATATTTGATTATCTTTTATAAATAAAGAGTCAGGGTTTTAAGGTGTTACATAGTTAGTATCATAGCAGGTCAGTCCATCTGGCATAGGTTATGAGCTAGTTTGTTCCCTTGTAAATGACATGTGTGTTAACACTTTCTAATGAGCAAAAAGTTTTGTCTAGGACACATATTATGTCTAAGAAAGCTGAGTATTGGTGGGATAATTCTTGTCAGAGGTTGGAAGTTCCAGGTACCAATATCACTTGGGAGAAATTCAAGAAAGTTTCTGGAAAAGTACTTTCCAATAGATGTTTGCAGTAAGAAGGAGATCGAGTTCTTGCAGTTGAAGCAAGGAAATGTAACGGTAGCTGACTATGTAACTAAGTTTGAAGAGTTGGTCAGATTTTGTTCTCGGTACAATGATGTAGAAGTTGAGGGTTCGAAATGCATGAAGTTTGAGAGCGACTTACGTCTTGAGATCAAGCAATTCATTTTGTATCAGGAGATTCGCCAATTCTCAGTGTTGGTTAACAAGTGGAAGATATATGTTGAGAATAGTCGGGCCAGATCTGCTCACTCCAATAGTGTTAATGAGAACAAGAGTGATAATCAAAATTGTTGTAAACCTTATAGGACTCCAGATGATAAGGGAAAGTAAAAGTTTCAGTAGAAGGTTGTAGGTGGGAAAGAAACGAGTGAGGGAGAAACTTCTTCTTCCTTGCGATGTTTCAAATGCGGAGAGATGGGTCATCAAGCTAATGAGTGCAAGAGTACAAATCAAATGTGTTTCAAGTGTGGGAAGTCAGGATACCGTATTGCAGAGTGTAAGAGTACTATTTTGACTTGAAACAACTATGGTGAACTAGGTCACATAAGTACCCAATACCAAAAGCTAAAGAAAGCTCAATTAGGTGGAAAGGTTTTTGCCTTGAGAGGCGTGGAGACTTCTGGAGCAGATAACTTGATTAGAGGTATAAGTATCATTAATGGTATTTCTATGATTGCTATTATTGATATCAGTGTGATGTATATGTTTATATCTCTTGATTGTATAAAGCGGTTGAATTTAAAAGTGTCTTCTATGAATATTAGTATGTTTATTGATACCTCTATGCTAATGGTTTGGTGACTACTATGTTTGTGTGTTTGAATTATCCTTTGACAATTTATGGTAGAGACTTTGGAGTTGACTTTATATGTTTGCCTTTAAGTCAACTCGGTGGGATTTTAAGAATGAACTGGCTAGATTTAAATCGTGTATATATCAACATTTTCGACAGTATTGTGTTATTTCTTGGACCTGATGAGAGAATTGCTTTGATATTTATATGCTCCAGTCAGGTTGAGATGTCTTTGAGGGTAAATATTAGGTGCTTGTGATGTAACACTAGGAATGTGTCGTTTTGTTAATGTTTGAGTTGATGTTTTGGATTACTTAAATTTAGTCAAGTACTTTATTTTTAAGAGCTAATTTAAAGTATGCTAAATTTGTTGCGTTCCGCTGCAAGTTTATGATTTACTTGAAAGAGTGTGCATGTTGAGTATGTGTAGCACCTTACTTTGAGGAAATATTAGATTATCTTTTATAAATAAAAAGTCGAGGTTTTATTAGGGTGTTACACATTAGACTCTTTACACATAAAAAAAATGCAATCTTCATATTGGATGATACAAAAATCCTCCATATTTTTATCCAATTTACTCACATTTATAAGTAGCATAAATTGATAGAAACTCTACAATCAACAAATACTCAAATGAACATTTTACCAATATTAAAAGCTTTGATGAACAAAGGTTTTAGCCTTTCTACCAGAACTTTAGTGGATTTTTCAAAGAGCACACCCTTATCAGCTAAGTAAGTATGCTTTGTGTATTCTACAAATGTATCTCCTTAAAGTCTCTTTGGTTAAAACTCATTTTCCCGTAATTAAGAGGGGAATAAGGCCAATGATGTATATGATTGTCATGATACTATCAATGTCCTTATTTTACAATATATCTAACAATATATCATCATTAAACTAAGGTAGTTGTCAAATTTATCACATCTTATGTTTGTTATATTAATCAAAGCTGCAATATTCTCAAACTCGTATATTTCTTTTAGCATCTTTAAGTATTAGGCATTGCTTTTGTTTGCTTCTAGCCTTTAAAGGTTATGATCCATGTGGCTAAACACATATTTTTATGGGGATTTATATGATTGAAGTTTTTGTGCATTATAATTTCCCACATCAAATGCATTGAAAAACTACACATCTTCATCAAAGGTATGTCTTAACATCTCATGAGCGGAATAATTTATCAAGTTCCTCTTTTAGCTTAAGTGAAGATAACTCATTTTGTCCTCGACACTTGACTTTACCAATTAAACTCAAAGTTTGTATAATTTTTTGGAATTGATTTGTTCCTTTTTTCCCTTCATTTTTTAATCTTAGTGAGTGTAACAGTTTAAGGAACATTGTCTTTAGCCTTTTGATTGACTACCATTATCTTTCTCGAACATTAGTTGTGTACTTCATCATTTTTTATGCAATAAGACCACCTTTGTCTCAAACAATTACTTTCAAACGTGCCACATCTTTGTTCACGGTGATCTAAACTTAATCTATTTCAAATATGATTTTTGTAAAGAAATAATCGACGTAGTTAAAGGGTAATGATTTTTCGATTCTTCAAAGATGACGGTTCAACCAAAACAAGGTGAAACAAGTTTTGATCGATAATAATCATCAAAGAGTGATAAATTCTCTCCTCCAACTATTGTTTATTATCCAAATTATAAGAGATCTTAGTAATAAAATATAATAATAATCCTTGAAACCACAACTAACATATATGAATGAAACAAAAACTTCATGTGGTTATTTTAGAGACATATACTCCTAATTCTTAGTACGATATGAATTCAATAATAAGTCAAAAATATGAAAGAATAAAGGGATCATGGCCTCACCTAGAAACATACCATTTGGAAATCCCTTGCCATTGAAACCAAATTATAGTGTATATGGGAAAGCATGCATAAGATTGTGGAAAATGAATATATCAAAATTTGATACGAGCAATTGAAATACCATGCTTATATAGGCGACTTAATACATGGGAAAATGTAAGTGGAATAGACAGTGAAAAATAGTTGTGATTCTAGAGAAATTCAAGTATTCTAGTTCACTATCGAATTTAGTGAAAATATTTCCCTCCCTTAAAGAAAGACAACTAAAGCAAACAAAAAAGAAATAAAGAAATATAAACACATGGAAGAACATGAAACATACCAACTATACAAGTGAGAGGAAGGAAAACAATTGTTTATTGTAAATGATATATATATTAGCATAAGATGGATGCTTGAACTTCCTTAATGAAGCTAAAAGTCCATAAGAAACTTGGAGAATAAGAATAGGATTAAAAATATAGCTTCAAATAAACTTAACTATTATTTTCATCAAAATGTCAAATAACCAGGCTAAAAAATATCCAACGGTCCAAAAATAGGGCCAAGTTAATAAAAGGACACAAAAATTCACAAATAAACTTCAAAGAGCATCATAAATCCAAAGGGTGTATACACTTAACAAAATGTCTTATAGAGTCGACATGTCTGTTGGAGGAAAAGTGAAATGATGTATACTTTCACATCTTGACACAAATAATACCTCGACAATATTTCTTAAAATAGACATCACGTGGCCACCATGCCACATGGATGAGGGTGCATATCAACTCCAATAAATAAGCCCATGCACCGACACAACCCAAAATCGTAAGAACAATATCACAAAATCGGTTTAATTCAAAGAATATGAAATATAAATTCTTCTCGAATGAAGCGGTCCAACACATGGTTTATGCATGAAAAACAAATTGTCTCACTATAATGAGTTCCTCTCCACGCTCTTCAACTTATTTAAAAATATCTCAGAATCTAGAAAAATGAATTTTCCACTTCTTTCTATTCAAGTTAATAAGAGGATCCAATGCCCCGAGTGGTACAAGATTCTTCGTCTTGCTCTTCATCTCACATAAAAGGAACTAGAGACTCTAGTAACATGAGTTCCTTGCCTATTTCTCTTCAACTTGACGAGAAAACCTTGATAGCTCGACATGTACAAAATTTCCGCCTCACTTTTCGACTTGAAATAAAGTACCTAAAATCTCTAACAAGTTTTCCTTGTAAATCTATAAGGTTGAATCAAAAAGCATGAATCTAACAAGTTATTCTCATGCTTATTGAAACAACATCTTGAGGGACAACTTTTCTTGACTGATTATCGGTTTAATCTTTAGACAAACACAAATAGCCAAAAACCAATGTTTGAAGCATAATCTATGTTGATCCCTTGCATTATGGATACCTATTGTAATTGTAATATCTTCAACCACTAATAACTATAACATTTAACTATGCAACCTTGTCAGGGAATAGCCAAGAGTAACAATATGTTATTATTTCTCCTAATGCCTCTTCTAAATTCACATATCCTTAAAGAAAAATATCAAAGTCCGTTTAAGTCACATATTCTTTCTAATTTTATCTTTATTTTTTGTTTTGGAAATTCTTAAAAACTTTAAATATAATGGTAAATTTGGAATTGTGACATGAAATATAATAATATAAGAATTTTACTTATGTTTGTTTTGGGTTGGCCAAAATAGTATCACTCTCAAAATCAAATCGCGTCATTTCAAGAATTCAATTCATTACCACTCTCAAACTACTGTTCACTTAGTCACTGAATTGAGTGTTGGTATGTTAACCTTGAAGGTTTATCCCCTTTCCATCACATCACAAGTTCGATTCATATCACTAGAATTCTTATATGAATCATCTGAGTTTTATTCCATCACTTTATCATTTATCTCTAGTTCCCAAAGTGGCAATATATCATAGTTGTAGTGGCAAAGTGTCATACCCCAAAATTTGCCCTCCATCTACTCAAGAGATCTCATACATCCATACTCAAGGATTCCTCAAGAGTTGATCAGACAAACTCTCTCCTAGACAATCAACCCAAACTAGGGTTTGGTATCTCTCAAGTCAAGATGGATTTCCAACATCTTCAATGGCCTTCATGCCTCCTCATATGCTTCAAAGATTCTCCATGTCAAGTTTCAAGCCTCACAAGTCAAGTTTCGCATAATGGTTCGGATGGTTGAAAATCGGTGTATTGGACAAAAGTCAATTGTGGTCAACATACATCAAAACTTCGATTTTTGGTCAACATCCTCATTTTGAAGTTACATTCATCATTTGATCAAGGGTTGATCATGATTCATCAAGAAAACTCAAGATTTGCCCAAAAGCCAAACTTTCTAAATTAGGGTTTCTAGATGAAAAGTCAATCAACTTTGATGATCATAACTTTCTCATACTTTCTCGAAATTTTTCCACCACCTCTTGTTTTGAAGGAAATTCAATTTCTACAACTTCATGTCTCACAAGAATGTCCAAAAATGCTTCATTTGAGAGGTATAGCTCAAAACATTACAGTCATTTTCAAAGTCAACAAAAGTCAACTTTTGATTTGAAGATATATTGAGCATGGTAACTCCAATTGAGATGAGACCAAAGACATTGGTTAGAGGACTCTTAGAGCTTCCAAAAGTCCAAGAACACTCAAAATGTGGAAAATGAGCAAGATACACTATTCGAAGTTGGGCAATTTTGGACAATTGCAAAAGGACATTTTGGTCAAAATGCAAAATTTTCCAAATGGGCCTATAATCTTTTGATCCAAACTTGTTCATGATGTTATTTTGACCCATAAAAGCTTGGCATTGGTGATTTTCTATTTTCATGGTTTATATTTGAATTTTACAACATTTAATTCAAAAATAAATTATGTAAAATATGAAAATTAAGTTATTTTTTCAATTAAGTTGGATTTATATCTCTTAATGTCCAAGAAAGCCCACACCATTTACCAAATTCGTGCAAGCCATGGCATTGATGAGAAAATCATATTTTCTTCAAAATTTGATTTGATTTTCAAAGAAAATATTTGCACATTCAATTTCCAATCTTTTTTCCTTGTTTTTTCTCTTCCAAAAACTCCTATAAATACCAAGCAATGCAGCCAGTACAAAGGACGGAAACCCTAACCTAAAAACAACCCAAACTCTTGCAAATTTTTTCTCAATTCTTGAAAAATCGAATTTCAAACTCCAGCCGTTTTCAGCCCTCAAAAACCACTCCATTGTCTTCAGGAGGTAAGTTTGAGTAAGTATACACTCTTGCCATGGGTTAAAGCAAGCTGAATCGAGCCCTGTACATACATACATATTCAACTTTTCTTGATTTTTGCATTTGATTATTTTGTTTGTGTTAATTGTTTCTAATGATTTGAATGTGTTCATGAGGTTCTACTTGACCGATCTGGGCCATCGCTGCTGAGCTTGAACGTCCAAAACTCATGATGCCATGTTTAGGGTTTCAGAACTGTTGACCTTCGAACAGGCATTTAGAGGAACTTTTAGGAAAAACGGAGACTACCATTGAACTGCACCCGATTTAGGGGGTAGCTTTAATCCTCGTCAATTTGTGTATTTTGCAGATCGAGAATCGGTCATCGGAGAAGACGGAGCCCTAGCTCGGCGTCGACTCAGATGACCGCGAGCTGCATGCGTGGCGAAAACGCGTTCGATTCGTCCATTTAAAATAATCGGGCCCGCTGTGTGTTTGATTTTTCAAAATATCCTGACGTCATCACTTATATTGATTTGTTTCCACTTTTCAAACACCGTGCATCATGGCGTAGTGGTCGATGTGGTTTTAAGGTTTGAAGGGGATGTCTCCAGTTCGATTCCTGGTTCAGACAATCCTTTTTTCTTTTTTTTCAAAACTTGCATATTTTTCATATTTTTCTATTTTCCAATTATTTTTAATATTTTCATGCTATTTTAATTGTTTTCATATTTTTTATTCTGCATTTAAAAATCACCAAAAACATTTTTTCTTTTTGCATTATTTTCATAAAAATCTTTATTTAATTTAATAAATTAAAAAAATATAATTTTTGCATGCATATTTATTTTATTTTTATTTTAGCATTTAAATCATTATAAATTGCATTTTAATCATTAAATCTTTTCCAAAAAAATCCCAAAAAATTATTGTAGTATATTTATCTTATTTCCAGCATATAATAATTTTTTCTCATATAAAATTGCATTTTTTCTAACATTCTCTCTTGTTTCAATTTCATCATATTTCCCGATTTTCTTATTCTTTCACAGGTTGCTCCGATTCGGACGCTCTTTTATCATTCTATTTTTTCCAATAATGTAATTGCCCATACTGTAATAGTTTAATCTAGGGTTTTATTTTCCGCAAGTTTAAATTATGTATCTGCCCCAAAGCCATGTAATAGCGTAGGATTTATCTTTCCGCACTTTACATTCCGCATTTTACTTTCCGCACCCTTATCAATTGCTAGTAATTAGGCGTGTATGGCAAGATAATAATTGGACATAGCTCACACTAATTTCGAGATAAAATATCTGAATTTGACACACTTCTCTCACACACGCACCCCTTAGGGTAATTCTCTCTCGATGCCTTTCGATTCAAAATGGTCATGTCCCTCGAACGTAGAAGTATTCTAGCACCGTTGCCTTCCAAACAAATCATCATAGTCCCTTCGATACAAAGATCATAAGACCCACGATGTCGCCTCCGAATACATGATCTTGGCCCTCGATTGTCGCCTACGAAAAATGATGATAGTCCATTCGAATGTGCTAGGATACTTCCTACAAGTTGCCTTCTATGACCATCCGATGTCCCTTCGAATGTCCCGCTTACATCCAATGAATGGAGCTACCTACTAACTAATGGTATGGCTAGCGCTATTCTAAAGGAATGTAGAAGTACAACAAAACGACCAATTCTGAGTGGGTAAATAAGTCTTTTAGTTGCTTGCTCTATCAAATGCTTTTCACACACACACTCTTTTCAAAGATCAAACTCTTTTCAAAATGAAACATTTAGAACATTTTGTATACACTCCTACATGAGTCATTACAAAGTCAAAGCGAAATGCCTTTTCAAAACATTTTCAAACACACAGAAAGCAATTTTAAAAAGTTATCTAAGAGCAACTAAGAGCCCGTAGAATAAACTACGGATGGAAAGGGTGCTAATACCTTCCTTTTCATAACCATTCTCCGAACTCGTAATCTAACGAAGGTCTTTTTCTTACTTTTACCTTCCTTAATTGGATAAAAATAAAAGTCGGTGGCGACTCTTGCTATCCGCACATTTGGATACAAAATCCTACAAAGTCGCTTCACCGTATCACGTAATCGGCGACTACTGGGATAGGCCCTAAAAGAGAGAATTGCCTTAGGGATTTCTAGATAACCTTTAATGCTTTCGCTTGAATTGTATGCTTTATCTTTAAGGGTTGCTTGGGTATTATATTGTTGGGGATCCTACACCGGATCCGGTTTCCTTTAGGTAAGTAGCATTAGATCATCGCGACCGCTAGACGATAACTACACGGTCAACATGATGGCTACGTTAGCGTGACACTTTGGTTGCCCGATACTCTTCATTCCCAAGTTGAAGAAAGTATTTGGCTTCGTGGTGTCATCAAGCGCTAACTAAACTTTTAGAACCTTAATTGACCCATCTTGGCCATTAGAAGGTAGTGAGATGGCGGCTTTGTGTAGACCGAGGTTGGTTGATACGATGCTACGCTCATTGAGATCGACTTTGGGACATTTTCGATCGACCACTTGGCCGTCAGATTGAAATAAGCGCCACGAGAAAGATCGTGATATGAGATTCCTAGAACCCGGTTACTATTATAGGACAGATGAACCAACTCAAACTTTTGGTGGGTAATCACCTATACCTCATGCAAGCCTTAACCCTAGGCTCATTGTGTGAATTGCTTGTGTGTGCTAAACATGACATCATGACATCATTCGCATTGCATATCATTTATAACTATTTCAAGGACCTAGGGATTTATCTTTGCTCTGCTTTGTAGGGATTATGGCTTCTAGAAAGACTATCCGAATCAACTTCATGGGTATCCTTCTCAACTCAAAGAATTGGCTTGAAATTCCGACCATGCTCGGTTCATCAAAAGACATGGTTATCTACTTGATTTGGTTATCTCGGTTTTGAAGAAGATATGATGCATGTCCTATTCCAGTTCTTCGATTCGAAACACCATTGCTTTACATTTCAGATTATCGTTGGTTCCTACCTTGGAAGAATTCTCTAAGCTACTTGGGATACCTATTCTCGACCAAATGTCATTCACGGTTTAGAAAAGGTCCCTAAGTTCAAGACATTGCATCCGCCTTACATCTTAAGCGCTCGACATTGAAGCCAATTGGGAAACTAGAAGTGGAGTTAAGGGTTTACTTTCCAAGTTCTTAATCAAGAAAGCCCGAGAATTCCTCAAAGTTATGAGTTTCCATGCATTTGAGAACATTGTGGCCTTGCTAATTTATGGTTTGGTTCTATTCCTAACTCGGATCAATTCATAGATGTCAATGCCATCAAGTTGTTTCTTACCCGCAATCCGCCTACCTTACTTGGAGACATTCTACATTCTCTCCACACTGTACTACTAAGCGACAAGGAACTCTCATGTGTTGTGTACCGTTGCTTTCAAGGTGGTTTATTTCGCACCTTCCTCCATCAGTTTTGAAGAACGAACAAAGGTTGAAGTGGTCTCAAAGACTAATGTCACTCTCTCATTCAGATATCCGTTGGAGTCTTTTCTCTAAAAAGGACTTCACATTCATTGAGCGTTGTGGAGAATTCCCTAATGTACCACTCCTTGGTATAAGGGGAGGTATTACTTACAACCCTTCTCTAGCTCTACGTCAGTTTGGTTTTGCTCGAAGGGATGGTCCACATGATATGCTTCTCCAAGATGTTGTGTTCGACTACAATCACAATCTCCAGAATTACCGACGAAGGTTTATACATGCTTGGGGCATGGTAAAGAAGACTGATACCAAGACTTTGGGGCACCCGAACTCCATTCCTTGGGAACCTTACCTCAAATGGGTGCGAGCTCGAGCTCAAGACCTCATGATGCCATTCACTGCTCTACCGGAATTATGGAACTGCTATAGGTGACGTACCCTATTCTGTTCTCCATCCTGACATGCCTACTGATTTTGAAGACTTGAAGAGATCCTGGATTCAGATTAAAGAAGAAAGGGATACCTTTGAAGCTCAATGCTATGCATGCGATAAGAAAGTTCTAGAGTTGGCCAAGCTACTTCACGAGGAGCGAAACATCAACGCTTACATCGGCACCAAGAGGAAGCGCCCATGGGAGACTTAGAGCTTTAGGATGTTTATGTTTTCTTTTATTGCTTTGAACTATCTCTTGTACTTAAAAAGAAAAAGAATAATGAAAAGTACTAATAAATGTTTGTTCATTGCTTGTTTAACAAATTTAAATCTCTTAGGTCCTTGAAAACATTGCATTGCATTTGCATAAACATCGCATAGCATATCATAACATTGCATCACAGGTACATTGGAGATTGGTTTTCTCATTTGCTCGCTATTTATTTTAGCAGAAATGGCTCTTGAACAGACTGTCAAAGATCTCCGTGCTCGTAATGCCTCAGAGATGTTTACCACTTGGTCCAAGGCCAAGAAGATCCAAGAAGCTCATCAACAAGAAAGAAGGTTGTTGGTCCTCAACATGGGTAGACGCTTCAAAGGGGTCCTAAAGTGGTCACCGATTGAGCTCTCTCAAGGAAGTGTCCATGCCGAAGGAGTACCAAGGGTGATGAAGGTGAGCAGATGAACCAAAGAAAGGAGGAGAGGATCATTCGACTATGGCCGACTGAGGAAGATGACAAGTACAAGCAACTTGAAGATCGCTGAATCTGTGGAAAACCCGAAAATGTCCGGCTGAATTTTGATGACTGAGTCTTGTTCCCGTGTGGTGATTCCTCCCAAGTTCAAAGTTCCTATTTTTCCAAATATGATGGCATGTCTTGCCCTAAGTGCATTTGAAGTCCTATGTCCGTAAGATCAATCCCCACACCGATGAAAAGTTGTGGATGCACTATTTTCAAGAGAGTTTGTCCGAACTCGCTTGGAATGGTACTATCACTAGAGAATGACCGTATCCGTACTTGGAGTGACTTAGCTGATGCTTTCTGACAATATGAGTACAATGTGAATTGACACCCACTCGCATGCAACTACAAAGCATGTCATGGGTCGTGACGAAGTTCAAGGAGTATGCTCGAAGTGGAGAGATCTAGCAGTGAGTTCAACCACCCTTGTCCAATAGGAGTTGGTTGATATGTTCATGGGAACACCGACAGCCCATTCTTCAATCATCGATTGGAAATTCTTCATCCGGATTCACCGAGTTGATATTGACCAGCATTGAAGCCGGTATCAAGAGGGAAGATTCATGTAGAGACATCTTCGAATGCGAAGAGATCCTTTGGTGCTAAGAAAGAAGCTAATGTGTATGGTCGAAAAGCCGAGCCAAGACCGACCGTGCTCAATGTGGGCGGTTGTAATCCAATCCTACATCAAGACAACCTCGAGACAACGCGCAGCGTAACGCGCCCAAGACAGCTTAAGATCAACATGCCTTTGTCGCAAGCCTTGCAACACATGTTGAATGCAGAGTGATAACCTTGAGGGATCCTCCACAAAATATCAACACTCTCAAAGTACAATCCTAATGCTAAGTGTGCTTACCATTCCAACAGCCAGGCACGACAACGACAATTGTTGGGCTCAAAACAAGATTCAGGATATGATCGAAGCTAAGCATTGAGTTTGACCCTCTTGAGACCGAATGTGATCAATGCGCCTATGCCTAACCATGACAAGAGTTCCAATGTTGTTGGTGATACTTATGTTTTCAACATAGACGACTTGACCATTCCTCCGATGGGTTAAGAAGAATTTGTTGCAAGCGGTGTCAATCCAGATGCCCAGAGTTGTCGTTGGTGCTCGCACCGATGGTTGTGCTTGGTTGAGAAGACGTGTTCGGCATGATGGATAACCGTGAGATACTATTTCAAACCACGTGCGTGTGTGAAGAAATGTCTAAGTTGAAGATTGACAATGCAAACGAACTGTACCATCGTGTGGGATACCTTGGGGCAGCCAAGTGGAAAATATGATTACATGGTGAAGTACACGTCACGATAGTTACAAGATTCCTATTGAAGATGTTAAGGCGACGGATGGGGTGACGATTTCCGTAAGACTATGCCGATGTTAACACTATAAGGATTTCCTCTGCGATTCCGTGCCTAGAGTGGCACCTCTCATTATCACTTCTCCAAGGCCGGTTCCATATTCCTCCGACAAGGCTATCCTTGGGATTATGGAGCGATGTTTACTATCATGGCGTCAAACAAGACCCTCGACAATTGAAGATCTTATCAAGTTTCTATTCTCGACATCGACAACATCACCGGATCCAGAAAGTGACCGAACCGAAGGGTATTCTCCGAGATCTCTCCTCCAAAAGACACTGCGACTCCAGCTCGCATTCCACTACTCAATCAATATTCCCGCTAGAGGGAAAGGACCAAGAACTCATCATCCCGCTCACTAGAAGTACCAAAGGAAGTTGTCAAGACACCTCCAAACAAGAAATGGAGGAAATTTAAAATTATCAAGAAGAGTGACTACAATGTTGTGGAACAGTTGGGACAGACTGTCCAAGATCTCCATGCTTGCTCTGCTCTTATGCTCCGAGGCTCATGCTAATGCCTTGGTGAGGTTTCTGAAGAATGCTCATGTACCGCAAGACACTACCACCGACCGTTCGAAGTTTGTATTGCTAGCCTGGCGCCAACAACGGCCTAGGCTCTCTCGATGTCGATTTGACTCTTCCGAAAGAAACATAACAAGGCCTTGCACATCTCCATTGAATGCAAGGGCACTACCTTGTCTCATGTTTTGGTGGATACCGGTTCTCGCTCGAATATCCTTCCAAGATCGCTTTTGATCGACTTGATGTCGAAGGGTTGGTTCGAGACCCGTGACATTATCGTGAGAGCTTTTGATGGTTCTAAGCGCAAGATTGGAGAGCTCATCACTGTTAAAGTCGGTTCCGACTTTTGATTCCACTTTCTTTGTCATGGACATCCGTCCACTTATTCTTGCCTACTTGGACGCCTTGGATACATGGGGCGGCCATACCTCTACCCTACATCGAAATCAAGTACCGGTGAAAGGGAAAGTTGTTAGTGTGGTGAAGAAGAGTATATGGTCATCATCTACGTCATTCCGCTATCTCGAGATGGAGGTGAATTCTTCGAGACTCGTCAAGCTTTTGAAACAATATCCAGTCATGCCTGTTGACTCTCCTGTCACTCTTAAAGTTACAAAAGTTCCGCCTAGGATGGCCTCATTGAAAGATGCTCAAGTTGTTGAAGAAGGTAGTACTATTTGGGGTCACTCCCGATCTTCCTTTCAAACCGACACGACCGGTTTAGGCTTCACCATCAAGGGTCAAGATGATACGCCGCGAACGTGCGGCCAACTTCCTTTCCGCATCGCCAGTGGAATCCATGCTATAGAAGACGACGACAACGGCTTCGACATCGCAAGTGGATCTTCCCAACTCGGATCATGGGCTCAAGAATTGGAAGATCAAGACGCTATACCAATCTCCTTTAGTCGAGTAATTGCTCTTGTTTTGTTTTGCTTTTCGTATTTCTTTATGTTTGAACAATAAACTTTGAAAGCCTAGTGCCTTGCCCGGGCATCATGGCTCGTTTGAGGTTATTATCTGTCGTATGATTTTCATTCAATAAATTCGTTGGACTTTTGCATTCAATTGTTTGTTTTCTTTCTTTACTTTATCACCCTTCAAAAGCTATGTGTTTCTTACACACACCCACGTGATACACGCAATCACTCCGAATCTCGTTAATAACTATGCTAGTGCTAAACATGACTTCGATAATCCGATCTACCAAGCCAAGACGAAGTGAGGAAGATTGTGAAGTGCCGGAGAACTTGCGATCACAAAGAAGAGAGCGAGTTATACTGACCACACAAGAGCAGTTGAGGTTGTGAATTGTCGACAAAGACGAAAAGAGATCAAGATAGAGCGGGTCTTGAGAACAATGTTAAAGAAAGGTTGGTTCAGATGCTACGAGACTATGTTGAGGTTTTGCTTGGTCATACGAAGACATGCCGGTTTGGACATTGATATTGTGGTGCACCGATTGCCGACAAAAGAGGGTTTTCTCCTGAAATGAAGGTTCGACGCGTCCCGAGATGTCGAGAAAATCAAAGCCGGGTTATGAAGCGTTCAACCTGGTTTCTTAGTCACCTCCATCCCCAGGGTTGCAAATGTGGTACCCGTGCCTAAGAAGGATGGTAAGGTACGAATGTGTGTGGATTACGAGATCCGAACAAAGCGAGTCCGAAGACGATTTCCCACTTCCTCATATTGATGTTTTGGTTGACAATACCGCTCAAGATAAGGTTTTCTCCTTCATGGATGGTTTCTCCGGTTACAATCAAATCAAAATGGCCTCAAGACATGGAAAAGACTACTTTTACATGGGGCACTTTCGCTACAAGGTTATGCTGCTCGATCAAGAACGCAGCGCCACTTATCGCGCTATGGTGACATTATTTCATGACATGATTCATCACGAGATAGAGGTCTCGTCGACGACATAATAGCTCGATCACGCATCAAGAAGAACATCTTGATCATTTGCGAAACTATTTGATGATTGAAGAAGTACAAATTGAGACTTAATCCCAACAAGTGCACCTTTGGAGTCGATCCGAAAACTCCTAGGGTTTGTAGTCATGGAAGAGGTATTGAGGTTGATCCCGCCAAGGTTAAAGCTATTCAAGAGATGCCACCCCCGCACCGAGAAGGAAGTCGAGGTTTTTGGGCCGATTGAACTACATTGCCGATTCATTGCACACCTAATCGCACCGTGAGCCAATCTTCAAGTTACTAAAGAAAGATCGTGTAGTGGAATGGAATGGCGATTGCCGATCGCTTTGACAAAATCAAGGAGTACCTACGTAATCCTCCTATTCGATGTCGCCCGAAGGAAGACCTCTTATCATGTACTTGTGTTAGAGAACTCAATGGGGTGTGTTGGGGCAACATGACGAGTCCGGTCGAAAAGAGCATGCAATATACTACCTTAGCAAAAGTTTACCGGTGAAACAAGATACTCGCTTGAGAAAACTTGCAACGCTTTGGCTTGTCACGACTAAGACAAGATATGTTGACTCACACTACCTTATTGATTTCCAAGATGGATCCGATAAAATACATCTTTGAGAAACCATCTCCTAAGAATAGCAAGATGGCAAATGATCTTGACCGAATATGACATCCAAGACACTTCTAAAGCGATCAAAGGGAGTGTAGTAGCCGATCATTTGGCTCATCAAGCCGTAGACGACTATCAATCTATGCAGTTCAATTTTCACGAAGATGTTTTACTAGTTACTCATGAGGAACGTGCCCGACGAAGGACCCGAACAAGGATCCCGATGGACTATGGTCTTTGATGGAGCCTCAAACGCACTTGGCAATGGCATTGGCGCCATCATTACGCCCCCGCGGACATACTCCTTTCACCGCCAGATTATGTTTGATTGTACTAACAACATGGCCGAGTCGTGCATCATGGGTATCAAAGTGCTATTGACTTAAGAATCAAGTTCTTACAAGTGTATGGAGACTCGCTTTAGTGATCACCGATTAGGGCGAGGGATACGAAGCATCCGAACCTCATTCCGTGTCGAGAGCGGTTTTGAGTTTGATCCCTACAAGAGATTACTTTTGATCACATTCCACGAGAAGAGAATCGGTTGGCGCATTGGCTACTATGTCGTCTATGTTCAAGGTTAGATGGGACAACGAGGCTCCCAGATCATCATTGAGAAGTTTGACGAACCGTATTGTTATGAGCTTGATACGTAAGAGAAACCTTGGTACTATGACGTGAAGAGGTATCTTGAGACTCGGAATATCCGAGGGCATCCATTAATGATAAGAAGTTCATGAGAAGATTTGCTTCCAAATTCTTTCTCAAGAACGGCATCTTATACAAGCGCAACCACGACTTCCATCTGTGTAGACGGAAAAGAATGCGTATCATGGAAGAGTTACACGGCGCATTTGGTACCCACTCCAAAGGACACACTATGGCTAAGAAGATTTTGAGAACAGTTACTATTGGTCCACCATGGAAGTCGATTGTCACCGCTATGCTCGATCTTGTCACAAATGCCGATTTATACCGACAAAGTGCACGTACCTCCACCTCGAATGTTTTAACTTCTCCGTGGCCTTCGCAATGTGGGGCATTGACATGATTGGAGAGATTAAGCCCACTTCCAATGGACATCGTTTCATCCTTGTGGCAATTGACTATTTCACCAAATGGGTAGAAGCGACCTCGTATGCATCTGTTACCAAGAATGTAGTGGCTCGATTCATCAAGCATAATCTTATCTGTCGATGCGGCACTCGAAAGGATTATCACGATAACGGTTCCAATCTCAACAACAAGATGATCACCGAACTCGCACGCAGCTCAAGATCAAACATCACAACTCTTCTCCATATCGGCCTAAGATGAATGGTGCATGGAAGCCGCCAATAAGAACATTAAGAAGATTATGAAGATGACGATTACTTACAAAGATTGGCATGAGATGTTACCATTTGCTCTTCATGGTTATCGGCGAACATCCACGTGGGCAACCCCTCTCTCTTGTATACGGTATGGAAGTCTTACCCATCGAGGTTGATACCCTCAACCGAGTCCTCCGGAGGCGAGTTAAGCGAAGACGATTGGGTCAGACTCTTGACCGATTAACTTGATCGATGAGAACGACTCGTGTCCATCCGCCATGGACAGATTTATCGAAACGAATGATCGAGCATTTAACAAGAAGGTCAAACACCGAGTCTACCAAGTCGGTGATCTAGTAGTCAAGCGCATCATTCTTCCACAAGGTGATCCTGTGGGCAAATGGACTCCCACCCATGAGGGACCGTTTGTAGTCAAGACAGATTTTCGCGGAGCTATGATACTTAGCACCATGGATGGAAGACTTCCCACACCCCGTGAACGCAGACATAGTCAAAAATACTACGCATAACGAGACCCGCTAGGTCGAGAACCTAGGCAAAAATAAGGGATCTGGCGAACCAAAAGGTTCAAAAATTAAGGATATATACAAAACATGTACACCGCAAGTCGAAAACACGAAAAGGCGGCTTGGGCAAGAAAGGTATCCCGTAGATGAAAACCCGAAAGGGCGGTCTAGGCAAAAGTTAGGGATTTAAGCGTACGACTATGTCTCTTCCAGATCATCTGCTTCCAGACTACTACCATCATTCAAGATTCAAATGGCGAAGATCAGTCTACTCACTTTCTACCGACAGCAAGGGGATGAGATAGTTGAAATATATGAGTACTAGCATAGTTGGGACTTAACGAGATTGTTTCCGCATAGCTTTTTTACCTTTCTTATGTACGAACTACTTGGCCATACGCCACCTTTCAAAAAAAATATATAGCTTCTTTCTCTTTACAATTTTTGTTGTTGTTATTTGCAATAAGTCCAACGTTTGCTTTGAATGACTATACGCATTTGACAATAAGAATCTGATCACAAACATACGAAAAGTGAACATACAAAAGTACTTACTACGGTTCCGTGAATGACGAAGGTCAACAAATAGTTCCCCACAGAGCATAAAGGTGTCACCCACAACACACCATCCCCATCGGAGTATAAGGGAATCCACGAGCAGCAATTTCACTCAATCAAGCAATGTTACATCAGTCTCCAAGCAGTAACGCTTCACCCAGTCAAGATATTCATCCCCAGCGGATATTTCTCAATCCTCCCCCTTCTCCCCGGCAGCAGTATCCAGACTCGAAACTTGGTCAGATAGTGCATCGGAGGAAACATACACTTTTTATTCCCCAGCCAGAGATTACAACGGACTCTAGACTCTTCAAGCCCGGTCTCTCAGCAACCATCAAATGCTCTCCAGCGAGATCTACACTCAGAATCCCCAGTAGAGCACCTCCTAAATTTCCTCAGCAGGATCTACATACAAGGTCCTCAACAGATCACCTTCCAGATTCTCCTCAGCAGGGTCTATATATGAGATCTCCGACAACGAGCCTCTCAAATCTCTACCTTCCTCAACAACGTCTAGGCCCAAGACTTGGTCAGATAGTGCATCGGAGGAATCCAAGATATCTTTCTTCTCCTTCAAAAGCAGGGTTCTCACCTACTCAATTCCCCAGGCAGAAGTTAGAAATCTTCAAACAGTAATATCCGCATCTTCTTCAAGATGGATATGTTTTGAAATATCACAACATTCATCATTCATACATTTCTCATAAAGTCATAATTCATGCATATGTCATTCATACACTGTCATGCATCATACTTTGCATAAAGCTAACAAATATTCTATCGAAGTTCCTCTTGTTTTCTCCAAAACAGTAATGATCATTTCGACGCAAACAGTCCAGATTAAGCCCGAGCCGACGGAAAACTATCTCAAAGACCGGAACAGGTCCAGATTAAGCCCCGAGCCGACGGAAAACTATCTCGAAGACCGCCTCCGACGATCGGTCCAGATTAAGCCCCGAACCGACGGAAAACTATCCGAAGACCACCTCGGTTATCCTCCGATAACAGCAATGGATCAACACCGATGCACAACAGGAAGCTATCCACATTCTCGCCAACTACATCTCTCCCAGTAATCGCGAAGATTTATTTCGATTATCACAAGAACTACGAGTCTAGCGCGACTCGATTACCTTGGATGGCATCTTAAGCCCATCTCCGACTACTTGTCAACATTTCTTCACTTTCGAATGCATATATGGTTAAAACCAATACAAACCAATAACTTCATTCAAGGTGAACACGAAGTCTAACGTACGACTCCCTTCGGATGGCATCTTAAGCCCATCTCCTCTCCATTCCAGGAACATCTACAGAGTCTAACGTACGGCTCGCTCCCCAGCATCGCCCTTTCCAGATGGCATCTTAAGCCCATCTCCGCCAGCTCTCCTATTAACAACCTCGAGTCTAGCGACGACTGCTCCCCAAGTTCCAACTTCTCCAAATGGCATCGAAGCCCATTCCGCATCATCCACCAAAAGTGCAAATTTTGTGTATCGGTGTTCAATCATCTTCACCTCCAGTCACGAAGACAAGCATGTCAATCTAACCCTTCCAGTACAAGAAGATTGAACAGGGGCAGCTGTCATACCCCAAAATTTGCCCTCCATCTACTCAAGAGATCTCATACATCCATACTCAAGGATTCCTCAAGAGTTGATCAGACAAACTCTCTCCTAGACAATCAACCCAAACTAGGGTTTGGTATCTCTCAAGTCAAGATGGATTTCCAACATCTTCAATGGCCTTCATGCCTCCTCATATGCTTCAAAGATTCTCCATGTCAAGTTTCAAGCCTCACAAGTCAAGTTTCCTCGAATAATGGTTCGGATGGTTGAAAATCGGTGTATTGGACAAAAGTCAACTATGGTCAACATACATCAAAACTTCGATTTTTGGTCAACATCCTCATTTTGAAGTTACATTCATCATTTGATCAAGGGTTGATCATGATTCATCAAGAAAACTCAAGATTTGCCCAAAAGCCAAACTTTCTAAATTAGGGTTTCTAGATGAAAAGTCAACTGAACTTTGACTGATCATAACTTTCTCATACTTTCTCAGAAATTTTCCACCACATCTTGTTTTGAAGGAAATTCAATTCTCTACAACTTCATGTCTCACAAGAATGTCCAAAAAATGCTTCATTTGAGAGGTATAGCTCAAAACATTACAGGTCATTTTCAAAGTCAACAAAAAGTCAACTTTTTGATTTGAAGATATATTGAGCATGGTAACTCCAATTGAGATGAGACCAAAGACATTGGTTAGAGGACTCTTAGAGCTTTCCAAAAAGTCCAAGAACACTCAAAAATGTGGAAAAATGAGCAAGATACACTATTCAGAAGTTGGGCAATTTTGGACAATTGCACAAAAGGACATTTTGGTCAAAATGCAAAATTTTCCAAATGGGCCTATAATCTTTTGATCCAAACTTGTTCATGATGTTATTTTTGACCCATAAAAGCTTGGCATTGGTGATTTTCTATTTTCATGGTTTATATTTGAATTTTACAACATTTAATTCAAAAATAAATTATGTAAAATATGAAAATTAAGTTATTTTCAATTAAGTTGGATTTATATCTCTTAATGTCCAAGAAAGCCCACACCATTTACCAAATTTGCAAGCCATGGCATTGATGAGAAAATCATATTTTCTTCAAAATTTGATTTGATTTTCAAAGAAAATATTTGCACATTCAATTTCCAATCTTTTTCCTTGTTTTTCTCTTCCAAAACTCCTATAAATACCAAGCAATGCCAAGACAAAGGACGGAAACCTAACCTAAAACAACCCAAACTCTTGCAAATTTTTCTCAATTCTTGAAAATCGAATTTCAAACTCATTTACCCTCAAAACCACTCCATTGTCTTCGGAGGTAAGTTTGAGTAAGTATACACTCTTGCCATGGGTTAAAGTGAATCGGTACATACATACATATTCAACTTTTCTTGATTTTTGCATTTGATTATTTTGTTTGTGTTAATTGTTTCTAATGATTTGAATGTGTTCATGAGGTTCTACTTGACCGATCCGGGCCATCGAGCTTGAACGTCAAAACTCATGATGCCATGTTTAGGGTTTGAAGCTGACCTTCGAAGCATTTAGAGGAACTTTTAGGAAAACGGAGACTACCATTGAACTCGCACCCGATTTAGGGGGTAGCTTTAATCCCCTTCAATTTGTGTATTTTGCGGGATCGGAGAATCGGGGAGAAGACGACCGAGCCTAGCCCGTCGCCGACCAGATTGATCGCGCTGCATGCGTGGCGAGAAAAGCGCTCGATTCGTCCATTTAAAATAAGGGCCCGCTGACCGTGTTTGATTTTTCAAAATATCCACGACGTCATCACTTATATTGATTTGTTTCACTTTTCAAACACCAAGTGCATCATGGCGTAGTGGTCGACATCTTTGGTTTTAAGGTTTGAAGGGATGTCTCGATTCGATTCTGGTTCGTATAATTTTTTTTTTTTTCAAAACTTGCATATTTTTCATATTTTTCTATTTTCCAATTATTTTTAATATTTTCATGCTATTTTAATTGTTTTCATATTTTTATTCGCATTTAAAATCACCAAAAACATTTTTTCTTTTTGCATTATTTTCATAAAAATCTTTATTTAATTTAATAAATTAAAAAAATATAATTTTTGCATGCATATTTATTTTATTTTTATTTTAGCATTTAAATCATTATAAATTGCATTTTAATCATTAAATCTTTTCCAAAAAAATCCCAAAAAATTATTGTAGTATATTTATCTTATTTCCAGCATATAATAATTTTTTCTCATATAAAATTGCATTTTTTCTAACATTCTCTCTTGTTTCAATTTCATCATATTTCCCGATTTTCTTATTCTTTCACAGGTTGCTCCGATTCGGACGTTTTCTTTTTATCATTCTATTTTTTTCCAATAATGTAATTGCCCATGGGCTGTAATAGTTTAATCTAGGGTTTTATTTTCCGCAAGTTTAAATTATGTATCTGCCCCAAAGCCATGTAATAGCGTAGGATTTATCTTTCCGCACTTTACATTCCGCATTTTACTTTCCGCACCCTTATCAATTGCTAGTAATTAGGCGTGTATGGCAAGATAATAATTGGACATAGCTCACACTAATTTCGAGATAAAATATCTGAATTTGACACACTTCTCTCACACACGCACCCCTTAGGGTAATTCTCTCTCGATGCCTTTCGATTCAAAATGGTCATGTCCCTCGAACGTAGAAGTATTCTAGCACCGTTGCCTTCCAAACAAATCATCATAGTCCCTTCGATACAAAGATCATAAGACCCACGATGTCGCCTCCGAATACATGATCTTGGCCCTCGATTGTCGCCTACGAAAAATGATGATAGTCCATTCGAATGTGCTAGGATACTTCCTACAAGTTGCCTTCTATGACCATCCGATGTCCCTTCGAATGTCCCGCTTACATCCAACGAATGGAGCTACCTACTAACTAATGGTATGGCTAGCGCTATTCTAAAGGAATGTAGAAGTACAACAAAACGACCAATTCTGAGTGGGTAAATAAGTCTTTTAGTTGCTTGCTCTATCAAATGCTTTTCACACCACACACTCTTTTTCAAAGATCAAACTCTTTTCAAAATGAAACATTTCCGAACATTTTGTATACACTCCTACATGAGTCATTACAAAGTCAAAGCGAAATGCCTTTTCAAAACATTTTCAAACACACAGAAAGCAATTTTAAAAAGTTATCTAAGAGCAACTAAGAGCCCGTAGAATAAACTACGGATGGAAAGGGGTGCTAATACCTTCCCTTTTCATAACCATTCTCCGAACTCGAATCTAACGAAGGTCTTTTTCTGTTACTTTTACCTTCCCTTAATTGGATAAAAATAAAAGTCGGTGGCGACTCTTGCTATCCGCACATTTGGATACAAAAATCCTACAAAGTCAGTTCACCGTATCACACAAAGACTTAAGGTTGACTCGAACATTTTGTTCTAATTAAAGGGAGAGGTCAGGCCTATAAGCTCACACCCTGCCTCTTAGCATTGACCAAGGTAACTATTATGTGTTGGCCACAATATCACACATTTATGAAGAATCGAGGATAAGGTAGTTTATATACAACGAAATGAGATCCACTACAATCATAGTTTTTCGTATTCACACATTTGGCATTTTCCGATTGTTCGGTCAAGATCAAATTGTTTAAATTTAAATACTATTTTTAATTTATACAACAATAACAATAGAAACCAAGTGTTATTCCACTAAGTAGGATCGACTACATGGATTAACTTTCGCTATAATGTTCAACCCATGATCATGTTTATATCAAAATCGTTAATCTCATAATCTTTCTTAATAACCTCTCTCATAGTCTTTCTAAGTCTTCAGTTTTCTCTAGTTGTTTGTGTTCTTTCTATCTAATTTACTCTCATTACCACAAAATTTATAAATTTTCTTTCTACATGCTCGAACCATCTAAGTTCATTTTACACCATATTTTTTTACCAATACTCCAATAGTCTCTCTAATATTTTCATTTCTAATTCTATCAATATAGGCTTACCAAACATCTAATGCAACACCTTCATCTCAGCTATATTAACTTTATTTTCGTGTTGATTCTTAATCACCCAACACTCGTTCGCGTACAATATTACGGTATCATTGTAGTCCAGTAAAATTTCCTCTTTTACTTGAGTGATGCCTACTACTGTTAATTTATACTACCTTCGTTCCTATATATAAGAGACAATTCAATTTTTAGATTCATTGAATAATCAATGTACCTAGTCTATAAATTGACCAAATACATTGATTATTCAATGAATTTAAAAAATAAATTGTCTCTTATATATAGGAACAAAGGTAGTATTAAATAAAAATATTTAATTAAAATTTTAACAATGTGATCTTAATTTAACAACAAAAAAAATGTCAAATACATGAATGTGTCAAAGACTCAATAATAATTACAAAAAATAATTGTCCATATATTACAAACTCGTACACCTCTACTCAACGAGATATTTTAACACCCAACGAGATATTTTAACACCCGTAATCGCAATAGCGTAAATTTGAGGTCGAACAAGGAAAAATATTTAGTACCATTATTTCTTGGCTTAATTACACTTTTGGTCCCCCTATTTTCCCTGTTTTTAACTTTTGGTCCCCTCATTTTAAAATCCTGAGTTTTAATCCCTTTTTTAGTTTTGTTCTTTACTTTTGGTCCCCTTACCAATTTGACTCCCATTTTTTATGACATGGCAGCTTGACTGATGACATGGCAGGGTCCATGTTGGCAATTTTTTTTCATGTTAAAATTTAATTTCCATGCTGGCAATTTATTTTCCATGTCATTATGATTAAATTTAAAATATTAAAAATAGGGAAGAACAAAACTAGGATATGAACCCTAGATCAGTTTGTTCCTCTCTCACGACCGTTTGTTCTTCTTCTTCTCTCACGATCAGTGTCTTGTTCTTCTCTTTCATGACCGTTTGTTCTTCTCCTTCCCTTTCCATTTCGTTTGTAATTAATCTCTTCTTCTCCTTCAAACCATGGATTCCTCAAGGTTTTCTTTTGCCTCATCAAACCATACGAATTTAAGAAAAAGAGGAAATACATGTTGGTGTGACATAGAATCTCCATTGATGACATCATGGACCTATGAGAATCCTGGAAGAAGGTTTTATGGATGTGGAGGTTTTAAGGTCATGAGAAAGAAAGGATGTAACCACTTTGAATGGTTTGACGAAGAGATGAGTTTTCGCGCAAAAGAGGTTATTAGATCGTTGAAAAACCGGAATGATGAGCTTATGGAAGCGATGAGCGAAAATAAAAAATTCAAAGAAACGGTGAAGAAGAAGAACAAATATCTGAGATTTGTTTTGGGTTTAACAATTGTGTTTTTACTGTTAGTGATATCTGTACTTGTGTTAAAGTAATTGTGTTGTAGTCCCTTAGCATTAAGTAATTTTGTTGTAGCATTAAGTAATTTTGTTGTAGTTGTAATGGATTTGTTTGTATTGTCCCATGAATGTAATGGATTTTATTGTAATGGATTTTGTTTGAGATTAATGTAATGGATTTTGTTCAGTCTTTTGTTCCTATGTCTCTGATAACATGATACTTATGAATTCCATAGTGTGGCGAGTTCCTTCAACAAGAGTTTAGCATATAACTGCATTTTGACTGTGGTTTCCTATGTTCAAAACTATGGAGTGATTATTGAAGCAGGGACTCTGGATAGAACAAGTTCAACTGCTTTTCTTTCTAACATTCCAGCACGGGACCAGTTCTTTATGAGGAGTTAATGGACTTGGATGCTTCTGCATCGGTGGTTCATATAATGGAAGTTACTGTCATAAGAATATGTAAGATGGTTCATTACTTATACCATGGAGTACCAGTTGGCCAGGTGATAGAAATCAAAAGTGAGACATTAAAATGATCATCTCGTGAACTGAGGAAACATGGTCGTCAAGTGATGCAGTTTATTTTTCTAAACTGTCAAGAGGAGATCATTTACTATTTAAAATTTTGTGCTGTAAGCACATGCACAGTTAATGTATATACTATAACATCAGATGCACAATACACAATTATTTATGTGGATCCATTGACTGTTTTAGCAACCAATTTCAAAATTATAACTTTTTTGTTTATCCTGTTTCATTTGTGCAACTAACTTGCATTCTCAAAGTAAGCCAAATCTAACCTGCATTTATTTATTACTAATTACATTTTGAAATTAATATATTTTGAAATTTCATTTTGAGTGAGCTATCCATCCAGAACGTTAATCCTTTGCTGTAGTGAGATATTTTGAAATTCATTTTGAAATTCCATTTTGTAGTGAACTATCCATCCAGAACGTTAATCCATTTTGAAATTCCATTTTGAGTGAGATATTTTTGACTAATGTTTTATCATAAGAAACTGTTTTTATATTGTTCTTGGAGATATTTTTGACTAATGTACAATTATTTTATTTGTGCAACTGACTTGCATTCTAAACCTGCACAGATGTGCAAAAATCACTAGTGGAGTTTTGACTTGGATGACCAAGTTCGTCTTGTGTTATTTTCTGATTAAGGTGTTGGTTTTTCCAGTACAACCTGGTCTGCAGATTTTGTGTAGACAATTACCAAATTTGGAAACGATTTAGAATATGTTTGAATCGGTTATATAAGATGGAATGGAGTAAAATGGTAAATTACAAGATTCCTTTGTTTGAATTTGTAAATAGAAGAGTTTGAATTACAAGATTACCAAAACATTAATATAATTCAAAATTCATTCTTCAACCAAAGTGATTAAACCAAGTACTAAATTGACAGAACAGAAAGTGTTGTATGAATACTATTTAAACCACACATACCATCCTTCTTGAATCCTATCCTATAAAGAGCAAAAAACAACAGAAAGCATCAACATAACAGAGATTCAGAGACTTGGTTTTCAATGTCCTTTCATGTTTCAAAAGTGAACTATGGTTTCTCCAATGAAGTGCTCATCCAGCACACAGAATAAATAAACCAGAACAAATAAATGTGTTATTCTGCCAGTTTTCAATTTAAACCAGTTTTCAATTTAAACCAGTTTTCAATTCATCAGAACCTGCCAGTTTTCTAATATAAGCAACATAAACCAGTTTTCACACAGAATAACAGAATCAGTTTTCATTATGATAAACCAGCATTATACACAATCAGTTTTCATTATGATAAACCAGCATTATAAACCAGTGCATTACATAAGCAGTGCCCAGTATCAAAACAACAGTACAAAATATAGCATAAACATAAACCAACATTATAAACCGGTGCATTACATAAGCAGTGCCCAGTATCAAAACAACAGTACAAAATATAAGCATCTAGTCTTGAGTTTGTTGTGGCGCTTGCGACCCTCCGTCTATAACCACTTCTACAGCCTGTTTTGCAGTCTTCTTAATTTTCTTACTGCCACCTTTTGGAATTGTTCTCTCGGCTCGCTTCCCTTTACATGTGCGCCAGGCCCATGATCCCACATTTCTTGCATGTAAGTTTGAAGATTCCTGGCAATGTATTTTGGTATCTCGGCTCATCACTTGATTTGTTACGATTTTTTCTGGACGACCAATTGATCTCCTCATGACCTGGAGGGTTGATTGGCTGATTAACATCAGTTGGCCATAGATCTGGACCATTGGTAGGCATGATTATATGGCTATAAGTTGCCAACACAGTAGTTTTCCTGCACAGAAATACAAGTTGTATTGGTTTAATGTAATTCATATACAATGATTTGCCAACACAACAAAGTAGATTTCCTGGATAATAGATTTACCTATAGTATGATGAAACATACTCCTCCGGGTCTTTTTTGTTAAACCATATGCAAGCGATAGCATGACAACACGGTATTCCCGTTAGATCCCACTTCCTACAAGCACATGTCTTTTGCTTTAAGTTGACAGCATATGTAGATACTCCATTCGAAACCCCAAATATAGCAAAATCATCATCTGCATGCCATGTTGCAATCCATTCTTCGCAACCCTCTTTGCCTTTTCTAAGATTTTTGGACTTTTGGACTTACAACACCTTTGTACCCACCGATAACATCCTTTTGAGTGGAAATTAGTTATGTAATGTTTTATTCCTTCCAACAATGTAATTATTGGCTTGTCCCTATACTCTAAGATTGCTCGATTAAAAGCCTCGCACATGTTGTTAACTTGCAAGTCGCGGTGTGTCTGTTTGAAATGGGACCTACTCCAACATGCAGCAGTACATCCATCATGTCTTTCCATGCAGCAGGTGAAAGCTCCTTCATATGACTCATTGCTCTCTCCCACCCAGGGACTGTTGTAGCCCTGCGCCTCCATAAAGCTTCCTTCAATTGTTCCCGGATATTTCTTTCTCCAGTTCCCATATAAATGTTTAACACACAACTGTGTTCAACATTTTGGCTAGTCTCTAGAATAGTGGAACACGTAGTAAATGAAATGACAATTCTGTCTAACATTAGTAAGTGAATGACAATTCTGTTCAACAATTCTGTGAGTGACAATTCTGTGAGAAACATTAGTAAGTGAATGACAATTCTATTGAGAAATATTAATAAGTAAATACCTTCTGTTGATCGGATATAAATCCATACCCCTTAGGTTGAATGGACTGTAAGTCATCAAGTAGTAAGTTGAGAAACCATTGCCACGAATTCTTTGTTTCAGCTTCCACAACCGCAAAAGCTATTGGTATCATCTTATTATTTCCATCTTTACCAACAACACCTATCAACTGACCTCCAAACTCCCCCTTTAGAAAACAAGCATCCAAACCAATTAGAGGTCTACAAGTTGTTACAAATGCTGCTTTACATGCTTCCAAGCATACATATATTCGTTCAAACACGGGCCCTCCAATAGAGTTGTCACACTGAATTTTAACGGTGGAATTAGGATTTGACTTTAGCAATTCCTCAGCATAGCTCCTAAGATGTTTGAATTGTTCCCGACCAGACCGTGAATCATCTCTATTGCTCTTTCTTGGCTCTATAAGCTTGATTCATTGATAACTTAACCCCCACTTCTCAATACCTATTGCAATCAACCCTTAGTTTTCAATTCGTGTGTGTCTTAATATATACACAAATTTGCGAGCCAACCAATCCGTTTTGCTTGTCTATTCGTGATTGTCCTATGACAATTATGTTGATCGATGAAACTAACAAGTTGCCAAGCGATTTGCTTTTCTCATGCTAAACCTTAAATGAAATGGACATCCATCCATACACTTAGCAACCATTCTCTTCTTGTCATTTTTCTTGAATACGAGATTCTTCTTATTCTCCAGTGCATATTCTTTTACGGCATCTCTGATCTGCATCTTATCCTTAAACATCATCCCTATTTCAAATTTGGCAGTTTCTTTAAATTTTGGAAACCTTAACATATCACCTTCGTCATCACTAGCAGGTGGTGTATGAAGTTCATCCGAATCACAACTTTCAACATCAGAAATATCATTCTTTCTTGAAATTTTCTCTGCTGAAGCGCTTGGAAGAACAGTCGTCCAGTCAACACCAACATCAGGACCTAAGTTACACTCATCACTATCATCACTATCATCATTTTCCTCGTAATCATCTGCATCATCACAATTTTCAACGTCAACATCCTCAAAAGTAACATCTTTGCAATTAGCATCTTCATCATTTACTTCTTCAACATCAACATCCTCAACATTTACATCTTCACAATTCTTCTCTTTATCATTGACTTCTTCAACATTTACTTCTTCAACATTTACTTCTTCAACAACAACATCCTCAACATTTATATCTTCACAATTCTTCTCTTCATCATTGACTTCTTCATCATTTACTTCTTCCACATCAACATCCTCAACATTTACATCTTCACAATTCTTCTCTTCATCATTGACTTCTTCAACACTTACTTCTTCAACATCAACATTCTCAACATTTACATCTTCACAATTAGCTTCTTCAACATTTACTTCTTCAACATCAGAATCCTCAACATTTACTTCTTCAACATCGACATCCTCAAAAATAACATCTTCAATATTGACTTTTTCAACACTGTGTTCAACATAAACGTCAACAACTTTAAACCCTCTAACATCTTGCACAAACTTTAACACATCTTGATCATTATTCAAAGGTCAAGTCCAAGAGAAATGAGAACTTAGGGTCCCGATACCATAAACACCGTATATTGCAATACCCTCACCTTTAATCAAACCTTCAATATCCATGTAGGACATTAGGTCCACATCCCAATCCCAATTCATTTCAAGTAGTCCCCAACATACGACTTCCGGATGATAAACCAAACGGCCCCTATGGTGTACTCTAAGTCTAACCAATTGATCCTCGGCCTATACAAACAAAACAAACATAATCAATGCCAAACCCTAAATGCTAACAATGGGTTTTTCAACTCTTATCAAAAAACATGAAATGAGGTTTTTCAACTCTTATCAAAAAACATGAATTGGGGTTTTTCAACCAAACCGAAATTAAAACCTAACAAATACCTGCAAACAAAAGAAGGTTTGGCCATGTCAGAAAGCGGCGTTGAAGAAGATGAAGAAGATGAAAACGGCGTGATTTAAGACAAGAAAGTGAAGGACAAAGCACGGCGATTGTTTTAAGGAGCTTGTTGATTTGAGATGAAGAACACCGCGTCACTTGTTTTCGGATGAACACGACATTGAGATGAAGAACACGGTCACTTTTGTTTTTCTGAAGAAGCTTTTGTTTCAATGAAGCTTTTCTGAAGAACACGACATTATGGAAATTAAATCATAATGACACTTGTTTTCCCTATTTTTAATATTTTAAATTTAATCATAATGACATGGAAAAAAAATTGCCAGCATGGAAATAAAATTTTAACATGGAAAAAAAATTGCCAACATGGACCCTGCCATGTCATCAGTCAACCTGCCATGTCATAAAAAATGAGAGTCAAATTGGTAAGGGGACCAAAAGTAAAGAACAAAACTAAAAAAGGGACTAAAACTCAGGATTCTAAAATGAGGGGACCAAAAGTTAAAAACAGGAAAAATGGGGGGACCAAAAGTGTAATTAAGCCTTATTTCTTTTATTGATTATATATGAGACTAAATATATAGGTAGACAACTTTTACTTTCAATGCCTCACTCTTGACCTGACCCAAAAAGTAGAGTTGGATCAATATTCAATAGGCAAAATTGATTTATGAAAAGACAAAATTGGTAAGTACACATTGTAATTCTAAAATTGACTCGATGAATCCAAACCAACCACTTTGGTCTGATAATTCTACAAGGCAAGGCATTATGAAAATGAAATTGTAAAGATCAAAGACCCAAAGAAATGATGAGCATGTAAACTCAGACATACACATGAGAAACTCTCAATGGTACCCACGAGAACGATGTTGCCATAAAAGAGGTACAAGTAAAAATTGGAGAACCTTCAACTACAATACCTTAAATACCTTGAATGTTACGTCTAAAATAATGACGAGGTAAAAAGAAATGTGTATTTTATTGTCCAAGTAATAATGTATGAGGAGGCCAAATTTTGTTAGTTACTACTATTTGATTAATTCTAATTAAATCCAAACATTTTATTTTCTTAAAGGTAAACTCAGTCACTAAATGAAACACTTTATTTGATTTTAACTCTAGCGTTACATTACATTGATTTAAGCGAATAAGGAATTATTAAGTCCTCATATTCAAACATTATAAAAGAAAATTAGAAGAAAAGACTCCATAAAAAAATGACTAATTTAGTTTGAAAAGATTGATAACTATTTCTTACTAATAGAAAACAAAGTTGGAAGATTGATAAAAAACTTAATAAAATAATTTTAAAATAGACTATTTCAATTTGTTTTATTATCGATGTGTGCGTATTTATTTGAATTTTTATTGCCCAAAATATGTTATTTAGTTTTTTTTCTCCATATATTTGTACTTATATCTTTTTATGAATTTTTATGGCGCCAATAAGAATATTCATTTTTACAAAGAGATAATAAATCTATTTTTGAAAAACTTCTATAAATTAATTAGTATTAGTGATGAAATATATAAATGAAGTAATTTAAATAAAAAATAGATTTAGAGTGTGTTTGGATTAGCGGTGAACATAATTGATTATAGTAGAATTGAGTTTGATATAATTAATTTTAATAGAATTGAGTTTGATAGAATTGATGTATGTTTAGATATAATTATGTAAAACTGAGTTGAATAATAAATTTCTATGTAAAAGTTATTCAAAATCAATTTTGAAGACAGAAGCTATAAATTCTAACTTCAAGTAGAATCAATTCTAAAGACAGAATCAATTCTAATTTTGATAAAACAAACGCTTCAAAATCATTTCGAATCAATTTTACACATTTAAAATTAATATTGGGACTTTTAAAAAACAATACAAATGCACTATTAGTAGAAAAAGAATCCACACCAAAATCATGGTTAACTTTTATATATTATATAGATTAAAGACAACGATAGTTGATAAATATAGAAGGTTTTTGCCAAACCACTCTTTTTGTTAAAGCTAAAATGTAAGCAATTCATAATTAAGCTTATGGACCAAAACCAATCAAATCAAATTAATATGTACGGATCTAACTACTAAGCTCTTATGAAATCCTATTTTGAATTTAATTTAAAGACGAAGAAAAATATGAGTTAGTTGAATTTACATATTTATAAAATTAAATATTCTAAATATATTAAATATTGTTATTATTCCCAAAATACCCTTATATTAACACTTAATATTTTATTAACTTAACATCTTAAACTATTAAGAAAATACAATTATTTAATGTGTTTAGGCATTTTCTTTTTGTCAAGTGGCTTGGAGTCAAGTTTATTCTTACCAGCCCCACCAGCATGTTATTTATTTATTTTTGTAATACTTTGTGTTAAATGGAATTAAAAGGTAACATGTTCTTCTTGTCGTGACAGTATAAACTAGTGGCATGCTTTATTTTTATTGATTTTCCTGCATTCTATGATTTGCTGTATTGGTCAATGATTTATACTTTAGAGCTTCATGTCTCATACACTGATAAATATTAGTAGAAAATCAAAGTTTACTGATTTGTTAAAATAAATAAATAATGACAATATGAAACGAGATCCATAGCTTGTGCAGAGGGAAAAGTATAAATATTTGGATAGAATTAGTCAATTAGCACAACTTTATTTTATTTTATGGCGTTTGATGGAAAATATATTTTCTACCACTTTTCAAATGGGTTAATGATACTGTTATTTATGTATTGGAAAATAAATCGTAGTATAAGACTTATACTAGGGAGTGTATTATTTAATTTCACAAAAAATGAAAAACAAACTAACATTAATTACAGTAATTGGAATACACCCAATCCAATGCAACCTTGATCTGGTTCTATCGTTGCATTGTTGTTCGGGTTAACTTACTTCTTAATTTTTCACCTTTTCCAAAACTTACATTGAATATGTTGAGGTGGGGGTAGGATTTTCTAACTTTGTTTTCTTTATCTCTAGTGATTTTAGATAATTCTTTTTCAAAAAAATTGAGAAAAAAAATGAAGAAAATAATGATGAGAGAGTATATAATAGGAGAGAGATAGAGGAAAAAATAGAAGAAAATTCATCCTTAAATTTAAAAGAGGATCTCAATCCATTGAGGTGAAACCAACTTCAACGTTTAGAATTAAGTTTTTTTTTTTTAAATTAGTTTTATTTTATTTTATTTTAATTTTTTAGCTTTAGTTCAGACGAGTCATCATTCTCCATACAAATTTTAGGGACTCTTTTTTTCCAGCCCTTTCCATTGCCTTTTGCTCGTCTGACGCGACAAAGACGAGATCCCTTTGTCCGACGAAACAACATGCTCGCGCGGTGAGCCTGTGTAAACCAACCTTTTCTATTGCGATCTCTGCACTGCAATGTCCAGATTTCTACATTATTTTGTCATGCTACAGGTCTCGAATCATCATAATTTCACTTAGTTTCACTATGTAGCAACAACATCAATTATCACACATCATATACATCAATTCTTTGCAAGAAAACATCACAATTTCACCAATTTCTCATCAAACATCATATTGACATCATTAGTCAAAACCACACCACAAACCTACAATTATTTAAATCTTAAACAATTATAATAACAATTATAAACTTCTCTTACCTTAGATTCTTCCTAGAAATTGATTCCTATACGCGTCTACAAAATCCCTATGCGTTCCTCCGTGCCCTAACTCTCTTCACAACATTCTTATTTTTCACGATTGCACATAATAAGACTCTTTTTCTTTATTCCTTGTTTAACCCTTAGACCCTTTTCTATGGTCTTCCTAGATTACACTCACTCACTTAATAAAATTACCACACTTTCCTCATAGCCTCTTCCTATTATTATTATTATTATTATTATTATTATTATTATTATTATTATTATTATTATCATATTTAATTAATTAAAATAATTCCAACTAATTATTCTAATTATTTCGATTATCCTAAAATTATCCGATACCATCTTAATTCTCACTACCCATCATACACCACACAAAACATCATAACAATAAGAGAAACATTATTCCTACACCAAAAAAGTAACATTCATATCGTATTTTTATACAGTTTGTATTTTATAATGTTTAATGATTTTTATTTTATTTTATACAAACAAACACACGTAAGGATGTTGTATTTATGGTAGTGTATGAATACAGTGTAGCATTTTGTATATCAAAATAGAAACCCTCTATCAATAATCACACTCATCACATCATCATATATACTTCACAAATACGTCACAAATACTCATCATAAATCAATTAAATAATTAAATAAATAATCAAATTAATTTGGGGTGTTACATCTCCTACTAAAAATGGTACATCATGAAATCATCTCTAGACAATCAGTGAGTTATAGTCTAGGATGTATTTTATCGTACAAGCATTCTAAAGCGTCATAAGGTGTTGGTGACCATGGAAAATGAACATGATGATTTTAGGGGCCTCGCCAAACAAATGGCTTCAAAGGCCCTGGCCCACTTTGAGGATGGGAAACGCTTGAATGGCTTACTCAAGGAAACTATCAATTATATAAGAGATTTGGAAGAGGATGCATCATCTCTCAAGGACAAAGTTGTGGCCACCTTTGATAAATATTTTGAGAGGGCGATGGAACATGTGGCCTTCTTCTATCTGAAACGGGTGGACATCGAGGAAGTCCCTTGACCAATCTCTTATGCATTGATCCCCCTCTTTGTAATATTTATTTATTTTAGAGAATTTTATATACAGAAACCCCTTTTTTCTTTAATGTATTCTCATATCTCACTATGGAAAAATAATTTTTATGTTTAGGAATCGAGCCTCTGATCGTCTAGGAGGAACATCAATAGCTCTTTTTTGATATCCCCCCTATGGCGACACAAATCATTGTGATGATTCAATATATTTTATCGACTAAAAAGGGATGACAAAGACTCTTAGATGAGGATCTAGCATGTTTGATCGCCTTTAATGGAGACAAAGATCCCCCGTAACTCAATGTTTTTAATCGCCTCAAGTGGAGGCAATAATCCCTCTAAGATACCCAACATTCATGATCACCTCAAAGAGCAACAACGATCCCTGTTAGGGACCCAACATTTTGATTGCCCCAAAAGGTGACAAGGATACCTTGTAGGAATCCATCATTTTGATCGTCTCAAAGGGAGACAAGGATCCCGCGTAGAGATCAAGCATTTTGATTGCACGAAAGTGCTTCAAGGATCTCTCATATGGATCCAGTGTTTTATTTTGCCTCTAAAGGAAATTTCCTTTAGGCTTCTGTAAAGAAAATGAGACACATTAATGCAAATATCAGAAATAATAAAATAAGGTGCCTCATTAAAAAAATTTACCCCCGCACGAGGCATAGGGGAAAAGTGTGTCTCAAAAAATAATTTGTCTTTACAAGCGACAAAGATATAATAATCACATCATCAAAAGTAATACCAATAAAACAAATAAACAATGATAAAGTGTAAGTGAATCAAGATCATTCTCGTTAAGGCTTTAGTCTTCCACCTTTGCGTTCTTCTAATGAGGAGCCTCTCTGCAGTTGGGAGCAATTTCTGGTGACTAAATTCATAAACCAACCTTCTTGGTGTTCATGCATAGGGTTCAAGCCTTATTTAACTCGAGGCTTTCAATATAACATTTCTTGTCGACTTCTTGGTCTTTTTGGATGACTCTGACGTGCCCTCCAATGAACGGGTATTTCTTGCGTAAATATAAAGTAGACAAGGTACCATCTAACTGATTAAAAGTTGGTAGCCATGTGGTTATATTATAATAAGAGAGGTCATCTATAACCAGATACCCGACTTTGATCTGCTTGGCTTGTTCCCCCGCTCAAAATGAGGTATTTAACGTTAGTATCATCTCATTTGTACCATATCCTTAGAGAACAAAATATCAACCATTTAAAAGCTTTTAGATAATCAAGATCGAGGCAAAGTATCTCAAATGCATCCTAATAAATCATATTTGTCAATATCCCTTAATCTACAAAAGCTTTTTTGATTTTCCAGTCATCGCATCTCATGATGATGACCATGGGATCATCGTTGTGGGGATTGATACATGCTGCATCTTTTTATGAAAAATAGATTTCAACCTCTAGCTCCTTGGTATCACCTTTTTAGGATTTATGGGTAGATCCCGTATATTAAATATTTGGCAAACATATCTTCTTTAGGCGGGGCTAGTTTCTTCCCCCATGGTGAATCCTCCGACAATATCATTGAGCGTATGGCGCACGACCTTAATGCACTATTATTTGGATGGTTCATTACCTTTTCTAGATCCTAAGCTTCTAATATCACCATGCTTGCGGGAATTGGCCTCGCTTAATCCTTGAAAAGAGTCACCCTTGTCATATTTCTTAAGGTGACCCTCCAAGATATAACACTCAATCTCATTCTTAAACTAGTAGCAGTCTTTTGTGTGGTGTCCTTTAACTTTATGGGACTTACACCATATACCAGGTATAAGTCCCATAACATTCACTTTTGGAGCTAAAGACATATGGATATCATGTAAGTAGAGAACCTTCCGCTAGATCTGTTCATGATGAGTGTTCAAAGGCATAAAGCTTTCCACAACTTTTCCATTTCACTTGAGCATCACTAAGTCCTTGATGAGCAAGGTGTAATTGTTCCTCGGCGAGTGTTGTGATCAGTGTTTTAAAAACTGGACCGAACATCAAACCAGTGAAGGCATTGGGTCACTGGTTTATTGGTTGAACCACCAGATCACTGGTCGAACCGCATGATTAAACCAGATTAAACCGGATAAATTAGTTGAATAGACCAGTATTTATAACAAAACTATATAGGTATAAAACTTGTCGAATTGGATGACTCAATCTCTACAAACATAACTAGGACTTAAATTAAAAAAAAAACATAAATAAATTCACAATTTGATAATTTAAATTTAAATTTAAATTTTAAACATTTTGAAAATAGATAAATTTACAATTTGATAATTTAAATTTAAATTTTAAATACAGGTATCATATATAATAAAATAGTACAAAATTATAAAGTCTAATTGCAACATAATACAATTGAATAATTTATAACAAAATAACTCAATTGTCTAACAATTGAACTAGACCGATTATTTGGTCAGTTCCCGGTTCGACCGGTCTGACCGATCGATCCGATCCAGTTTTCAAAACACTGGTTATGACCCTTCGATGAGAGGAACACACTCTTTTATGTCACATGCCTTTTCCTCTCTTATTCTACCCTTGTGAGCACCTTTACTTACAAAGATGTTCGCCTTTGGGTGAGAGATTCATTGAAGTTCCTTACTTCGAGGCCATTCTAAAATGCTCCTTCAAACATTTATTGGTTAAGGTGAATGAATCACTTGGTGGCCTCGTTGAAACGAGTGAGGTATTTCTTTAATTACTCTGAAGGGCCTTGCTTAATGTTAAATAGGTTTGTGGTGAACATATTTATATGTCAACTGACCATAAACATGTGCGTGAGCTTCTTCACCAACTCATGGTAGTTGGCGATAGCAAACTCAAAAGTTATTAAAACAAAGAAGAACATAATTAAGGAGTTCTCAAATGAGCATTTGTTTGTATGGACTAAAATTCCATGGTTTGTTAATATTGATACTTTTAAATTCAAAAACATCATTCTATATGAGTTCATATGGCAATGGAAGAAGAAATTTTATAAGGAAGCAAATTTTTATTTGCAGGATGACTTGTATTTGTTTAAGGAGAGTCCTGATATATTAGGAGGTGCATTGCTAGAGAGAAGGCAAGAAGTATCATGTGACACTTCCTTAACTCAACTTATATTGGTCATCATGTTGGATAATAACCACTATGAAAATTCTCCAATGTAGTTTTTGTTGGTCCATTCTATTGAAGTTCGTGCATATAGTATGGCCATGATGAATGAAATGCCTCAAAATGGAATATTAGAGGTCGAACCATTTGATTATTGGGCATTAACAAGGAGCCCTTTACCTTTCTCTCACTTTAACCTTTCCTTATTAGTTTTAGTTGAGTGTTTCACAACTTGGGTTGAAGCTACAAATTTTATGGCTAATGATGTTTATGCTATACTTAACTTTTTGAAATAGAATGTTTTTGCTAAGTTTGAAGTACCTAAAGACTGGATCAACAAATTTGGCTCATACAATCTCGTTACTATTCCAAAATTTCTCCAGAATATGAATTCAACCTCTAAACTACCATGTTTCTCTAGTTAACACTACTCAAACCCTTACTCCTATCACCATGATACCTCCAACAAAAAGAGAAAATCAATTTAGAAACGACGCCTCTGTAATTGACACTTATGCGCAACCATCCTACAAGAATTTTTTGAGTGCTGATCACACTGAAAAATGGTTAAGTAAAGAAAACTTAAACTGAATGATTTACATGACTATCCTATTTTCTTTGATGAACTAAATCATATGAAATGGTTCAAACTCAACAACTTAATTTAGTTTGATGGTTCTTTTGGAGTTTTATATCAATGCATACAGTCATCAATCACTTAAGTCTTTTGAATTAGAGATAAAATTTTGAAAACAATTGCATGAAAGAAGATTTTGACCATAAAAAAAAGATAGAATCGATTTACATGATTGAGTATTCTGCCACTAAAAAGTTAGATTAAAAATTTAATAAATAAAAATTAATAAATGAATAAAAATTGATTTAAATAATATTGAAAGATGTTAATATATTAATTTTTTAAACCAAAAAAGAAATATTTATTAAAAATATCTATTGAGGTGTTAAGAAAATAAGAACACATTATTTAACACATTTATTTTATCTATAAAAATTTATATCAATATTATAGAAACTGAATGTAACTTATATAAAATGATCAAATATGATAAAAGTCGTGTCACAATCAACATTCTTCTATATTATTTATTTTTGATATTTTTAAAATTTTAATATAAAAAATATAATACACAAAATTAAAATTTTATACATAATAATATTATATTTTATAGGTTTAAATGATTGATTTTATTATTAGAAAAGGACAACGACACAAGTTGTTATTTGTTTATCGATTTATAAATTTATTACGTTTCAATATAATATTATTTTTCTTTGTAAAAAAAATAAATAATAATTTTGGTGTAAGTCATATGAATTTAAATGAATAAAAAATATGTTAAAAAGTGTGTGACTCATGGTCTTTTATTAATATTATTCTAAAATCAACAACCATATTTTGATCTAGCATTGCATATACCTACTATATTTTATTTTGTTTTTAACAACTTGCTTATTATTTATAAATTTGCAATTTTTGCATCACAAACATTTCAATGTTAAACCCGGTTCAACAACTCCATCAACTCAATCAATGAAATAGGTCCATGTTCTTATCTTATACAGATTTTATTTATTACTCTATTAAATAAACAAAAAATACATATAACCTGAAAATGTCAACAAGAAAAACAAACCATAAATACTCAAATACTCAAAAATATGATAAACAAATTATATTTTCATATATATATATATATATATATATATATATATATATATATATATATATATATATATATATATATATATATATATTTAATAACAATGTCTACTCACATTCAAATATGTTAAAAAATGAAAAAGAATTAATGAAAAAGTGAATCCAGGTTTGTGAAACTCAATAACATGAAGAAAAGAATCAATACTGCATTTAATTACTTCACAGTCAAAACCAACATCAAAGTTCACACACACTTAACGCTCCTCACACGTGTCTGCATGTCTTTCTTCTCCTTTATATAAAATAAAAAAACTAAAATAAAAATTTAGTTTTATTATAAAAAAAGTAAATTAATTTTAAAAATAAAAAAATGAATAGTATATTACAGACACCAGCAATATAAGCCGCGTGAGTTGAATGTAAATGTTTGCACCAATTTTTTTTAAATTTTTTTTCTTTTATTTGTTTGAATTTTCTTATTTTTTTCAACCTAATCTAACAAGTGCCAGTGAATCGTGATCTTTCTTCCACACTCTCAAACCTAAACTTGTCAGTGTTGGACCCACTGAATAGAGAAAAAAATGAAGAAAAAAAAAGAAAAAAAAGAAGAAAAAGGCATAATTTTCCTTATTTAACATAAAAAAACATGAAACCAAAACCACTTAACCTTCTGCCGACGATTTTGAACCTCACTTTTTGTTTCTCATCTAACAAAAACAAACCAAAAAGAATCTCTACTCACATTCTCATTTTTCAATACTAATTAGACATATTATTAACTACTACTATTACTTACATTTAAACTTCCATTAAGTACAAATAATTAACTTTCAAAATTATATTTATAAATTCAAATATTATTTCTAAATAATTCAATTAATTTTAAATTTGACCATCTAAAAATAAAAGTCATTCTTTATTAAACTTTAAATAAAAAATACCTAAAACATAAATTTTTTTCTAAAAAATTTAATTTCTAGAATAAGACTTCAAACTTCAAGTGTTTGTTAGTAACATCTTTTGTTTGTTTTGTAAAAAGAAAGAATATATTTTTCTTCTATTTTTAATTTTATTGAACAAAAAAATTGAAGTGGAGACAGGCAGGCTGGGTCCCACCTTTCACCTCACTCTTTATTACTAAAACTCTCACTCCAAACTCTTAACTCCTTCATTTTTATTCATAATTTTAATTAATAATTAATTAAAATAAATTAGTATATGTTTTTTTTCTTCTCTTTTTTAATTTAACAATAACCTCACCTTTCTTTCATTCATTGCTTTAAACTCTCTCTCTTTCTCTCTCTCTCTCTCTGTCTCTTCTCTCTTCTCTTCTCTCCCTTTGTATTCCTACGCGTCTTCGTTTCCATTCACAACACTCTCTCTTTCTCTCTCTAAACATTGCCATAGATTTGGACCAGAACAAGACGGTGTTGTTTGCCTTCTTAAGGAACAATCCAACTACAATTCAACTTGTGAAAAAAAATATTTATTTATTTTTTTGTTTCAATTTGTTCGATCCGTTTCTGGGTTTTTGTCTGATGAAGGTTTTATGTTGTTTGAGAATGCAAAATTGGATCTTTATGTGATTTAAGTTACTGGGGTTTTTCGATTGAAACAAAGGTTGGTGAGTACTGTTGTGTTCCTAGTTCGTGAGTTGTTGGAAGTTGTGTGTTGTGTTGTGAGTGTCAGTGATGCATACCGGTGGTAGACTCATTGCTGGTTCTCACAACAGGAACGAGTTTGTGCTTATCAATGCCGAAGAAAATGGAAGGGTACTCTTTTTTTCTTCTTCTTCTTTCTCTCTCTCGGTTTTGAATCTTATCTTAATTTTGTAGGGTTTTTGTCTTTCAATTGTTTTGTGTGAAAAAAATTTGATTTTTGTTTTGTTTATTTTCTTTTTCTTGGATTTTCTCTCTCTGTCGGTGGTGGGTTTTGATTCAATTTTGCATTTTGATGCAACTTCTGTCGGTTTGTTGTTGTTGTTTTCTACTACCCTTTTGTTAGTTGGGAGAAGGGTTTCTTCAGATTTTGTGAATGATGTTATTGTGATTTCCATGGATTTCAAGAAATTGGGCTTGGGAGCTCTTCGTAATTGAGTTTAGATTTGCTTGACAGTTGACTTTTGTATACCGTCTTTGGTTCTTACAAAGCACAGGCATTTTTTTCTTCAAATTATGCACTTTGATTTGTGAAGTTAGTAGATTGATTGATTGACTTGTGAGATTTGAATGATTGTAATTGATTTGTCACGTATGGGAAGATTTAATTTTGATTTATAGGTTGCTTGGGATGAAGCTTTCTAAATATCAATTAGATTTATAGATTTGTCTTTTTGTTACATTTTCAAAGGGAAATAATTGTTTTACGAATGAAGAATGTTCATGATAAGTTGGATCATTATTAATTCACAGAATTGTTAATCAGGTGCCAATTAGATTAACCTCTCTATCTCTTGGTTTGGTTCTTCTCAGATTAAGTCAGTTCGCGAACTGAGTGGGCAGATATGTCAGATTTGTGGAGATGAGATTGAGGTTACTGTGGATGGGGAGCCCTTTGTTGCTTGCAATGAGTGTGCTTTCCCTGTTTGCCGGCCTTGCTACGAGTATGAGAGGAAAGAAGGGAATAAGGCCTGCCCTCAGTGCAAGACCAGATACAAACGCCTCAAAGGTGAGATCAAGATCAATTTGTATTCCTCTGTGTCTTTGGTAAATCGATTGCTACTGTTGTAGTCATTCTTTTATATAGTTTTACTAATTGATGAAATACAGGTAGTCCAAGGGTTGAAGGTGATGAAGAAGAGGATGGTATTGACGACATAGACAATGAGTTTGATTATGAACTTGATGAATTCGGCCAGCAACAGCATTCCGATTCATTGTTTTCCGGGCGCCTTAACACCGGGCGTGGTTCTCATACTAATATATCTGGTGCAAATTCAGAACATGGATCGCCTCCTCTCAATCCTGAAATCCCTCTACTGACTTATGGGGAAGAGGTGTTTCTTTGAACTAAATTACTGCATTACTTAATGCCGGCGGCAAAATTGATCCCTAGTATAACACTCTTGGCTATTATTTTATAGGATCCTGAGATATCTTCTGATAGACATGCTCTAATTGTTCCACCATATATGAATCATGGAAACCGAGTCCATCCCATGCCTTATACGGACCCCTCTATTCCACGTGAGTCTTGTAAAATTTTGCTTAGATTGTATTTTGGTATATTCTGTATCATCTTTATATATTGGCTCACCCTTATGCTTCTTTTGTAATAGTGCAACCAAGACCAATGGTTCCCAAGAAAGATATTGCTGTATATGGATATGGAAGTGTGGCTTGGAAAGATCGAATGGAGGAATGGAAGAAGAGGCAGAGTGACAAACTCCAAGTGGTGAAGCATGAAGGGGATGGCAAAGATGGAACTTTCAGTGATGACCTCGACGACCCTGATATGCCCATGTAAGAATCAAATAATTGTATTTCTTTAAATTTTTGGCATATATTTTGTGCTTTGCTTATTAGTAAACATTTGTCAATATATTATTTCAGGATGGACGAAGGCAGGCAGCCACTTTCTAGGAAACTACCAATTCCTTCTAGCAAGATAAATCCATACAGGATTATTATTATTCTTCGTCTCGTTATCCTCGGGCTTTTTTTCCATTATAGAATTCTCCACCCAGTTAATGATGCATATGGCTTGTGGCTGACTTCAGTCATCTGTGAGATTTGGTTTGCTGTATCTTGGATAATGGATCAGTTTCCAAAATGGTATCCGATAACGCGAGAAACATACCTTGATCGTCTATCACTGAGGTAATTGAGCCTACCTATCATATCTGTAGTTTCTATTTTTTCATTCATTGTCCTTTTATGTTGCTCAATATTGGATTTTTACTTCGCTGCAGGTATGAAAAAGAAGGGAAACCATCTGAATTGTCCAGTGTAGACGTCTTTGTCAGTACTGTGGATCCCATGAAAGAACCTCCACTGATTACTGCGAACACTGTTCTATCTATCCTTGCTGTTGATTATCCGGTTGATAAAGTTGCATGCTATGTCTCAGATGATGGTGCTGCTATGCTCACATTTGAAGCACTTTCTGAGACATCTGAATTTGCTAGGAAATGGGTTCCATTTTGCAAGAAGTATAATATTGAGCCCCGTGCCCCAGAATGGTATTTTGGTCAGAAGATGGACTATCTAAAAAATAAAGTGCATCCAGCATTTGTTAGGGAAAGAAGAGCAATGAAGGTTTCAACTTTTTCTACTTTTAGTTTTTCTTTGTTGTCCTTGTTAGTGGGAAAAGGATTTGGTTGTGGCCTTTGTTGTTAACAACTTTTATCGCTTTGGATGTTACAGAGAGATTATGAAGAATTTAAGGTGAGGATTAACAGTCTTGTGGCAACAGCACAAAAGGTTCCTGAGGATGGATGGACCATGCAAGATGGGACTCCTTGGCCTGGAAATGATGTGAGGGATCATCCTGGCATGATTCAGGTAAAAAGATACACAGATTTTAATGCATATATACTATAAATTTGTAATTTAGGTAGGATCAGACGATTCATGTTACAATCCTTATGTTATGATTTTCACCGCCTTTCCGATCTACTTACAAATTAGAAAAAATGTCATTCGTTTTTATTTTACAGGTCTTCCTTGGTCATGATGGTGTCCGCGATGTTGACGGAAATGAGTTACCTCGCTTAGTTTATGTTTCTCGTGAAAAAAGGCCAGGGTTTGATCACCACAAAAAGGCTGGTGCAATGAATTCTCTTGTAAGTCTTGATTTACTTCTATTTTGGTTCAGGTTCAAACTGATGATGATTCATTGGCCTTTGAAAACACGTTATTGGTAATAATAATAATAAATGAATTTAAATATTTGAAGGTTCGGGCGGCGGCAATCATCACAAATGCACCTTATATTCTGAATGTTGATTGTGATCACTACATTAACAATAGTAAGGCACTTAGAGAAGCCATGTGCTTTATGATGGACCCTCAACTTGGGAAGAAGATCTGCTATGTACAATTTCCTCAAAGATTTGATGGAATTGATAGACATGATAGATACTCCAACAGAAATGTTGTATTTTTCGATGTAAGTTTTTGCTTCTTCGATTCTTTGCTTTTGTTACTTTTTTTCTTTCTTCCTTTTATCATGACTAGTTTACTACCTGATTGAAAACAGATCAATATGAAAGGATTGGATGGATTACAAGGTCCGATTTACGTCGGAACTGGATGTGTTTTCAGAAGGTATGCACTCTATGGATACGATGCACCTGCCAAGAAGAAGGCACCAAGTAAAACCTGCAACTGTTTGCCGAAATGGTGCTGCTGGTGCTGTGGCTCTAGAAAGAAGAAGAATCTCAACAATAAGAAAGATAAAAAGAAGAAGGTCAAGCATAGCGAAGCATCAAAGCAGATACACGCACTTGAAAATATAGAGGCAGGGAATGAAGGTTAGAATTTAGGATCAATTGGCTGTCCTTCAAGTAAAAAAAACTTTTATGCGAGAAATTTTGGTTTATAACAATAAATGCTAACCATGTTTTGCTGCAGGAGCCATCATTGAGAAACCATCCAATTTGACTCAATTGAAATTGGAGAAGAGGTTTGGGCAATCTCCCGTGTTTGTAGCTTCTACACTTTTGGATAATGGTGGAGTTCCACATGGAGTGAGTCCTGCATCACTTTTAAAAGAAGCCATTCAAGTTATCAGTTGTGGTTATGAAGACAAAACCGACTGGGGAAAAGAGGTAAACGTCAAAGATTCTTTTTTTCCTTCTAATTCTTAAAAACTTGTTTTCTTGTTGCCTCGAGTGCGAGGTCAGTGATAAGAGTCTTGTCATGCATGATGTTTATTTCTCGTGCTCACAACTATTGGCTCGAACTTGAACTAGGTTGGATGGATCTACGGTTCTGTGACAGAAGATATCTTGACTGGTTTCAAAATGCATTGCCACGGTTGGCGGTCAGTGTATTGCATCCCTAAACGTCCCGCATTCAAGGGGTCAGCACCTATCAATCTTTCAGATCGTCTACATCAAGTTCTTCGTTGGGCTCTTGGTTCTGTTGAGATCTTTTTCAGCAAACATTGTCCAATTTGGTATGGCTATGGTGGTGGATTGAAGTTGTTGGAACGATTTTCCTACATAAATTCAGTCGTATATCCATGGACTTCCCTCCCATTGATCGTCTATTGTACTTTACCAGCCATATGTCTTCTCACCGGAAAATTTATTGTGCCTGAGGTATGCTTATATTTTTCCTTCACTGTTTGGATAAACAACTTAATGAGTTGCTTATCATATAAGTGTGTTTGAGTAAACTATTTCTATATCATTTTTTGTTTCATTTGATATGTGCAGATAAGCAACTATGCAAGTATTGTGTTCATGGCCCTCTTCATATCCATTGCAGCAACCGGTATCCTCGAGATGCAATGGGGTGGTGTTGGAATAGATGATTGGTGGAGGAATGAACAGTTTTGGGTGATTGGAGGTGCTTCATCACATCTTTTCGCTCTTTTCCAAGGTTTACTCAAGGTTTTAGCTGGTGTCGACACAAACTTCACAGTTACATCCAAAGCAGCCGACGACGGAGCATTCTCAGAGCTCTACATCTTCAAGTGGACCTCGCTGTTAATCCCTCCAATGACATTACTGATCATGAATATTGTTGGTGTGATCGTCGGTGTCTCGGATGCCATCAATAATGGTTATGACTCATGGGGACCTCTGTTTGGTAGATTATTCTTTGCCCTTTGGGTCATCATACATCTTTATCCATTCCTCAAGGGTTTGCTTGGGAAACAAGATAGAATGCCAACCATTGTGTTGGTGTGGTCCATCCTGTTAGCTTCCATCTTGACCCTCTTGTGGGTTAGAGTTAACCCTTTTGTTTCAAGAGACGGTCCTGTCTTAGAAATTTGTGGATTGAATTGTGATGATACATGAACAATAAACGACCGTGTTTTTGAAGAAGCATTTGAATACGACACGCTTCACATCACAAAAAGACGGAAAAAAAGTCGTTGCACAAATTTTTGGATGGAAGTTGTATTTTTTCGGTGGTGTGTAGATAAAGAGGAAGAGGAAAGATAATGGAAGGGAAAGAGAAGGGGGAGTTTGACACATTGTTGCCTGCAATAGAGGTTTTCTTTTCATTTATTCTTTGATTATATTTTCTGTGGTTTTCAAGTGTTGTTGTTATTCTCTTTTTTTTAGTTGTTTCATTTTCATGTATTCTTATATAAGAAAGAGGCATTGAATTATATATGATAAGTTATTCCCTCTTCAAAACAGAGGGATAAGCAGTCTCAAGAATTAGAGTTATGTCATATTTTAAGGTATGGTTTTTTGTTGAAACCTTTGTGACATGAGAGAGATTTCTTCCTCATTTGTAATACCATCAGCTATGGATATTCTTGTTCCTCCTCTCACTTGTTGTTTATGTGTTCATTCTTCATACTGTATGAAACTTTTGGTTAGATACTATCATTGCTTTTAATGTCACTAGAAACTTGTACTATTGTGATATTGCTTTGAAAGATTTATTAAAACTTGTGGTATGCTTGATGTCCACTTCTTAACTAGTACTCTATCTATATGCTATTATGAGCATTGCACTTTAAGATACCTAACTCTCCATCTTTGTCACAAAAATGACTAAGAAACATTCATGCCTATTCATCCCACTTTCTCCATCTTTTTATTTTAATTCACAGATATTTCACCTTTTTTTGTTGTTGTTGGGAATAGTAAAACCAAATTGTTAATTGTTTCATGAATCTTTTTGATGAATTTTTGCTTGTGCATATTTTTAGTTTATTTTTGGAATGGAATGTTAGTGTGAAATAAGATCATGTATGTCTTTGTAGGATAAGTTAATGTATCATTCATAGGCAATAGAATAATAATGAAAAATATAGAAAAATACTTGATTTATGCAATAAATGAGGTGAAGATTTAAAGTGAAAAGATAAAAACGTGATCTTTTTAAAGAACAAATATTACAATATACTATAAAATTGTAACTACAGTATTAAAAAAAATGGAACTAAATCTAATGGACTTACACATCACATGATTCACATACTAATATATCTTATTACAACTAATAATTATAAATCTTACTATTTATCATCTACTACCTTTAGGCTCTACATATGAGTTTGGAAAAGAAGGGAGAGAAGATTTCTGAAAATGCATTTTTAAAAAAATATATCGGATAGATGATAAAAGAGTGTTAATAATTATTATATTTTAAATTTTTATTATATTATATTATATTAATAGAATATATTTATATTTGAAAAATTTATGTAAGTCTTTTAAAACTTATAAAACTTTTTTGTAATATAAATTTTGAGTTTTTTATTTTAAAAGATTTTTGGTGTTACGAATAAAAGTATATATATATTTATTTTCCAAAGCCCTTCAACCAAATTATTTGTACTCAATTCTTCTCTTTTTTTCAATTCCTTCCCTTCCCCTTCAAAGTTACAAGCAGACTCTAAAATATTTTAAAATTATGACTATAATACCAAAACTATGAGAAGACGAAGGAAAAATCATTTTAGAATGAAAGAGCGTTTTAGAGAAACTCGAGTTTCTACTCCAAAAAGGATGATGATAATTACGGGTGCATGTGTTAGCGATAAAAGCAATTTAAATCGGGGATTGAGATTGTGATTGAGATTGAAGTGCATATAGAAACACCTTCTTATCATTTTGTGCATATGGGATATATTATAACCTCCACATTTCTTAACAATTCCAATAAAAAATACAGATGCATAACTTACGAATTGAAATAAAGCTTTTTATTATTTTTTTTATGTAAGGAAGATTTTATAATGGAGAACTAAGGGTTCTCCAAAATGATTACATCCGGAATACCAACAAAGAAATATCTGATAAAAAAAATTATTTAGCAATTAAAACTTAGAGAGATAAAGCAAATGTTCTTTGCTAAACTCATAAAAACTATAATTGTGATGAATAATTTCACCCACAAAAGACAAACTCTAAACTAGAATTTTTATGTTTCACACGGTATTATTCACATTCCAATTATCATTTTTAAAACAAATTCCATTCCTTGTTAACCAAATTGTCCCCAAAGTTGCCAACCACACAACTCCCAATTTACTATCCTTCACATTGTTCCTCCTACAAAACGAATATCGTTCCATAAAATTTGCAAGACATTTGTTTTCTCTATAAAACGGTTTATGTATCCCCAAAGCTATTTCCCCCCAAATAATATCCACACTTTACATTTGAAAAACAAACGATCCACATTTTCCTCCACTCTCCCACAAAAAGAACAAAGTGAAGAATCATTAGAAATAGTAATACCTCTTTTAACTTATTGATCCTTGGTTGGAAGTTTATCCGCAAAAAGCCTCCATCCAAACGCCTTTATTTTGAAAGGAACCGCCATCTTCCACACCTTAACCACATCCACCTCTTGCCTTGTACGAGGACCAAAAGTATTACGAAGGCTCATAAAAAAATCATAACAAGATGCTACCGAGTAAGAACCACTACTCTCTCCTTTCCATTCTACAACATCATGCTCTTCATTATCCAAAAGGTTATCTTTTAACTCCCTCTTAAGAGAAAGAAAATTCCAAGAACTTTCTAAAGATAAAGAGGAATTAATAATGCCTAAATTCCCCCAACTCCACACTCCATTTCTTCAACCACCTAACATTCCAAAAAGATCCGGAAAAACTTTCTTTAAACTATTTTCCTTCAACCACCTAGCATCCCAAAATGAAGTAGTAAATCCCTTCCCCACGGTAAAATTACATAAAGTGCTAAAAGGATCTCTATTAGAATAATCACAAATGTTCACAATATCTTTCCACCACCAAGATTTGGAGCATCTATCCTTACTACCTTCCTCCCGTTTAAACACCTTCAACGATATATCTCCATAACGAGATTTCAAGATGTCTAACCAAAGGTTTTTGTGCCCTTGGAGAATCTTCCATCTCCATTTACTCAAAAGCGCTAAGTTGAATTTCGGGATGCTTCTTATACCCAACCCCCATCAACAATCGGAAGACAAACCTTCTTCCAACTAACCCAATGAATTCTTCTCTTTCCCTCCTCACTCCCCCACAAGAAATTACCTTGAATGCTAGAACACTTCTTAGTCACCTTCTTAGGCATCTTATAAAAAGACATACTAAAGATAGCTAAAGAGCCAAGAATAAACTTAATAAGCGAAATCCTCCCTCCTAGATTTAAAAATCTATGCTTCCAACTCGTGAGACGCTTCTTCATTTTTGACAAAATAGAAACCCATGTAGAATATTTTCTTGGATTAAATCCAATAGGCATTCCAAGAAAAGTAAAAGAAGGAGCTTTCAACTTGCAAGAAAGCACACTAGCCGCCGCTTCCAAAAAATTGTTATTTATGTTGATCCCAATTAATTTACTCTTATGATAATTAATTCCAAGTCCCGAGACTAATTCAAAAGCTCTTAAAATCGTTTTGATCGCCCAAACGTGTTTTCAAGAACCTTCCCCCACCATTAAAGTGTCATCCGTAAGTTGAAGGATATCCATCATACATCTACCATTCACATTGAAACCACTATACTCACCTAACTCAATAATTTTTTTCACCAATCTTGTTAACCCCTCCATCATCAAAACAAAGAGGAAAGGAGATAGAGGATTCCTTTGTCTCAAACCTCTCTCCACTTCAAATTCCTTTGTAGGACTACCATTAACCAACACCGACACATGGCTTTTAAAGATTAATAAATCCATCCATTTTCTTAACTTCTCTCCAAAACCCATTTCCTCCATCAAGAATCTAAGAAAGTTCCAATTAACCTTATCATAAACTTTTTCAAAATCTACCTTGAAAAGAAGACAATTTCTCCCTTCTTGTTTCGCAAAGTCCACCACTTCATTTGCAACAAAAACTCCATCAAGAAGTTGTCTCCCCGGCACAAACGCACTTTGACACGGAGAGATAATAGTATGAAGCACCTTTTTTAGCCTACTTGCCAAAACTTTCGATAAAACTTTATGCATACACCGCACCAAACAAATCGGACGATAATCATCCAAAGTGATAAGATTAAGAGATTTCAGAACAAGCGTCAAGAAAGAAGAAGACACCACCTTAGAAATTCTCTCTCCGGCATGAAAAGAATTAAAAAAGTGAATGAAATCTTCTTTAATAAACTCCCAACACTTTTTGATGAAAAGAAAGCTAAAACCATCGGGGCCCGGACTTTTCTCACTACCATAATCCCAAATATCCTCTTTAATTTCTTCTTCTCCAAACGGCTCCTCAAGGCTCAATCTCTCTCCCAAAGAAAGTTTGTCAAACAAAGAACCTTCCATTAATAATATTTCCCTATCCGATTCCACAAACTTCAAAGAAAAATGTCTCCTCACCTCCTCCTTAACTTCTTCCACCGTTTCTAGAGAAACCCCTCTATAATAACAGGCCAATATGATTATGTCTTCTTTTTTACTTCATCACCTTATGAAAAAATTTACTATTACTATCTTCCTCCTTTAAACAATTTATTTTTTATTTTTGAGCCAACATATTCTCTTTAATCCTCAAATTAAGCCAAAATTTACTAGTCGTCTCCTTTCGCTTTCACAACACCGACTCAACATTAGAACAATCCTCTCCTTCTAAACAATCGTCTCCATAATTGATATCATCAACACAATCCTCCACCTCTAAATTAATCTTACCAAAAACATACTTATTCCACCACCTCAATCTATCTTTAATAATTCTAAGCTTCTCTTTTAGCACAAAATCTCCCCTCCCTTCCATTTTTATCTCCTTCCACTCCTTTTCCCCAAATGGGACAAAAGAATTTAGATATAACCACTCATTATTGCATTTAAACGGTTTCGGGCCCCAATCAATATTATCAAACGCCAACCACACCGGACAATGATCCAAAATATCCCTCGAACCAATTAATTGTCCAATAACATTCCATCTTCTAACAATAACATCCGATATAAGGAAATGGTCCAAACGACTCATCGATCTACCATCACCACTATACCAAGAAAATTTCTTGCCTTTAGTAGGAATATTCACCAAATTACTATTAGCAATAAAGTATTCGAAGAGATGCATTTCCCCTCCGTTAACCAACATAGATCTCCCTTTCCTTTCCCTCATATTCTTGATAGCATTAAAATCTCCTCCTATTATCCACTCTCCATCTTTACTAGCCTCCTTCACTTCCAATAATTTACTCCATAATTCCCTCTTCTTAGCAAGAATACATGAAGAATAAACATTTATTACATAATAAATATTCTCCCTCCAAAGAACCTTAACCCCTAGGTAACCTTCCCCTTTGAAGGCTTAGAAAACACTTAGAAGGGGGGGGGGGGTTGAATAAGTTTTTCCCTTTTTATTTTTTTTTAGTTAACAACAATCTAAACACACAATGATTTTTATCCTGGTTCGTTTGAAACTCAAACTACTCCAGTCTACCCGTCAAGGTGATTTCACCTCTCTTAACGAGGACTTAATTCACTATAATCAATCTGATTACAATTGCACAACCAACTGTTGTGACTAACAACAATGCACAAGCCAATTGCAAGTGACTAACACCTCTAAGACTCTCTAGTCCTAGCCCTCTTGAGAAATCTGACCCAACTGGTCTCTCAAGGAACAATTACACAAGAACTTCTAATAAAGTGTATAAGGATGCTTCTAAAAAGCTGTATCACAAAAGTGAATTTTACACAAAAAGTTTTAAGCTCAATACAAAAAAAAACTTAACACAATAAGTTTTGATTTTGGTAGTGTAAGTTTTCTTTCTTAGAATGTTATTTTCTTCTTTGAATGATTGCTCTTTATATAGATTCTTGAAAATTAATCTGTTGCTTCTTGTTGCGTGTCTTGGATGATGAGAAACATAATTAATGTTGCTTGTCTGCATGTGCTTTGTTTTCTCAATGAGCCTCGAAAGTTGATCCACTCAAGTACTTAAGTCGTGTTAACTTTAATTAGTAACGGTACTGTAGCAGACTTTGTCTTAGAAGATGACGTATGATAAATCTTGATCTTCTGCAAGCCTTGTTCAAAGTATCTTTTATTCAGAGGTTTTCTTGGTGCTTCTATCAGAGGTTGCGTTAGCATGCTTCCTTCAGAAGTTGCTTTCAACGTGCGTGTTCAGAACTTTCATTCATCATTTGAACTTCTATTACTTGTTCACTCAGCATAATTTAATATTTCTTTATTTTAGAATGCTTGAGTCAGAACATCATCTGAAATGAGAACAATACACATCAGAGTATCATATTTATTATACTAAATTTATTTCACTTGTTATCATCAAAACTCTAAGATATGATTAGAACCAAACTATGTTCTAACAGTTCTGTATGATTATGATGGACTGAATTTGATTTCCTTATAGGCGTCAGTGATTGGCTTCGAACTCTTCCCACCAAGGACATTAGCAAACGAACGATAATCAACACCAGACCTCATACGCGCTCCGCTGTTCTTCATCCTCCTGAAATTCCTCTTGGTGCCATGGCCAATCCCCTCTGCCTCCTTCTGTCTGGAATGCAAAAACGGCATAACCCAGCCTACGTTCGAATTTGGGCAGGTTAGCATGGATTTTCTTTCCGTCCATGATCACATTATCCAATTGAACCGCTAACAAACGTGCATTTGAAACTTCCTTGAATCTAGAAAATCCAAATTTTTTCCCAAACTTGTTTCTTCTAGGCGATCTAGCAACTTTGACAACCATACCGAAAGGCCCAAAGAGTTCCATGAACTCTTTAGCGCAACATCTTTCAGGGAATTCAGAAAAAAATGGATACAACCTCTGCTGTTCTAGCTCTATCAGGATTTACCACCAATGGGTAGGAGTCCCACCACGGTACCCACCTCCAAAAATGGCTTCTCTTTACCTCCTTCCACCCCTCTCCCATAGGGTCTTCAACCTTCTGCATTCACACGAAGAAAAAAGAAAATAAAACCACCCCCTTCTAGAGAGAAGGAGGAGAATTCAAAAACTAGAGAGAGAATTATAGAGCTTTTTTTTTATAAAGTAGGAAAATGAAACACATCTTTCAAATTTAAAAGATTGAATATCTATGTCTCCTCAAACACCAATCCGACTTTTATTAAAAGTAATTTATATTCAGAATTATTTGTATTAGTCAGAACCAAAAGCTTCCGAGGTTGTATTCCATAAATATGTTTGACTTATGGGATCCTAATTTGTTTTTGCTAGCTTACCTATTAAGCATAACTTTTTTGTTAATGCCTACGTGACAATTTATTTTGTGTATATAAACAACTTTGTAACCAGGGTTTTAAGTAAGATTTTAATATACAACTTCTTCCTCAATAAGTTTGTTGTACTCTCTCTCTCTCTCTCTCTCTCTCTCTCTCTCTCTCTCTCTTTCTCTCCCTCTCTTCATTTTTATCTCCAACTTTTATGCACCAAAAATTGGTATTTAGAGATGTAGTTTGATTCACAGGGAAACACGAGTGGGCGTGAGATGTGTGTAATTGATTTCGTTGTTCTCGAATTTACTGTCAAAATCGTAACAGGATTATATTTCTTGATTTTGCGGGGTTGGGAAACATGAGTGTTTGGTGAGATCTGAGGTCTATTTGAGTTTTAAGTGCATAAAAACAAAGATGACCGAAAAAAGCAGTTTAAATACTAAACTTCAGATGTTTGATGAAAAGAATTGGAATCAGTGGATGATTCAAATGCGTGTGTTGTTCGGTGCTCAAGATGTGCATGATATTTTCACTGAAGGTTATGTTCTGATTGCAGCAGATGCGACAACAATGAACTACGTAGAGAGATACAATGCTACAAAGGTGATGCGTCAGTGAATAAGGTGAAAATTTAATCTTTACGTAAGCAGTATGAGAATATTAACATGAAGAACAATGAGAACGTACCAAGTTACATCTCTAAAGTGATTTTGATCACAAATGAGATTAAATTGTGTTGAGAATCTCTTTTTGAAAAAGTAATCATTGAGAATATGTGAGGTCTCTTACTCCTCAATTTCATTACATTATTGTATTGAACATTCTAAAGATCTGAACACCGTGACAATTGAAGAGCTGCAAAATATTCTAGAGGCGCAAGAGTTGCGCTTGATTGAGAGAACCTTTGACAGAGAGGTTGATCAGGCTTTGAAAGCTTCTTTTGTCAAAAAGGACCAGAAGCATTCTTGGTCAGAATAGACATCGTGGTAGTTTCTAGAAGTGATAAGCCTCAAATTTGAATTTGAAGAAACATCAGAAGAGAAAGGAGAAGTTAGACAAGAAGAAGGTTCAATGTTACTGCTACAAGAAGTTTGGCCACTTTGCAAAGGATTGTTGGTCAAATAAGGGAAAGAAATCATAAAAAACAAATATAGCCAGAAGAGATTCTGCTGATGAACTTGTGCTATTAATGGGTTCTGCGTTTGATGGAAAGTATTTGGTAGATTGGTGGTATATGGACACTGGCTGCTCTAATCACTTGGATGGAAACAAACAATGAATGGTTGATTTTGACATCATAAATATGACAAAGATCACATGTGCTGATGATAAGTACCTTAATGTAGAAGGTAAGAGAAATGTTAAAGTCATAGTGAAGAATGGAAGAACTATTCTGATCAAAGATGTTTGGCAATATCTTGGAATGAAGAGCAATATGATGAGTGTGGTCCAGCTCATTGAAAGAGGTTTCTCAGTTACTATGAAGAACAATATCTTGAAGTTGTACGACTGAAATTAGAAGTTGATTATGCAATATGATCAGGGAAGCAACAGAACATTCAATGTGAATACGGAGACAATTAAGACTAAATACCTTAGTGCAGAAGGGATTGAATGTTATAGTGAGTTGTGACACAAGAGATTGGGGCATTTGAACTTCAAAATCTTAAGGAATTTGGGTTCTAAGAAGCTCGTGCGTGGCATTCTAAAGATTGATATGCCTGAGAAGTCATGTGAGCTATGCATGAAAGACAAGCAATCCAGATTTTTGTTTACGTCAGAAGTAGCCCCAATAGCAAAGCATGCTTCAGGACTAGTGCATTATGATGTTGTGGACTATTTCCAAAACCTTTACTTGGAGGAAACAATTAGTTTGTGTCTTTTGTGGATGAGTTTACAAGAATGACGTGGGTAACACTCATCAAGTTTAAGCATGAGGTGTTTATCGAGTTTCAGAAGTACAAGGTGAAAGATGAGTAACAAATTGGGTAGAAGTTGAAAGTTCTCAGAATTGACGGGGGAGGTTATTATATCTCTACAGAATTCCAGAAGTTTTGTGAGGATAATGGAATTACGCATGAAGTTACTGCTCTATACATTTCTCAGTACAATGGTCTTGCTGAAAGAAGAAATAGAACTATGCTTGATATGACAAAAGCATGCTAAAAGAGAAGAAGTTTCCTCACACCTTGTGGGGAGAAGTTGTTGTCACTTTAGCATATATGTTCCATAGGTGTTCAACAAATAATATTACTTTGGGGAGTTTGCACTTGTAGCAAGACATGAAACAATCAGATCGACGATTGTGACAAAGGTGTGAAAACACAAGAAATGGGGGGGGTGAATTGGTTTTAACCTTTGAAAACAATTCTCTTTGAAGTTTACTTCACTTCTGATAATAAGATAGAAATAATTGGAAAGAAGATATGAACACAAGATTTTTATACTAGTTCACTTGATAGCCTTAAGTTACTCTAGTCCACTCTTCTAGGTGATTTTTCCTCTCTCCAACAAGGTCTTAATCCAATAATCAAACAAATTATTACACTAGAACACACAAACTGTATGTGACTAATAAATACATACATCAACTATATGTGACTAACTATCAACCTATAAGGAACAATCAAATAACTGTTTGAATACAAGTTTTGTTTACACGTAAATTACTTCTACACAAGCTGAATATATAAACATATTTTTTGCACAATGACTTAAGAATATTTACAGCTTTTTACAATGAATATATGAGTGTTTCCGCGTAGTGAATTAGCAGCTTTTTCTTTAAGCCTTTATATAGAGCCATGCATGAGATGTGACTGTTGAAAGGAACATCTGGAATTATAAAATTTATGGCGGTTTGAAAGAACGTGAGGGACAAGATCGTAGGCAACGTCCGTCCTTTCATGGTAGTGGAATGAAACATTTTGTTTGTACCATGTACTATTTGTACCACGTTATAATTATGTTCTAACCTTCTGTACTTCGTAGGCTTCTGCGAGCATGAGTAAGAAGAGAGAACATAACTTCTGGTTTATCAAAACTTCAAGTTTTAGAGTATTCAGAACTTCATCTTCAGGGTCCTTAGCACTTTGTCTCGAAAACCTTGTATCGAATATAAGGTCATAAGAGCTTAAAGTCTTCAGAGTCTTCAGAGCCACGTCTTTAGAGTTTTCAGCACTTGGTCTTCAGAACCCTTTGTCTTTATGAAACTTGAGTCTTTAGCATCTAGACTACATTCACTTTGAAATTCTATCTTGAGATCTTCAGACTGGTTTCTTTAGACAATACGTATCAGAGTCACTAAACTTCTGAGCCTTTTGAAGCTTTTCTAGCTACTGTTCATTAGCACTTTTGTAGCTTAGAAGCAGAACCTCTTCTCTTCTAATGTCTTGGCAACACCATTCATTAGAAGCAGAACCTGTTTGTTAATTCTCAAAACACAACAAACATTAGAGTATCAAAATGGTTCATACAAACATACTCTATGTTATCATCAAAACTCAGAGAATCAATTGTAGAATCAAATCTTGTTCTAACAATCTCCCCCATTTTTATTGATGACAAAACCATGTATTTTGATGACACAATTTTATACGAAATTAGAAGAAAGTGGAAATAAGAAAGATAAGGAATACTTAACCTTTATGTTGAGACCCCTCCTGAATCACGGACTTGGTAAATATCAGAAGTTCTAACTAAGGACCATTTAAGTAGACACTCCCCCTAGTTCCAACAGATCATATAGAAGGATCTTGAGAGTCTTGATTAATTATACACATCTTTCTAATTGAGATCTTTAAATTATAATGTCACTAAGACAAATTCCAAATTCTCCAATTAGAGCTTGACTTAGAACTAACTCTTTTAGAGTATAGTTTTAGGAGTCAAATAAATAACTTTCTTCAACTTTCCTTAGATTCTTATTAAAAAAATCCTGAAATAGAGATGCAAACATAATTCTACCAAGAAATAACAGTTTATATTGGTTAGAACGTAAGCAGTGTTTTTTTTTAGAGAATTTGACCACTTAGATTCAAAATTACTTCTTTAACTACTCCCCTTTTTTGTCATAATAAAAAAGTTTTATTTTAGAAATGTGAAAAACATAAAGAGAATAAGAGAATAAGAATAACAGGATTTGATATTCATTTCACAAGGAGAAAGAGTACATTAAAGAAATTAGACTAAGCTAAACTTCAAATACATCGCAGCTCTCATCAAATAATACATATTCTCTAAACAACTGATTGCTTCGAACAATTTATGTTACATTAGCTATTTCAAATAGTTCAGATAATACACATCCATAGGAGTGAATGATTTTTGATAGTTTCTGGAGCTAAGAATGGATAGCTTGTGATGGTTGAAGATTATTGCAGAAAGATGAACAGGAACGTTCTTGCGAAGACAGTATAGAAGACACATATCCCTTGGAAAACTCATATCGAGATATTCTCCTCTTGGATGAAGATTTTTCAGTAAGAAATGAAACCAGATTTTTGAAGAAGATTGCAATTTGTATGAAGTCTCAGGTTCAAAGAGTCACATTCAGTGTTATAATTATCAGAAGTATGGTCACTATTTGAGTGATTGTCCAGAAAAGCGAAAGAATCGAGAAAGTGATGTGAAGTTCACAAAGTATGAAGAAGAAGAGATGTTGCTGATGGTCACAACAAGAGATGTAGAAACATTCAAGGATCAATGGTACTTGGATTAAGGATGTTCATCACACCTGTCTAGAAGGAAAGATTGGTTTGTCAATCTAAAATCCTCAATGAAGAACATGGTGAAATTTTGAAATGACAATACTCTAGCAGTTGAAGGTATTTGAGATGTTCTAATTATGACGGTCGAAGACAAGATGATGAGAGTTGTCGACGCAAATGGAAGATTAATCTTGAAGGCTCCTATGTCTCAGAATAGAAACTTCAAGATCGAACTTAATGTGATGGAGCACAGTATCTTTCAACCGCAGCTAGCAGAGACAAATATATATGGCACTATAGACCAGGCCATCTCAATTTCAGGGACACCAGAGATTTGAAGAGAAAAAATATGGTTTCAAGATTATCAGAAATCGATATTCCAAATGAAGTTTGTGGGGAATGTGTGCAAGAGAAGCAACATAAGAATAGCTTCCTCAAGGATGTAGGAAGTAAGTCGGAGGTTGTTCTCAAAATTATATACTCTGATGTGTATGGACCACCCCAGGTGGATTTGCATGGAGGTAAATATTTTGTCACATTCATATATGATTTTAGTCGAAAATTGTGGACTTACTTGATCAAGAATAAAAGTGATGTGATCGAGGTATTTTCCCAGTTTAAATCTACGGTCGATAGGCAAAGTGGTCGAAAGCTCAAAGTTTTAAGAACTGATGGTGGTGGAGAGTATGTGTCGAAAGACTTCGACAAATTATGTGAAAAAGAAGGGATTGTGCATGAGATGGTGCCACCTTACACTCCACAACATAATGGAAATGAAGAAAGGAAGAATCGAACCATCATAAATATGGTGAGAAGTATGTTGAATGGCTAGAATTTACCTAAAGAGTTTTGAGGTGAAGATGTGTCTAATGCAACATATATTTTGAACAGATGTCCGACGAAGAAGTTAAAAGAAATTATTCTAGAGGAATGTTGGTCTGGAGTAAAACCTAGTTTGATTCATCTGAAAGTATTTGGATCTATTGCACATAGACATGAACCAGATAAGTTAAGAAGAAAACTTGATGACAAGTTAAGTCAAATGATTCTAGTTGGATATCATTCGACATGAGGTTGCAATTTGTTCAATCTGGTGAACAAGAAGATTGTGATTAGCCGGGACATGATCATAGATGAGCTTAAATAATGAGATTAGAATGAAAATGTCAAGAAAGGTTCAATGAGAATCTTGCTCGAAGAACCATAAACTCAAGTCGAAAGAGAAGTTCGACAAGAGGAAGTTAGACAGGATGAGGTTAGAGATCAACCAAGTACAAGTACAAGTAGACCTCAAAGAACAAGTTTCATGTCAGCAAGGTTGCAAGATTGTGTGATTACATCAAATGATGTAGTTGATAACGAATGTGAGCTGGTACATTATGCTTTCTATGCAGATGTCGAACCTGTAAATGCAGCTGAAGCATTGAAGGATTCAAAGTGGATGAAAGCAATGAATGAAGAAGTGAAATGTGTATACAAAGTGAATATGAATACCAAATGAGAAGTAACTCTACAAAAAGCAAAGATGGCGAAAGGATTTCTCCATAAACAAGGAATATACTTCGATGAGGTTTTTGCACCTGTGGCTAGAATCGAACCAATCAGGTTGGTTTTTGGACTAGTAGAAATAAATAGTGGGAACATATGACAGATGAATATGAAGTGTGCATTCCTGAATGAACCCATAGACGAAGAAGTTTATGTTAAACAACTAGTTGGATTTGTGAAACATGAAGAAGAAAGAAAGGTGTACAGGCTGCATAAAGCCCTATATGGATTGAAACAAGCTCCAAGATCTTGAAATAAAAAGATTGATAGATTTTTAAGGGAGAAGGAATTTGTGAAGTGAACAACTGAACATGAAGTATATGTAAGAAAAAGCAATAGTGAATTGCTTATACTATGTCTCTTGTCGATGACTTGTTAATAACAGGTAGCTGCAAGAAGGAAGTAAAAGACTTCAAAGGTGATCTCAGCAAGGAATTCGAAATGTCTGATTTAGGTGACATTTCATATTTCCTTGGCATATAATTCTACAAGACAAGTAGAGGTTTGATGATGCATTAAAGAAGATATGCAAGAGAAATTCTCAAGAGATTTGAGATGGAAGAGTGTAACTCGACTTCGACACCTGCAGAACCAAGATTGCAACTGTCGAAAGATTCAGAAGAAGAAGAAGATGTTGACCCAATCCAATGCATAAGACTTATTGGGTCATTAATAGACCTTTGTCACACAAGGCCCGACTTAACATATAGTGTAGGCATGGTAAGTAAATTCATGTATAAGCCAAATGTATTACACCTAGGAGCGACAAAGAGGATATTGAGGTATTTGAAAGGAACTCTCGACTATGACATTTTATTTCATGCATATGATATAGAAAAAGAGTGCAAGTTAGTGGGTACACTGATTCGAGTTGGTGTAGTGATGTTGAGGATCGAAAGTCCACAGTAAGATATGTGTTTATGTTAGGTGGTGCACCAATTTCTTGGTGTTCGAGAAAGGAGCCAATAGTAGTGTTATCATCTTACAAAGCAGAATACATAGTTGCTTTTCTATGTGCATGTTAAACAACATGGATGGTGAACTTGATCGAAAAAATCAGAGGTAAAGATCATGGAGCAATTACCATGAAGATCGACAACATGTCAACTATCAACCCGACGAAGAACTCGGTATCACACGGTCGAAGCAAGCACATCGAAAGGAGGTTCCACTATCTTCGAAAGCAGGTAGCTGATGGAAAGATCAACTTGGAATACTGCAGAATTGAGAATCATATTGCATATATCATGACGAAGGGAGTGCATGTTGAAATATTCAAAAGACTAAGAGCCATGATGAATATAGATAGTTTAGACACAATGAATTAGGTGGTGTGTTAAATTGTAATTCATAGTGTCGAATAATGTGTGTATCAAATTAGATTTGATTTAGTTACACACAAGATTTGTTTTAGATCTAAATATATAAGATTTGATATAGGTCTAGAATAGATAGATTTGATTTAGTTCTAAAATAGGTGTTTTGAGCTTTTATAGTTTTGGATTTAGACTTAGTGAGCAAGCTAACCTAAATCTATAAATAGGGGGAGTAACCCCTATTTTTTGTAACCTAATCATTCATAGAATTTTACAATTGCAAAGTGAATAAGAAGTTTTCCACATTTTATGGGCAGAGAGAAATTCTGCAGAAAATCATTGTCTTTCTTTTCTTCTTTAATTTTTTTTCATTGTTATTATTATTGTGTAGTGATAACAATCTTATTCATAAAGATTGATAGAAATTTATTATAAAATTTGGTGGGTTTCTGGTGTGTTTAAAATATTTACAAATATTATATTTGTAAATAAACATTAATCATATTCCTCAAAACAATGTAACCTACATAATTTCATAATTTATATGTTTGTACACTAAATATGAAAAGAAGAAAAAATCATTCTTCATCTTTCACAAAACTTATATGTTTGTACACTAAATATGAAAAGAAGAAAAAATATAGATATCTTGGAGAGCAAAAAGACAGAAGAGAAAACGTGCTAGTGTAACTGATTTCTTTGCTTTCACGTTCGAAAGTTGTGTTGAGTTCGCATAAGTTAGCTGTTTTTTAATCTCAAGGGAAAGCTTGTGTGAAAGAAAAATATACAAAAAGTCCTTGTTAAGAAATCAATTGGTTTTATTATAAGCTTACTTAGTCAAACACAGATTCAGACAACCAAAACCAGAAATACAAATACAAATATCCAAAAAATAAAATATTTAGAAACTTTTCAAATACTCTCCATTTATTCTGAAAATACTATTCTTAATTATTCTAATTTGGAACTTATATTATTAATATTTTATGGTTGATTATTTGTAAGAACGAGTTGAAGAAATTAAGTAGAAGTTTTCCACGATTTAGAGCAATTTGGACTCTTTCTTTTGACAAAAATGATAACAACAATAGAAAAGAAGAAAAAGAAAGACCAAGAACTTATCCCATGACTTGGGTCAACTCAAACTTATAGTGTTAGTACATATATTATGATATTATTACTAGTCCTACTTTCGTGACGTCAACTCTATAATTCATTCAACTTATTAAACTTCTATAATATTTTCACAAATATACACATTTTCCGTACTATTAAATTTTAGAAAATACTAACATGTATCCTTATAACACATGTTAAAAATACTATAAGTAGCAATATTTTTTTGGAATGCGTATACTTAATTTTTTAAAATTTTAAATGTTATTTTATTATATTTTAAAAAAGTTAATTATAATAATTATAGTACTTTAACATGTCCTAAGGAACATGTTAGCATGAGCCATATAAATCAAAATGCATAAATTATGTCATATAAATTATAAATAAAAATGCAAAGAGTAATTGGAATAATGGTTTGTTAGGTTATAATCTCTTAACAATGTGTGAATTATGAGTGGTTAAGTACTATTTAAATATGTGAGATATTGAATTGAATTTTATTAGATTGAAGGGTAGATTTGTGGTTCGACAAGTTTGACAGAGGTTAGTATGCAGTCGAAGGTCACTCATATGATGATGTCGAAGTAGTGTAGCATGCAGTCGAAGGTCCCTCACATGCTGATGTCGAAGTATGGTCAAACATGCATTTGTCGAAAACGCTAGGATTGTTAACATGTTGAATTGGGCCTAATTTGTTAACGTCCAATTGTTTAAGTTAGTTTGTACCCAAAGTTAGCTTGTAATGGGTATTTGTGAAAAAGTCCATTAGTTTAGTATGTTAGATTTATTATAAATAACATACTAGTCTCTCATCATTACATACTATAAATTCTAATTTAGGGTGAGCAAGGTTATTTATTATTCTGTAACAGTTGTAATCTTGTTTCAGAGAGAAAGTAAAAAATATCAGTTATAACAAATCCTTGTTGTTCTTTGTGTTCTTCCATATTTTCTACCCTATTTGTTTCTTGATCATAAAGAAACAGTTTATGCTTTGTTTCAAAGGCATCTAATTACACAACACATTGGTGTGGTGAGTATGAAGAAGATGCCTTTAACAAAGTATGAGATTGAAAAGTCCATCGGAGTGAATGATTTTGGTCTGTGGCGCTTGAAGACGAAAGTGTTAATGGTTCAGCTGAGTTGTTTAGAAGCGTTGAAGGGAGCCATAACCATGGATGTTGCGTTAAAAAGAAAATGAAAATATGACCATGATAGAGAAAGCACGCAACGCCAACCTATTGATCCTTGGTGATAAGGTTCTTCGACAAATTTCAAAGGAGGCGACAGCGACAGGGTTATGGGTGAAACTTAAAAGTTTGTACATTACTAAATCATTGGTAAAATGACTCTAGCTGAAGCAAGCTCTATATTCATTCAAGATGATTGAAGATAAAATATTGACTGAGCAATTGGATTTGTTCGGCAAGCTTATTCTTGATCTTGAAAATATTGATGTCAAGATCGATGATGAAGATCAAGCGTTATTGCTCTTGTGTGCATTTCCAAAATCACATACCCACTTCAAAGAAATCCTCTTGTATGGAAGAGAGTCCATGACATTTGAAGAAGTTTAATCAGCCTTGTATTATAAGGACTTGAATGAACAAAATGAGCATAAAACTTCGACGGGTGGTGAAGGTTTGGACGTTAAAGGAAAATTCTTGCGAAATGATAGTAAGTTTGACAACAAGAAGGGTAAAAGTCTATTGAAGTCTTATAGTGGTGATGCACCTGGCATTTGATGCTACCACTATAAGAATGAGGTTCATACAAGAAAAGTGAGCCCTAAACACATGAAAGATCGTGGAGGTAAGGATAACGGCAACACAACTATTGTTCAAGATTATTTTAACTCATCTGATGTTCTTGTGGTTTCAAGCAACGACTCATGAAAATAGTGGATTATGGATTCAAGTAGCACTTGGCACATGACTCCAAACAAAGACTTGTTTGAGAAATTATGTGATCAAGATGGTGGATCTGTATTGATGGGAAATAACAAAGCTTGCAAGATTGCAAATGTTGGCTATGTGAGATTCAAGCTCTATAATGAGTCAATAAAGTTGTTGACTGAAGTCATGTATGTATCTGATTTAAAGAGAAATTTGATATCTCTTGATGAATTTGACAAGAAAATATATGTTTTATAAGGAGAGAAAGGTATCCTAAGAGTCGTGAAGGGGTCGAATGAAGCCTTAAAAGGCAAGAAATTTGAAGTTGTAACTCGTTTGACAAACGTTGGATCCATAAAACCTTTATAGAAGACAGAAACTTGGCATATGAGATTAGGACGTGTCAGTGAAAGGGGTATGGTCAAATTGGGGAAACAAAATTTTATTGGTGGACACAAAGTCGAAAAGCTGAAGTTTTGTGAATCTTATGTACTTGGAAAAACTTGCAGAATGAAGTTCAACAAAAGCAAAAAAAACGCATGGATCCCTTGATTACATCCATTCTGATCTTTGGGGGCCTGAAAGGTGTCAATCACATTCAGGAGCAAGGTATTTCCTATCCATAGTATATTATTACTCCATAAAGTTATGGGTATTCATCCAGAAGACTAAGGATGGAACTTTTGAGAATTTCAAAACTTGAAAGACTCTGGTTGAAAATTAAAATGGCAAAAAGGTCAAGAGATTAGAACCAACAATTTCCTTGAATTTTGCAATGAGGATTTCGATAATTTTTGTGTTGTCTCTGGTATTGCAAGGCACATAACTACTACAGGTAATCCATAACAAAATGGTTTGCCTTAATGGTTTAATCGAACTATTTGGGAGAGAGTTAGATGCATGGTTACTAGTGCTAGGTTAAAGAATTTGTTATGGGATGAGGCTATTTCGATCGCAACATATATGATAAACATATGTCCTTCGACTACATTAGATATGAAGACACCTGAATAAGTTTGATCAGAACATCCACCAGATCTCGGAAAATTGAGAGTATTTGGTTGTGTAGCTTATGCTCACATAAGGCAAGACAAGGTCCAACCTAGAGCTCTGAAAATGCATGTTCATGGGATACCCTAAACGAGTCAAAGCTTGTAGGTTATGATTCCTAGAGTCAGGTCACATGAGGTGTATCATCAGTCGAGATGTAGTTTTTAATGAAGTTGAAATAGTTTTTAAGAAAATTGATGGTGTTAGTCAAAGTTTCATTAGAAGTCAGTTCGACCACTGTGTTTTCTTTTGATTTCGACATGATAATTCATTTGTTATTTTGTTACTTTATATGGATGACATTCTCATGGCAAGCAAAAATGTCGAAGATGTAATGAGGGTGAATGTTGAACTCAATAAGGATTTCGACATGAAGAATTTGGGAGCTGCATCCAGGATTCTTGGGATTGACATTCAAAGAGATAGAATGCAGTAGAATTTATGCATATCTCAAAAGGTATACCTACAAATATTCTCGACAAATTTGGTATGTCAAATTCAAAGCATGTTGTGACTCCGACAAACACTCATTTCAATTTGATTATAACAATGTCCCAGTATTGAGGACAAAAGAGCTTATATAAATAACATCACATATGCTAACATAGTCGGATCTTTAATGTATGTTATGGTTTGTACTAAACCCGACGTGGCATATGCAGTAAGTCTTGTAAACAGGTACATGGTGAATCCTGGAAAGGTTCACTGACAAGCAGTTAAGTGGATTTTAAGGTACATAAATAGGTATATGAATAGAGTCCTAATTTATGGTGGAGCCTTGGGTGAAGATAGTAAAGTAGTGATCAAAGGGTATGTCAACTCTGGTTAAGCAGGTTATATGGATTCCAGAAATTCAATTTTTGAATATGTTTTCACTATGTTTGGCACAACAATTAGATTGAAATTGACACTGTAGAAGGTTGTTGCATTATTAACCACTGTAGAATACACATTGTGGCTTGAAGGTTTTGCTAAGGAATTGAAACTTCAAGGTCGAGTTATCACTGTTGAATGTGATAGTCAAAGTAAAATACACATGTCAAAGAACTCAGTCTATCATAAGCGGACCAAGCACATCGATGTGAGATTGCACTCCGTCAGAGGGATAATGCATGGAGAAGTCCAAGTGCTGAAGGTTTCGACATATCACAATATTGCTTATATGATCACCAACATTTTGTCAAGTTGCAGGTTTTTCCACTGTAAGCAGTTGATAAAGCTGCATAAAGAAAGTTAATTTGTTATTTATTACTAGAGTTTGTTCCAAGGTGGAAATTTTGTGAGATATTGGATCGAACTCTATTGGGTCGATGGGTAGCTTTGTAGTTTGATAAGTTCGACAAAGGTTAGCATGCAGTCGAAGGTCTCTCAGATGTTGGTGTCGAAGTAGTGTAGCATCCTTTCGAAGGTCGCTCACATGTTGGTGTCGAAGTAGTGTGTATTATATACGAAGTATGGTCAAGCATGTTGTTTCCGAAAAATGTTAGGATTGTCATCATGTCGAATTAAGTCTAACTGTTATGTCCAATTGTTTAAGTTAACTTGTACACTAAGTTAGCTTGTAATGGGTATTTTCGGGGGGAAAATCCATTAGTTTAGTACGTTAGGCTTATTATAAATAGCATGCTAGTCTCTCATCATTGCATACGGCAAATCCTAATTTAGGGTGAGAGAAGTTATTTGTTATTATGTAACACTTGTAATCTTGTTTTAAAGAGAAAGTAAAAAATAGTAGTTATAAAAAATCCTTGTGTTTCTTCGTGTTCTTCCATCTTTTCTTCCCTATTATTTCTTGATCATAAAGAAACAGTTTATACTTTGTTTCAAAGGAATCCAATTTTACAACAAAATTGATTTTTTTTTTAAAAATCATTTTATCTGTAAAGAATGGAATGATTTTTATAATGTTACATAATTTTGTGTAAAAAAATACAAAAAAATTTCATAAAAGCTTCAAATAAAAATTTGATTTGAATAGTTATTCTTAAAATGTTATTTTATCTATTTCATTTGTTTATTAAAATGTTTTTTGGATATTAAAATTATAAAAAAAATCACTTAAATTTTGAAGTTATTTCAAATATATTTTTATAAAAATCATTTTTAAATTTATTTTTTTAAAAAAAATGTGATTTTTAATATATTTTGGTCTTCAAAAATGCATGTTTATGTTATAGGAAGTCAAACTTAGTGCTTCAATTTAGAAAAAAACTAATATAAAAACTTGTAACATTTTGAAAAACGATTTTGTAAAATCTATTTTAAAAAATACAAAGAAAAATATCTATTTTTGTAAAACTGAAACAAACTAGCCTAATGTTATGTGTAATTTGGTTTGAATTGGATGATTCATATAAAAAATATGATGAAATTCAATGTGGTTTAGTTTAGATTAGTTTTTAAATATTTAAATTATAACTATAAAAAAATTATTCAAAAACAAATATTACTTAATCCTAACCGGCCTTAGATTTTTTCCACCATCTGAGACATTAATTTCCCTCGGACTTTGCAAAAACTCACGTCGAAATTAGAATTTGACCACAAGATAGGTGGTTGAAAAGTTGGTCCAAATATGATCACACATCTGAAAGCTAACACATAAAATTAACAAAATTAATGATTAATTAATCATACGTTGTTCATACCTAAAGGTAAACAGAAAACTAATTCACTCAAATTGTTCTAATTATATAATACAAATACAAATTTGAAAGGAAAAAAATGAATAAAGCCTGGATGTCACTGAAGCTCCAGCGGTTAAAGAGTTTGTTTTCCATCTGGAAAGGATCTGAAACTATGACAAGTTCTTAAACAACTTCAGCCATGGCTACCAAAAAATAAAAAAGCTTCAAAAAGAGTTAGATAAAAAAGTCAAAATAAGAATACATAAGGATAGTGAACAAACTTTAACTATGGCTAGAAAAAAAAACAAAGTTAGTTACCGAAATCAAAAGAGGAATATATGCATCTAAGGAATAAAGTTGGATAAACAATGAAGTTGTTGTCAAGAACGATGTGGCTATATAGGCGACCAAATCAATATGCAGAAGAGTAGAAGTGTTTCAAATCCTAACCATCATGTTCATTGATCAATTTCATCCAAACCCTAGACTGATAATTATTGATGTAGTAAAAAGATGAAGAGCAAGGCTCGGTGGTTAACATGCTTTGGAAAGAATACAAGATTCAGTGATTTCAATGTTCTTCCGGTTAAGGGGAGTGTCTAAGCTATAGAGATTTAATGAGCGAGAAATCTGTTGAATCAAGAGTTTCCAAATGTGAAGCAACTTTACATTCCATGTTTCTCTCTCCGGCGATAGTTCTAGGGTTTTGGAGGAAGGAGACGAAGAAGAGAGAACAAAGCAAAGGATGGGGATCTGCAAGAAAGAGAATGGAATAGAGGGAATAATGTAATTTGAATTCAGTTATGAGAAGTAAAGTCACTTGGCAAAATAAGTAGTTAGGGTTGGTCAATCACAATCTATTTAGTCAATTACAAAAATAGGTAAAGTTTAGTGCAAATAGTAATTGAATAAAAGGGTATATTAGGGAGTTTATAGGTAGTTTCTAAACTTAGTTAGATAGTTGAATCTATGTCATAAAATGATATTGGAAGCAGACATTTCCTCGATGGCTTATGATCTGGTTTTTTCTACTGCAACATGATTGCTCTCAACTTTGTTTATTGAATTATAGAAGATATTCCCTCTTAGTTGGAAAAACCTCCTTACACTACTCTAGTAGTTTTCATCAAATTTCATTTTGTTTTTGTTGCTTTATATATAATTCTTCTTTATTTGTGCGTCATTATCCTCTCCCATATTGATGGGTAGATAATTTCAAGATTGGAATGTTTATCCCTCGACTTTGATCAAAATTAGGATATTTTCTCATTCATGAAAAGTTCATCCATCTATGGTGTACGCCACTAGAATTTATGTTTCTTCTTCATTGTCGAATTGTTTCTCTTACTTTGGCACCTAGAACACTTCACCTCTTTTTTTCTACAGGGGTCCATCTTTATATTACTGATACATTGGCTTTCTTTTTCTTGATTATCAAATCTTGACAATTTTCTTTTTGCAGAAAATTCTCGATTGTGTCCTTTAGGTGCACATAATCCTTTTGTTGTATTCGATTCTCCTGTGGAAATGATATCATCTGGATTTGTCAATTATGGGATACTCCCATATATGTTTAGGAATCTCCATTCGCTCTTCTCAAAATTCAGTAGATGCACTCTTGTAGAATGAGTTCTATAGATATATTAAGGAGTGTAAAATCTTGATACTTAGAAGGGGTAATTTTTTCTAAATTTTCCTTGTCGGACTGGTTATCCTTGTTCCTCTCATATTTGTTCATTCATTTTATGTCACCCCTTGGTTCTTCAATTATTCTCTTTCTTATCTTTGACCATTTTGGACCCTCTTCCATATTTTGTCCTACTTGCTGCCAACATTTCTTCATACTCTATATTTTTTCTAGTGAGTTGGTAAAGGTGTATGGAGCCCTGATCCTGATGTTTTCTATGAACTTTGATTCAGGTTGAAGTCCAAGACTTAGCAGTTATTTTTTCGTCTTGTTATCGACACTTTTAACCAAAGTAGTCTCTCGACCAAACCTATGCATGTATAATTGCAAAGATTTGTCTTTTTTTTTAACCTTATTGAGCCTAAGCTATACATAAATTTTTATTTCCTTCACACCATAAAATCAACGATGAACTGCATGTTCAGTTTTCCCCATGTATCCATGTATTCATTTCTTAGTCTCTGAAAGCATATCATGACGTTGTGCTTCAAGGTGAGAGTGAAAAAATTACACTTCTTTGAACCTATTGCCCCTTTAAAGTTCAAGAGGATATTTACTAGTCCCACATACTTATTTGGATTTGTAGTTTTGTCATATGTACCTCGATGCAACATCTTACGTCTCTTTTTATATAAAAATTCCAGGGTTTTTAAGACCTAAAACATTTGATGCATGACGATCGCCCAAAAGAGGGACAAATGTTAAAAGAATATTTATTATGTGATATATCGGTCATGCTCTAAGCATTTACTTTTATCAAGTGTCCTTCTCAGACATGTCCATTTTTATCATGCGGTTCTATGATCTTTGTAAAGATTATTCTTAAAAAGATAACGATTATGATGATGTTATATTTCAATGATTCTCTTATTCGAAAATGCCTAGTCTTTTTCAAATGTTAGAAGTTTTTAAAGAACTATAAATTTGAATTCAAACATAAATTTTTTTAAAAAAATTAAACTAATCTACTATTTCATTCACCATCCGTTTACATTTGAATAGTTTCTTCTACTCATCTAATGTGAATACAAAATATCCTATTAACATGAAATCCATTCCCCTTGTCTTTGTATCTACTCAAATATTTTCTCCCCTCGGAACTGTTTTGGCGTATTTACATTTTTAGTTACTCTAGTACGCCACCCGTTAGATTACCGACAAAAGTGGTCCCCAAACACAACGTTTATCAAACGGTCACATATTATTCTTATGTACGACACAACACCATATAATAATAGATCATTCAATAAACAAATACTATAATGTTATTCAACTTTATGAGCTCATTCATCTTCATAGAACCAACCACGTAGTTTCTTAGTTGGTCTCTTCGAAATATAACTCACACAACACGTACCTTCAAAACGCGCTACACGCCATATCACTACAAAAATCAACAACAGCAATAATAGATATCATAAAGAGGGTTCGCAAATTCTGTAATGGGAGAAGCACCTTCTTCTTTCTCTTGGCGTAAGATGAAGATGGTGGAATATTATGATGATGAGAATATTAACGAGTGTGATGTTGATGCGGCACAGAAGCTTATGGAACTGAGCGATGAAGAGAAGAAAAATAGAAACATCATTAGAGATGACGACAACAACAAAAAGAGGTTTAGAAGGTCGAGTGAAGATGAAGAAAATAATATAGATCATGAAAAGCATGAGATTGTAATGGCGAAGATACAAGAGATATTTGGAAAAGATGTTGAAGTTTTTCCTATGGTTAAGAAGCAAAGGAGATATCGCTCTCTTGTGAATATTTACATGTCTACAACACCTGTTAATGATACAAGGGTGAGTGCGTAGCAATCAGAACTAAGAATGTAGCTAGTTTTTTTTTTTTTTTAATAATTGTAAAATGTGGCAGTTCAATTTCCCCACAAAAAATGGGTTAGTCCTAAATATTTGTGTTTTCTCATGAAAAATTTGGAAGTTGATGGATATAGTAATTGATTTGATTTTCTAGTCTGAGAACAATCAATCTTATATTGCTTGAAAGTTGAAACGCTTTGTTAGGTCATGTAAAATGGAGGTGTTAGATAATTTATTCAATAGTTAAATGTTTACAATGGTGTATTGAATATGATGTGGATTAATTGATGTTGAAAAGATTTAACATGTTGAATGAAGAGGAGTGGGGATCACATACAATATTTTGCAAAATTTTATTGGTTGTTATGATTTTATTAAACAAAATCATTGTAGTGAGTAAAAATTGAATGAAAACATTGTACATGATCGATGATATTGTTTGTATATTATTTTATTACTTAAACAATCTGGTAAATGTGGGACTTCACTATCCACAAAAAACAAAGGGTTAGTTAGTCCAGATATTTGTCGTAGATATTTGTGTTTTCTCATGAAAAACTGGCTCATCAATCTTATATTGCTTGAAACGCTGCCTTAAGGTAAGGATGATATTGGTTGTGGGATTCAAATTTCAGTATCAACAAGCCTCTCGTGTTATTACTATGTTTGAATTATTATTTTCTGGATCTTTTGCAATCTCTCTATCTTTGTGTATGTGCATGTGAGGTAAAATACCTATTTTTAAAAACTAGAGACTTCAAAGCAGAATTGGAGGAGTAATTGGGGCTATTTTTTATTTTTTTAAAATGTTATTTTTACGACATCTTTTGACTATATCGTAAATACTATTCACAAAGTTTTCATATTATTTTAATTTTTTAATATATTTTTCTCTAAAGTTAATATGGTTAATCAAATATTAAAATTTATTTAATACAGTTTAAATTTTGATTAATATGTACTATGACATAAAAATTTAATATAAGTATAATACACTCTTTCGTTAATAATATATATAAAATTTGTTAATATAATTCATAACTTGGTTAATGGGTTCTCAAACATAAAAAAAAAAAATTGTAAATAAGATTAATTTACGGAGTGTAAAAGGTGCTTAATATATTTATAAATTTGTGACAGAATATGGTTAATATTAATATGGTTAATAGTATGTATTTTATTGGTTAATAAAGTAGTGAAATTGGTTAATGGTTTATAAGAAAAATAATTGATTAATAACATATATTTTTGTGGTTTATACAATTATAAAGTTGTTTATGACACATAAAATAAATTTTAAAAATAAATATTTTTCAAAAAATATTTTTTTATTAAAAAACATTGTTCAACGTATAAATACGATAAATAGTATATATTGTATAATATTTGGTGTCAAATTGTAATGTCAATTTGCATTCATGTTTGTGTATAAGCGTACTCATGAAGAGAACATCCTTAAGGAAAACTAACAAAATCTATAAAAATAGAGTTCAACCCAATTTTTTATTAGGCATTCTCTAATTACAATTGGGGTGAATTTCAACAGAGTAAAGTCATCTAAAGTTAATCTTATATTAGCTAAAGCATATGTATAATGGTTACCCTATCTGTAAATATGAGAGATCAAAAAATCATGGTTCTGAACTTGACGAGGCAGTTGTTCCATCAGTTTCTAAGCTTAGTCTGAATGATGTTAATTGAATCGAAAGCAAGAGTGATCAGTAATGAGTCACACTCGATCCATAAATATTTCCAATTGATGAACACAATCTCCAATGCCAAGATCACTCTCATGGCTTATGCATATAAAGAGTGGAGACACCAAGTTTGATGTAAAATACCTCTTGCACTCACCAAAGTTATTCCTAAAAAAAGACTTTCACATGCAGAAGGACCAGTGCTAACTAAGGCTGAGCCATTAGGATTGCATTTTGTTCATCCGATCTTGGGTGGTTTTCAGATTACCTTTGACGTTTTGGGATAATTAGATCGATGAGTAATGACCTTAAAAGCTTTAAGAATTTCAAAGTCTTGAATGGAGGAGCCCATGACTTCTTTCGTAAGATTTCCCTAAAGTTGCACCTTTGCAGCAATGATGGAGGTGGCATTTTGGTAACACGTATTAATGTTATTGAATCTTGCATTGTTTCTATATAGCGAAATGCAGTTGTAGATCATGACAATAGTGGTAGAAATATTAATCTTGCATTGAGGGCCCCAGCCTTTATTGTATATTTCAAAAGTGGAGATGACATAAGTGAGATCAATGGTGTGCTTCATTATATTTTGGAACCATGTCCAAATTCTTATAGAGAAACTATGAATGGGGAGATGCTTAGTGGATTCCGCTTGGTTGAGACAGAGGCTACACATGGAAAGAAGGTTGCAACCTCTTTTCTTATGGCTCATAGCAGTCAGCATTCAGTGATGGTACAATCTCTAAACCATAAAGGAGTTGGTAGACGGAATAACAATCTTCCAAACAGTCTTAGCCCGGGATTTAGAGTCGTTTTAGGGGTGCAAAAGGCATAAGCATCCGAGAGAGAGAGAGAGAGAGTGGAGCATGCCTGAACTTGTGTGATTTAAGATAAACGGTTCCTTAACATGCTCCAAGGGAATATCAACATTATTTATGTGACTTAACAAGTTAGGATAAAGTTGTTGAATGCACATAGGGAGGCACCACTAGTTGACAATGAAATCACAAATTATTGTCTTGAGATTGTGACGCGCATGATTAGGAATGTTAAGCATGTTAACAAGAGAAACATCATTCCAATCATGAATCAAAACATTAATAGATTTCCCGTCACTAATGAGTTAGGAAGAGTTATCATCACTACTACAAAAAGTATCTTTCTTGACGCCATTTCACTTCGATCAAAGTATCCACTGTTGTAGAATCTATTCAATTAGGCAATTTTCTTTATTTTCAATTTTCAGCCACTTTTCACCATGGTTGGAACTTCCAACTGTGGTGAAAAGTGTCCTCTGGTCATGAGTTCGAATCCTAGCATCTACAGTTTGTTTGTGGATTTCTTAACCCACCCCGTGAAAACCCAAAAATGTCTCTGAAAAATCGAAAATATACTTCCGATACGCACCATATTTTGGAATATTTTGGTGAAAACCGGAAATATATTTCGGGTTCCAAATTTATTCCAAATTTGGTATCACATACCCACTTTATTGAAATATTACATAGAGTTTAAAACCAGAAATATACTTTCGGTTCACACCCAACCATTTTCAACGTGATTTGCATGATATTTTGGTGCTAACCGGAAATATATTTCTGGTTCCAAATTTATTACGAATTTGGTCTCACATACACGCTTTATTGAAATATTACATAGAGTTTAAAACCGAAAATATACTTTTGGTTCACACACCAACCCTTTCAACATGATTTGCATGATATAGGGTGTTAACCAGAAGTTTATTTCCGGTTTCCCGGGGACAAAAATGGAATTCCGCAGGGATGGGTAAGAAGGTCATGGGGTGGATTAAGAAATCCATGTTTTTTTATTTATTTTTAAGTCACTTTTTACCATGGTGTAAATTTCAACCGTGGTGAAAAGGGGTGCATGGTCATGAGTTTGAGTCCTAGCACCCACAATTTTGTTTTTTATTTATTTTTAAGTCACTTTCTATCATGATTGGAACTTCCAACCATGGTGAAAAGTCACTCAGGATCATGGGTTTGAATCCTAACACCTACAGTTTTGTTTTTTTATTTATGTTTAAGCCACTTTTCACAAGGGCTAGAATTCTAATCGTGGGAAAAACTCACATTTTTCCAATATAATGATCTTTGTTCATTCTTTTTGCCATAGACGGTGAAATTTTGGTATAGGAAACACATACAGACAAAAAGTTGTCGTAACAATTGAAGATGTTACGGCATATGTTACAACATCTTGTGCCAGACCAGATCAATCAAGTTGAACATGGTACATAAAATAAAATTTCAAAATTATAAATAACACAATTTCAATCACAATTGTTTGAAGAAAAAATAAAAACGACTTTGGTTTCCCATCCGACAAAAGTTGGCTTATAACACTCTAGAAACTCTTCTACAAATTGCTTCATTTTCCTGCAAATCGTAGTAGGTTTTATTTTATCCTCTTGTTAAAAATAAATATTGCAGTATAGTTTCATCTTGCAAATCACATCAAAATTGCAGAAAGAATCATAGTGAAATTTGCAGACAAATGAAAAAAAGTCACACCTCAACCATGTCGAACCTGATATCACCAAACTCGTTGTCGGAAACGCGCGGCCACCACTGATCTACCACCAGAAAATAACAGCTTTGAAAAACCGATGAAAATGTCAGATTCGCAGTTAACGCCGGAAACCCCAAAATCTCCGTCATATCACTGATGGGTAAATTCTGTAAGTGCACGGAAATATCGAAGTAATATAAAAGATTTTCGAACCACAGAGACCAATGTCAACCTACTGTAACCTATCGTTTCTTTGTAAAGCTAAGGTTAATGAATAATTGGATTTTGGGGGAAACTAAGAACTAAAACTAAAAATGACTTTAGAAAATATAATAAAGAGAGACCGGAATATGGTTTCCGTGTTCCTGAAGGACTTATAGAAAACAGGTACTAATTACGACTATAACTTAGTTCTGTAGAATATACCAACTTAAAGACTTCGCCTCACGCTCTCGCTGTATTAACTAAAGTCATGCTTCCTAATCCCAAGATTTTTCTCTCACTCGTCCGGTAACTAAGAAATATATTTTGAAAGCCAGTAATATCCTAAACGCATCTAAAGCGTTCTCGTTGTATTTAGGTTTGTTGCCTAATTTCCACTATCTGGTTCGATTCCCACGCTCTTGCAGTGTCGGCTCTAACCTTAATTGATTTCTCACTCTCGTGACAAAATCATGTTAAATAACCTCTCACTCTCGTGACAAATCTATTTAAATTAGCCTTGGAAATTAAAACCAAAACAGAATTCTAATCATAAATTCGCACCTATTATTTTCTATCGAGTCTCGTTGGTAACAACGGTCCTCATACACCAGACTCAAGAACATTTAGCTGGACATGTTACTAATTAAAAACGCATAAATAATTGTTGTTACGATAAGAAATGACATGGCAATTAAATTTGACAAACAAAATAATAATAAAAATTAATGCGATAAAAGGAATAACAATGATAATAATAAAAATAAAGCGGTAAAATGAAGAACCTGTAAATGCAGAAAATGGAAACTGAAATTGTAATATAATGGCTTACTTAAATTCGAAATGTAAGTTAATGCAGAAATAAATCCTAGGACTATATTAGGAATAGTCCCCGGTGTGGAGAACTATTTCGTCTACATTGTGAATAAAAACTGCCTAAGAACTATGAATTAAAATCTAGATCGAAGAAGAAGAGAGTGTGAGCCTTTGCCGTCAAATAAACGATTTATATAGTTTCTTCTGGAGAAAAACTAGGAGGCATGGTTGAATATTCATTCTTCACTTTAACCAAAATAATAGGAACTTTCGTGGCTTCCGTAATGGACTTAGAGTGTGGAGAAAAATTAGGAAGTAGTTGGTTCATAGAGAGAGTTTTTCGGGAGACTTGGCTAATGAAAGAATATAGGAGCTTCATGTAACCTTCTGTCGTTCGCTTTTGGGCCATGACGGTCGTCATGGAGGGTGTGGCGACCGTTACAAGCTTGCTTGTAGAGAATATCTCGCCTTATAATGTGTGGCGACCGTTATGGCTTGGCGTGAGAAGGATGTGATGACCGTCACACCTTGTACGGCTAATGAGAAGTCTTCATGGGTGGGGCTTTGCGTGCTTGGCGCATTCCTTTTCTTCATGCTTTCACCTCTTATTTTTCTATCACACCCCATGCTTATTTATTTTACTCTTTTTGTGGATTTTAAGCTTGATTCTTCTCCATTTTTGCGACTTTCTTCATACATGTCTTGTAAATAGTAAATACCTTAAAACATAGAAAATACCAACATAATACGAATATAAAGCAACATAATTAAGACAAAATAAAGATATAATCTTTGTAAATCAAGCCAAATATGTGATACATTTTCGTGTTATCAATCACATATTTTGGTTCCTATCTTGTTTATTCTTCTTGATGTCACATAATATCTCCAAAGGTCTAGCCATGTAGATTAATGATAAGGACCGTTTTCAAATTTGAAAGAAACGGTTGTAAATTAATGACAAGAAGAAAAAAATAAACTGTAGTAGAAGGTTGGAAGAAGAAAGAAATGGGAAAGGTTTAGAGGCGGAAGGGTGGAAAACCAAACACGTAATTTTCTTTAACTGCCCAATAAAGAGAAAATCTTTCATACAATTTATGATGATTGCACCAATTCAGCCACGTGGCAAAAATATTTGCGAAGGAGAAGGACGCATTTTCTTGTATGAAAGTTTTTTTTTATAAATTATAATTATTGAGTTTTGAAACAACAAAATAGGTTGTTTAATGCTAAACCCATCCACGTGGAAGATTATGAAATAAAAAGGGTAATTAGGGGTTTTAAAGAACACCTAATTTTCTTATATGATAGATTGTACGCAGGCATGTTGGAATAATGGGTTGGTTGTTGTTTTAATTCTTTGAAAATAAAAAGTTGTCACAAGTAGGACTTCCTACTAATAGGGCACGCACCTAACCACCAGGCCAAGACCTTTGATTATTCTTGCAATGAATGATTTTATATTTAAAATCTTGATTAGGTTAGAATGATTAATAAAATGAATTATATAAATATGTTTTCGACGCAGTCGGAAGCGTTAGAAAGATAATTGAGAGAACTATAATATATAGAGATTTATTTATGTTATTCTACTATAGATTTTTCTTAGTCCGATTAACCCCATCATAGAATAATTGGACGAATACTTATTATGTAGTGTGAAAGTATAATGAGTTAGAATAAGGCGAGTTATGTGAGGACTTTTCCTAGTGTTTGTTGCGACATATTATGCTAATATGTGTGATTCTTGCATATGTGATTCTTGAATAAGGATTATAAAAATGAGTCGATTCCTTGTCTCCACCATAAGACGGAAATTATACCTCCAATTATCATGAGAATAAAATTGTTGGAAAAAGAATGTAGTGCCTCATCAAATGATGAGAAGAAAACATGGAATTCTATGTGTATTGTGTGTATTGGTTATGAATTGTTGTTGTTTTTTATGTGATGCATTTCATAATCGATGCTTGAATTGTTGTTGTGCTAACTCTGTAAAATGCATTCCATGAATCATAATATGTCTTGTTGATTATATTGAATGCATCACAACATGAATAAAAATTATGAGTGAGGTAACCTAAGAGAATACTAGAAAAATGAATTAGAAAAATAACTTAGGTTATGAAATGGCTTAAACAGTGATGATTGGACGTGATTGTACCGCGGTGTGTACAACGGACAAGTAGTCGCACTAATGATGATTAAACATGTTTTGTATGGAACAAGTGTGTGTATGTAATAAATAAATCATGTTATGATGACATTAGAATTGATGGCAATGATTTATGATAGTAATCACGAATATATGAGAACCTAATCACGTAATTGAAGTTTTCCCTTCATTGTACGACATCCCAACTGAGATTCTTATGTATAGTGGGGTTGGGATGTAGGTACCATGATTCGCACCTCATAAATGATTCGAGCCTATAGAAGAAGTTGTCTCATAAGTGGATTCGAGTCCAATAGGACGTGGACACCTAAGTGGATTCGAGTCCCATACAATGAAAGATACTCAAAGTAGATTCAAGTCTCATACAAGTGACGGTTTCTAAAATGGGTTTGAATACATGACACAAACATTGGGAGAGACTAACCGTAAGCCTCTTCTAAACATTCTCCAAATATGTTGAGTAAGAAGGAACTGGGGGACTCAAAAAAATAATTGGGATGAGGACGGTTACTCAAATTGCTTATAACTCATACCTCATTTTTAACAAATAATTGGAATGAGAATGGATGCTCAAATTGTTTATAACTTATCTCATTTTGAACAAGTCTCATCCGAAATTTCCGTAGCAAGCAAATACTATGCACTTGTACTTAAAAAAATGAATTGCCAATATCCTAAAAACTTCAAAACGTTTTAAGTCAACCGAAATGGTAAATTTTACATTACACAAACATGATGAAATAGAAAGGCACCATTGTTAAATATATCAATACAGAATAAAAATGGGACCAAAATATCACCCATCTTCTGGACATTACAATTTCTGTAATCATACTTCTAAAATAATTTTTGAATCAAAAACTATAAAACCAGATCATGATTTATAAAAACTAAGCCACAAAATTGCACTCATTGTATCTTTTGAGAGGCCTGTACCCATCTTCAAGATTCCCCGTTAAACTTAGCTTCATATAAATGTGGTTGCTGCAAGACAAATAACTCTTAAAAATATAGATATAGAGGATAAGTTTGCAACATAACATCAGAGATTGTGGAACTTGATAAAAAAGAGAGAAGGAAAACACAAATTGATCAGAATGATATGCTGGTACATGGTAGTGTGAATATTAGTCTCTTATTTTAAGTAAGATTCTACAGGTAAATATATAATATTAATAAAATTATGATTCCTGAGAAGCCACCAGAGAACTCAAAGATTAGAACATTACCATGAAGATAGCTGTAATCAACCTGCGTGCAAACCATCTCATGTGCATTGCCCGTTGTGCAGCACTTGATGCTTCCACTGAGTCAAACTGCAAGTACACAAAACCTGCACTTCTTCTGTACAGAAACAGAACTAGTTAAAGAATTGCATCACATAATATGTGGAAACTGAAAACGTGAAAAACATACAGTAAAGGTAAACATGACGGATAATGAGTGGTACACATTTATTAACTTACTTGTCGACATAAATATGCTTCACTCGGCCATACTTAGAACACTCTTCCTCAACATCCTCTTTAATGTCTATATCAAAATCTGGTTCGGTCTGCAATGTAATATTTTTCATCAGTACTTGTGTGAAATATCACATGGTAATGGTGGGAAGTAGGTAATCAGTTCATCACAAACCTCGGTGCTTGGATCAAACATATTCTTCAATAATAAACACTCGCTGGGGATTCCTACTGGTTCTACCACGGGGGTAGGCATAACTTGTGTTGGTAGACCGGAGGCAGGTATAACACCTGGATTACCAATAGGCATGCTAAAAGCCTGCTGAACAGGAACCGACCCATTCACAATTGGCACACCGATGCTGCAGTTTGGAAATGTGTGAAAAACAGTAAACAGATTCACAAAAAATATAAGAGGAAAATATTATACAAACCTTGTGGGAATGTCAGCACCAGCCAACCTTTGCATAAGCAATGCTCTTGAGTGAGCATTTAAAGTCTGCATAGAAAATATAGATTAGTATTTAAACTGTAATGAAGGAAACTGTTCCTTTGCTTGTTCAAAAAAAAACTATAAAGGAAAAAACTTATTATAATTCAACAAAAAACAATAGTTTTTTTACTAGATGGATAATGTTGTTAATTGTTATTATTGGAAAGGGAAAAAAAATAAAGCCAAAAGAAAGGAGCAACAGAAGTGAGTGTGGTGAAAAAAATCCTGGACAGTAAAACTAACAACCTATTATGTTTCAAAAACAATGTGTCCATTTCTTGTATTCTATTGTAATAACAAATACTTTGTTATCACATTGATTTCTGTTTTCATGCATTTTTACAGGAAACATTGAAAGCATCTGTTTCGTTGTTTCCAATTTAAGTCTTTGAAAACAGAAAACAGTGTTGTATTTTAATAATTAAAAGAGAAAAATAGCTATAAACCAACATTTTATCAAGAAAAAAAGTTCCTTAGATATTTGCTTGTAGCCTAGGTGCAAATCCTCAAACACTAAAGTTTTAAAGAACCTATCTATCAAACAGTAATAATCCTGTCATCAACCTGTATACTTTTCATATCTAGAACTGTTATACATAAATAAAAGTATAACAGTCTGATTTCACATCAAACTTCATGCCATTCAGGTTTATAACAACAACAACAACAACCAAGTCTTATCCCACTAAGTGGGGTCGGCTACATGGATCAACTTGCGTCATTCAGGTTTATAACAATCTGAAAAAATAATCACCCGTATAAACTTTAGTAACATCAAATAAAATCAAGTAAATTTGTAATAGTGTAATGAGATATGGATTTCAATTACAAACTCATTGCAATCAACTATTTAACATTCAAAGTTACAAGTACCAATCTGAAAAAATAATCACCCATATTATAACTTTAGTAACATCAAATCAAATAAGGTAAATTTGTAATAGTGTAATGAGATATGGATTTCAATGACAAACTTATCACAACCAATTATTTAATACTCAAAGTAACAAGTAACAATCTGAAAAAATAATCACCCGTATAAACTCTAGTAACATCGAATCAAAAAAGATAAATTTGTAATAGTGTAATGAGATATGACCAGTTTTTTAATATTTTAAGAAATAAGTGAAAACTTACCAATCCACCTTCATCATCATCAAAGTCTGCGGATTTTGCAGTTGTATCTTGACTTCCAACATGATCTGTAACAGATGAAACCTGAGATTGATGAACATCAGTAACGAACAAATAAGTTAGCAAATGATTGTCAACAAAATTGAAAGCATTCAAGTGAAAAAATCAGGCCAACAGAAATATCTCTACCTTTATAGTCCTGCCAGCAATCTCCAATTTTCCATTCAAACTCTGAGCTGCCTTGGCATGTTCAAGATGGGCAAACTGTCCAATGAATGCAACTTAGATATTTAGTGATAAATAAAAAGTATTACCAGAAGCAATATTTCTAAAGACCAAGTGTTGGAAACAAACCTGAACAAACCCAAAACCCTTGCAGTGTCCTGTTTCCATGTCAAGAGGTAGTTGTACAACCTCAATCTGACCAAATGGCTCAAAAATCTAAAAAGAATAAAGTAAGGTGTCAAATGATGATAAACTACCACAATGAGATTCTAATTTATAAAAGCCTACCAAGAATATTAGACCCAATTTAAAGAAATCAAATTTACTGGTTTCCAGGGACATAAATTTAGTTAAACTATTGCCATTCAATAAAAGCCCCAGCATTAACATTGCAGATAAAGGATGCAGATGCCCTGTGTAAATAAATAAATATGGAAGTATGCCAATCATCAGTATTCTCGCCACAACAGCTAATGGAACAGCAAAAGAACAAAACAAACACACAAATACCTCTCGCAGATTAGCCTCGGTCATGTTGAAATGAAGATTCCCCACATACAATTTTCTGTCCACTGCTCCATATGGTCCTACTACACCAGCAGCTCCACTGGAAGCATTAGACTGAACAAGATTTTTTTCAGCTTCAGAAGGTTTCACCATTACAGGTTGCCCAAGAAGTAGCTGGCCGGAGATAGCAATTGCCATTGGCACTGACATTGCATCATAAAATTCAATATACCTGCAGCCTCATCAACAACTTGCATCAAGTTTTAAACACTAAGAAACAAACAATCGCAATCAAAGCTTACAAAGAATACAGCAAAGAGATGTAGGGAAACAAAAACTATAGTGCAGACAGCTCAAGCTGAGTTTGAATCATCTGACTCAACTCATGTAAAGGAAATTTAGTCTGTCATAATAAAAATGTAAAATTAAAGCATAAACAATTATCAAATTAACAAACCATATAGAATAGAGAACACCATATAAGAACAGAAATAGGGAACCACGTAGATAAGGAGGATTAGTAGTGGTGCTTTGTATCCGTTGTTAAAGTATGTTTGTGTGTGTGTGTGTGAGTGCAGAGCGCGCAAATAAACACCAATAAAAGATCCCAACTTAAAAGTGAATGATGGCCTAAGTACTAGGACAGTAACCCACCTACTAGTTAGATGATACTAACAGTCAAACAGAACCAAATATAAGAGCGTCTCACCACCAAGACAACAATAAAAATTCTTCCCAGCAAAAACTAAAGGAGAAGAACATAGAGAGCAAGATGTAAAATAAGGGAACTTCTTGTGTATCAACCATGAAAAGCCCCATGACCAATGGGACTGACTTCTAATTCATTAAAGGGAACACTTAAAAAGGGTTATATTATAAGTATACAAATGAAATTCATTGTATGCCACTTAGAGGAAAAATATTTTAGACTAGGAATTCCCACCATGCCTTGACATTATGGCATGGCTAAGCCATTTAAAAATACAGTCAAACAAACATGAGTCTTAGAAGTTAAAATTCAAATGCAACAAGAGTTCGTTCGTATAAAGAGTTTGTTTGATCATTTAGGACATACCCAACTCCTTTAGATCGTCTTGAGTTCCGATCCATGATTAGACGGACATCTCTCACCTGAAAATAACAAACAGAAAATTAACAAAAGGAGGAAGTATCCTGTATAGAGGCAGATGTAAGCATTCCCCATAAAGCATGCAAACACCCAGTTTATGGGTACGTGGCTATCTAAATATCATGATGTAACCACTTATTCACTCAAACAAATAAACAGAATATTCATACACAACAAAGTAGCAGCCCTACTTAAAACTGAAAGCAGTGGACAATATATTTCAGGAGAAACCAAGTGCTCAGAGTAACATATATTCATTATACATGGCTGCCCTACTTAAAAGTTAAAACTGAAAGTAGTTGACTATTTCGGGAGAAACCAAGTGCAAAGAGTGACATATATTCGTTATACATGTAAGATGTGTTTGTTCTATCATATATAATTGTTGTCACTCATCATAATTGAGGAACATCAATAATGGTGATAAGCTGTCATATGTCAAAAGCAACTAACCTTGCCAGCTTTTGAGAAGAACTCGTATACATCTCTCTCTGTTGCTTTTAAAGGCATCTGTGAACACCAAAGAACGGGAAATCATAAGGAAAAATTTGACGAATATCCCAATAGCTCAGACTTAAAACAAACGAAAATGGAGGCAATCAATCAACCTGGTAGGCAAAAACAGTCCTCTGATCCCTTTCTGGGTCTGCTTCAGGTTCCACGTTATCTTTCTTATCCCTGAATCTCCTGTAAGTAAAATTAAAATAAAGCTGTAAGAAAATATATAGAAGCCCACATCATACTAGTTTAATCTGGCATTCAGATGATATAATTTGTTCAATGAATCAATGTATGATTGTCCGTATAGAGTCCATATTGGCACCCAATCTTCAGAGGGGGTAACGATTCAAAATGTTAAGCACACATTATTCCAATATATTTTGCTAGCATAAGAACCTTCATAACAGCACATAATAATAGCATACCTGCCAGTACTCTGGTCAGGACTTTTTGGGTGTATTTTTCTTTGTATAACTTAGCCAAAACTGCAGTAAGGATCACATTATAACACTGTCGTAGCATTTCAACCCATTCACAATAAATCAATGATATAATACCTCATAAACTTGAACCCAGGGTATCCTACTATCCCCGGCTGGGAGCCAGGACTAATCCCTCTGAGAGGTACTGAGATCCATTAATGATATTTCAATACCTTAAAACATTTGAACCAAACAGCATATAATTAATGGCGTAATACCTATAGTTTAGCATCACATTTCAACCTCTCATTTCATGTAAATAAAAAATGATTGCATATAACACCAACAGCATAAATAATAGGGACATTGTTATCCATTCCAACATAAACAAAACATTGTATATAAATAGCAAACACAAAAATAATAGCATAAAACTGAATTCGAAAAAATCCGAAAGGAATGTGAAATTTTGATTGTTACCTGCCATCTCTATTTTCAAAATCCCGCTCTCTGTCTACTCTTTCTCCTCTATCCCTCTCAGGACGACTCATACTCCTCCTAGGTCTATCTTTCTCCTCCTTTTCTCTCTCCCGTTCCTTCTCTCTCTCCCTCTCTCTTCTCTCCCGTTCCTTCTCCCTTTCCTTATCCCTCCTCTCCCTCTCCTTTTCCCTCTCTCTATCCCTATCCTTATCCTTCTCTCTATCTCTGTCTCGACTACCTTTCTCTCCGTCCCTCTCCCTCTCTTTCTCTCTACTACCTTTCTCTCCATCCCTATCCCTCTCCCTCTCCCTCTCCCTATGGCGGCCGGAAGATCGTTCACGGTCACGATCTTTCTCTCTATCTCTATCGCGATCTTTTTTGGAACCATTCTCGTCTTCGCCGCGAGACCTTTTGGTCCGCCGATCTTCGCCGTTGAGATCGTCGTCAACGTCGCGCTTCCGGTAAGTCCTCTCGGATTTAACGTCGGCGGAGTCGATTTTCTTCTTTCTGGAAGAATCTTTGTCTTCCTGCAGCTCCTCCACCGTCTTCTCCAAGTAGTCGTACTCGTCGAAGTCCATTGCTAGCTACCTTGCGATTTCGTGAAGCTTTTTGGTGCCGGTGTCAACTGTGATGTGAAATTCTAGGGTTTTAGGATATTAGGTTATTTTTATGAAAATCGCTATATAAGTGTTATGTTTTTTAAATATTTATTAATATAATGAAAAATTAAGTATGTCACTTCAACAAATATATAAATTTGTATTACAATTTTAAAATATTTATAATTTTATTAGTATCTATTAGATTTTAATTACACTTTATAAATATTTTTCAACTTCATTGAAAATAGATATTACATGGAGAATGAATTCTATGAGCATGTATTCCGAACACATTTTAATATACACTCTTCATAAATTTTAGTAAATTATTGAATATCCTTTATCTAATATTTACAATTTCATGAAAACTTCAATTATATGAGAAACCTCCCTTACATCATTTTCTTAAAAAAATCATCCCAAACACCAAAATTCATCATAGATAAAACCAATTTTTTTTTTACCGATTCCAAAATATTTAAGTATATCATAGACTTGTGTGCTCCGACACGGGTGAAAAATTCAGTTTTATATAGAATCAAACTATTACAATAAATAATATAATTATATAAAATATAGTGGTAAATTCGACAAAAGATGTATTTTGATATATATGTGAACTTAAATTGAATTAAATAATTGCAAAATAAATAATAATTAAATCAACACAATTGTATTAAATAATATAAAAAAACTTGTGACATGGAGAAAGAAGAAATTTGACATATAAAAATAAAAATTTTGTCTTCAAATAAAAACAATAATTTAATAGTGACCTGTAAAATAAAAAATTAATTATATAAATAACTATGTAATATTATTAAATATAAAATGAGTGATTTAATTATATATAAATAATAATCTTAAAAATTCAATTATATTAAATTACTATATAAAAAAATTACATGTGAGTTGAAAAAAATATGAATTTTTAACAAATACAATTGCAAATTTTTAATATAATGATTGATTGAGGATTTTATCTCCTAAATTAAAATTAGGATTGATTAAATTAAAATAAATATTATGTTGATATTGATTCATGATAATTAATAATATTAATTTTATTAATTAAAAAAATCACGATTAATTTAGTTATATAATTTTGTATAAATTCAATTGGTCATAAACAACTATTATTCTTTTCATTAATACTAAACATAACTCTTAATTGAATATCTCATAATCAAATTTTTTATTTGATAGTCTTAATCAAATAAATAGTATACAATAAAAACAATATATACATGTTCTAATGAATTCAAATATACTTTAATATATACATATGTACAATAAAATAAAATATATTAAAATAAATTCAAAGATTGACTATATTTAATTGGAAAGAAAACCATTTATATATTTTGTTAAAGTTATTTTAATTATTTAAATTTTGTTTTTATATTTATCAATTTTATGAATCAAAAATCTTAGCATTAAATTGGAATTAACACTTTTACATTTTGATTTTTTTACGTGTAAGAAAATTTTGTTTTTTAGGATTAAAAATCTAGTATTAAATTGTAATAAACGCTTTTAAATTGGAATAAATGTATATATTGTTTCTAAAACATTTGATTATGAGATATTGAATTAAGAAACCAAACAAACTTTACTACCATACTAAAAATAGGAAACCAAACAAACTGAATTACAACACTTGACAAAAACAAATGCATCAATAAAAAGAAAATTAAGGGAAAACACTCCTAACATCAGAGTTCTTAATTTCGGATAGCGGAGCGGAGCGGCCGATCCTGAGAATGAGAAAAGTGGGAATAGTGGGATCTCGGATAGCAGGACAACTTTTTGTATACTAATAATTACATAATAATCTATAAAATATATGTTATGTAATACTAAATTAATTTCACAACACTTATAAAATACTTATAAAATCTAATGTCAAATAAAGAACAATGCTTAATCAAGACTCAAAACATAAAGATTCAAAACATAAAGGTTCAAATGTCAAACAAAGAACAATGTTTAATCAAGACTCAAAACATAAAGATTCAAAACATAAAGATTCAAATTCAAACTTAGTACTATCATATGAAAATACAAACAAACATAGAAATCATATAGCATCATCAAAAAATTCCTCTTCATCTTCTTCTTCTTCAGTACCATTGTTGCTCTTGGTGCAATTGTTGCTCTTGGTGTCGTTGTTGCTTTAGAAGTACTTCCAACTTCATTTTGCCTTGTTGTCCTCCTAGTGTAGATTATAGGCTCATTAGCCCCACTAGCATCGGCAACTTGACTCCAAGTTAAATCATCATTTGGATGAACCAAGTCTTCACCATCATCTCCTACCTTTTCCATCTCTTCCACCAACCATTCGGTGTGAAAATTAATTTCGTTGAATTCCATAGATTTTATCCCGAATTTCAAACCTCTCTACCAAAGCTTGATTATACTCGATAAACACCAAGTCTTGCAATCTTTGATGTTCCAATTTATTTCTCTTCTTGGAATGAATCTAAACTACAATAATTTGAAGTATTAATTTAATAATACTTGCATGTAAGATACTTTAAAATCCTAGTAAAAAATTAATACTCACATGCTCAAAGATGCTCCAATTACGCTCACATCCGGAAGCACTGCAACTCAAACTCAACACTTTAACAGCCAACAATTGCAACTCCGGAGTTTCGGCTCCATAAGACTTCCACCACCCAGCTGCAAGTAATTGTAAAAAATCATTGCATACACATAACACAAAGTGTATCACATGTAATTTAGCAAAAAATCATTCCATCTTACCTGGAGCTAATGTCGACCTTTGTCTAATTGCCGCTTTTATACCAAAGAGACTCGTAGCACCCCTGTATTGTGACAATTGTTCTAAAATCAAATCTTCCACTGCATAACTTTCACTAAGTGTCTCAATGCACTTACGGAGGCCTCTCACCAATCTACCATTTTTCTCAATTTCTGGTTTAGAATAATAATATTATGGATTGAGATAGTGACCTGCAGAATGTAGCGGATGATGAAGTTGACACTCCTATCTTTTATCAATAATTTCAAATACGACCTTGTACTTGCTTGAATTTGAACTAAAAGCTTTCTCAATTGATTCTTTTGCTACTCCCATTGCGGGTTTCCGTTCATTATCAACCATTCTTAGCACATCTACAAGAGGCGCCATGCACTTAAGAGTGTAGAGAACATCATTCCCAAATAAAGTCGTAAGTATAGTAGTGGTTGCACTTTCTCCTTTGGCATCTTTGACACACTTGGAAGTCATCCATTCTTCACAAAGAAACAAATCTCTAAGCTTGCCTTTTAGTTCTTGCATCCTTTGTAGATAAAGGAAATGGGTAGCAAACCTTATCACTCCTTGTCTAATCAATTCAACATTGCCAGTAGTATTTCTCATTAGATTTAAAGCAAAATTATGGTTATAAATGTATCCCACAACCTTAACCCCTTTTTGTATAACTTTTTTAACCTTTGGAATTTTGCCTATGTCTTCTAACATAAGGTATATACAATGGGCAGCACATGGAGTCCAAAACATGTGTGGCCTCTTCAAACACAATATTTTACCCGCCGCTACATAATTACTTCCATTATCGGTAATCAATTGAACAACATTTTTTCACTCATTTCCTCAATAAAAGTGTCCAACAATTCGGCTAGCTTTTTTCCCGTCTTGGCATAGTCTAATGCATCAACACTTCTCACAAACATGGTCCCCTAGGACAATTGACAAAGAAATTAATCAATGTTCTACCTTTTTTATCCGTCCAACCATCCGACATAATTGAACATCCATATTTATTCCTTTGCACCTCATGGTTTTTCAACAAACCTTTTGTATATTCCAATTCACTCTGAAGAATTGGAACATTGAGTTCATGATAACTTAGTGGTTTCAAATGAGGACCATAACTTCCAACGACTTCCAACATCAACTTAAAAGCTCTTGCATGTGCTACGTTAAAAGCAACCCCACACGTATAAAAAAGCGACCAATATATTGAATGGTTTTTACCCTTATTTATCACACGCATCGTTGATGCTTGTATCCTTACTCTTCTTATACACCAAATCCAACGGTCTTTTAGTCTTCTTAACAGCAATTGAAGAGCTCTCACTCTCCGTAATCCTCTTTCTGGTTTGAATTCTACGTATTTCCTCAATATCAATTATATCATCTGCATCCAATTGCACCGAAATCTCTTGTATTTCTTTCTTAATTCTCTCTTTATCAAGCATGTCAGCACGTAATATAGCCTTAACATCGTCGGGTGTTTTCGTGCAAGAAATTACATCACCGGTAATTGCTAATTGATGTCTTTTGGCTCTACTTATTTCCCACTGCTGGTTAAATTGCAAAAATCATATGTCACCTTCTTCCTATCATTCAAATTCTTCAAGTGATTGTATTTCTATCCTATGTCCTTACTATTGGTTGGTTTGAATGTTGGAGCACATGACGCTACTGACGGTGTCGACGAAGAAGCTGCCATATTTTTCTAGGATAGAAAGAAAAAAGTAGAAATAAAACTATTTCAAGTTTTCAACACAGTAGATAGAAACAAACAGAACTAGAATAAAAGAAGAAGAAGTTAAAACAATAGAAATATAGCAGTAAAAACATAAGTATTAAGTACCTTGCTGAGAGTGAAAAAAAGAAGTGGTAACAGAGCTTTTATTTCCGGTGACGAGAAACGACAAAGAGAGAAGCTGGAAACGTGACGGCGGAGAGAAACGGGAAGAGAGAAAGTTGAGACTTGAGACCGATGAGAAGCGGCGTAGAGAAGAAGAAGAAGAAGATGAGTAGGGCAAGGCGTTGAGATTTATCTAATTCAGCAACTTCTTCGTGGCATAATAAGATGAGACATCTTCTTTCAGAATGGTAAAAACATCAGCTTCGAAGATGGTCTTATTAACTTGCTGAAGAAGTTGGTCATAAGAACTAACAGAATCACCATCCTTTGTCTGACTTAAACCCTCAGACTGGCTTCTTCCAGAAGGAGAACCCCTTTGTGCTAACATTAATTTCACATATTTTAAAGGGTTGGTTCTTTTTAATTCTCCTTTTGTTCCTTAGTTAAGAATGAAGAATCTTGGCTTTTTGCTTGGAAGATTCCAGCAGGGGTAGGAATCTTTGTTACTCTCTCTATTTCTTCCTGCACCACTTCTTCTTCCTCATCACCGTCTGCGAAATAGTGGCTTATGGTGTTAGCTTCGCTTTCTTCTTCTGATTGATCAGCAAAGCGAACTCTTTTGAGTGAAGAGTCACTATGGACGTCATCAACAGGAGTTTCGAGTTTAGCACCCATTTTGCCAATCGGTGGAATTTCTCTCGAATGAGGAGAGGTTTCTTGTTGCTCTGGAACTTCGATAGTGCCAGTTGGTGGTGCAGTAGTTAAAGAGCCTTTATTCAAGGCAACCCCACTAGAGTCCCCTTGTGGTGAAGAAGTGGTAGGATTTGGACCTTGGCCTTGAGGGGCAGAGAGATCAGAGGAGATGACTTGAAAACTCTGCATATGAAATGAATAATTAGCATAAAGAGATTCATATAGACATGATTTCGAATCTGGTGAGTAAACTTACTTTTAGATTGTCAGAAGAAACATTGTTGTCAATGTGTTATGAGATCACATTCTTTGAAGTTTGTGGTTTTGGAGTGGCTTTAGATTTGAGTTTGGGAGCACTTGTTTTTATTTCGCTAACAGGTTGACTGGTAGGCTGGGAACTTTCGCCAGAGTTTTTGGATTTCTTCTTTTTTTTCTTGATTGATCTAAGAGGAGAAAGGTCAATGTCTCTACTCTTCTCTGATTCATCATCAGAAGCAACATCCTCATGTCTTCGTTTTTTGGGAGACTTAGGGGGAAGTCCACTTGCCTGGATAAACAAGAAAAGATAGTGAATAAAAAATCAAAAGAACCTTCTAAAGACGAAAGAAAAACAAGGTAGTACCTTTTTTGTTGTCTTCTTTTTTAGGGTATCATCTCGATCAGGGGTAAGACTATCAGTAATCACAATTGGTTGTTTCGATGTGGTGGTTGAACTTGTTTTTGGGACAGCGTTTTATTTTTTCAGAGTTTTTATATCAACAGCTAAAAAGAAATCATAAGGCAATTAAAACAAAATATAAAATAAGAAAGGATAAGGGAATTTCGAATTTCTTTGGTTCCACACCTTCGCGATGTTGAGATGTAATAGACATTGCTGATAAGTCATAGCGAAGGTGCCCTCTGAAACTGTCCAAATCACACTTAGCCCACACTACCTTCTGGGCAGGTTTTTTGGCATCATTTTCATATTTATGAAGAGTGTTTCCATAAACGAACCACAATGGGTATGGAGGAAAAAAGGCCAAAGCCAGCGCTGAAGTAGGCAGGTTGGGAAACCTTGGTGGTTGATTTTTAAAAGCCCACCCGTACCTCCTTTCAAGTTTTACATAAGGGGGAAATTTAATTTTCGAAAGGTTTTTGTTAAATTTTTCCTCCAAAGTTTGTGTTGCTTCAAAAACAGTTCGATGCAGGTTTGTGGGATTATAGACAGTTTCGAAGTATTTTTGGAACACCTGAATTTCTTTGGTATGAGTAAATCTACCTTTTTTTTATGTGTGTCCTACACAAGAGAAAAGGCTGTCATCAGATGTTGTTGAATTTGAAGAGTGCTAAACATATTTTTTGAATAATGAGCAATCCACCAATTATAGAAATCTCTGGTCATGTAAAAGGGAGGTTCGAAGGAGATCAATGTAAAGTCAGCAAAGCCAGCATAACGTTCCTGGCGAATTGCAACTTCTTTGAAAGCATAGGGCACTCCTGCGATGCGTATCTCCCTTTTCTTATTAAAAAGTGGCTCAGGTAAAATTTGGCATAGTCCGAATTGACGGGCTACGAAGTTGGATTGATAAGTGTTATACCCCAATATTTTCCCTCCCACTTCTCAAGACAATTCACATCTCAATTCTCAAGGATTTTACAAGGGTTGACCAGACAAACCCCTCCTAAGCAATCAATCCAAGCTAGGGTTTTGCTATTCTCAAGTCAATATGGACTTCTAATGCTTCAAGTGGTCATCATACCTCATCCTATGTTCCAAGGAATCACTATGTCAAGTTTCAAGCCTTACAAGTCAAATTTGCTCATCCAATTGCTCAGATAGCTGAAGATCAACTGTATTGGACAAAAAGTCAATTGTGGTCAACATACAGTCAAAATTCATAATTTTTGGTCAACATCAATATTTTGAACTGATATTCATCATTTGATCAAGAGTTGATCATAATTCATCAAGAAAAGTCAAGATCTGATCAAAAGTCAAAGTTTCCAAATTAGGGCTTCTCTAGACAAAAGTCAACAGAATTTTGACCAAGCATAACTTTCACACACTTTATTAGAAATTTCTCCACCAAAGCTCATTTTGAAGAGAATTCAATTCTCTACAACTTCATGTCTTTCAAGCTTGGGCAGAAAATGCTTCATTTGGGAGTTATGGATCAAGATATTACAAGTCCTTCTAGAAAAGTCAACAAAAGTCATCTTTTTGCAAAGAAGTGTTCATGAGCATGGAAATTCCAATGAAGATGAAACTAAAAAGGCTGTTTAGAAGACATCTTGAGCTTTCTAAAAAGTCTAAGAACACTAAAAAAATGTTGAAAATTGAGCAAGATACAAATTGTGCAAGTTGAGCATTTTTGAGGAGGTGCATGAAGAAAAATACCTAGCAAAAGCCAAAAAATTTCAAATGGGCCTAAGATTTTATGATTTAAACTTGATCATAAGATTATCCATGACCAATATGCTGCACGTCACACCCTCTATCTTTTTATTTATTTATTTTTACATTAAAATACTTAAATTTAAATTTAATTAAATAAAATGCAAAAATAAAAGATAAGGCAAGTTGGGTTGGATATTTACATGGCTTGGGGTCCAAGATAGCTCACTACAAGCTGTCAATTTCGTGCAAGAAGATTGAGGAAGAGATTGATCAAGATTGAAAAGATTTTGTGCAAATTTTCAAATCAAATATTCTCCATTTAAGGAGAATATTTTCTCTTAATGCCTTGACCTAATTCCATTCTCCTATATATACCTAGCACTTTTACAAGACAAAGGCAAAGGACTTTTGGAGACACGTTTTACACGTGCAGCCAAGCTTCTCACAAACCCTACAAATTTTCAAAATTTTCTCAAAGTTGGTCAAATTGTATTCCAACTTCCAACCGGTTTCAAGTGCTTCCAAGCATTTATTCTTGTACCTGAGGTATAGTAGGGTAAGAATGGATCATTATCCATGGCCAAATCATACTGAATTGTGCCATTCATAAGCATCCGTTTTCATACTTTCTTGAAATCGTATTTTGCATTTTATTCTGTTTACATGATATTTAACCATGCTAATATGTTCATGAAGTCTTTTAGAATAGGTTTGATCCATCTTCCACAAGTTTTAACGTATAAATCACTATCTGCCATTGTTAGGGCATGAACTTGGTGAAGATTCGGTTTCCACGATACAGGCTGTTTTAGGACAAACAAACCTTACCATCGTGATCGTAGGGTCCTATATAGTCAATCTGGGCTTTTATTTTTCATAAATTGATGCATTTTACAGATTTTTGATGATTGATACCAATCGGAGAAGATGACCGGAGCACCATTCCGGGGCTTCTAACTCAGAGGCTAATAACCCTTACCTATTTATGGGTTTAGAAGGATGAATGGATGTATCACCGCCCCAACGGTTTACCTTGCACGCACTATGTCATTCTCTCTATCAGGTCGTGGGTTCAAACCCCACCTTTTGCCTTTTGTTTTTTCATCATTTATTTTGCAGGTTTCCATATCTCCAAAAGGAACGCCTCCAAAAGCTCCAGCTTCTGGGCATCCCCAGCACCAAAAGCTCCAGCTTTTGGGCCTCGCCAGCACCAGAAGCTCTAGCTTTTGGGCCTCGCCAGCACCAGAAGTGCCAACTTCTGAGTCTCCCCAGCGCAGAATCCTCCAAAAACTCCAGCTTCTGGATGGCCCAGATCCAGAGTTTCCAGAAGCCCCAGCTTCTGGACCCTTTCCAGCACCAGAACCCCCAAAAGCTCCAGCTTCTGGGCGCCTCCAGCCTTCTGGGTGCCTTCAGCAACACGACATACATAAGCTCAAACTTCTGGGATAGCTTATGCCAGAAGCTCTCTTTTGCTTTGTTTTGTGCTTCTTTTTTTATATATATTTTGCTTATTTTCCTTTTTTTTTAATTAATTAATTTAATTAGTAATTAGGTTATTTAATTTAGGATTAATTAGATAACTTTCACTAATATTTTCTTTTATCTAATTTAATTAATTAATTTAGGTTAGTATTCACTAATAATTCTTTTTTTAATTAACTAACTAAAATCAACTAGATCTAGGTTGTTTTTTCACATAAACTCTTATTTCAAAAATACCAAAAATATTAGGACTAGTTTTCTTTTCTGCTATTTATTTTTCTTGCATTTTAAATTCTAGAAAGGATGTATAGGTTGCAAATTTTTTATCATGTAATAGCGTAGGATTTTACTTTCCGTACTTTACTTTTCGCACCTCTTATTATGTATCTGCCCCAAAGCTATGTAATAACATAGGACCCTTTATATTTCCGCAATTTACTTTCTGCACCTATTAAACTGCTAGTAATTAGGTGTGTATGACAAGATAAAATCAACACAGACCACTAATACAAGATAAAATATCTGAAAACAATACACTTTTCTCACACATGCACCCCCTAGGGTATTCTCTCTCGTTGCCTTATAAATGGTCAAGTCCCTCGAACGTGGGGGTATCTTAGTACGGTTGCCTACAAAATATCATCACAGTCCCTTCGACTTAAAAGATCATAGTCCCTCAATATTGCCTAAACGAACACATGATCTAGTCCCTCGGTTGTTGCCTACGGAAAGTGATGATCGTCCCTACGAATGTGCTAGGATACTCCTACAAGTTGTCTTCTATGACCATCCGATGTCCCTTCGAATGTCCCTTTACATCAAACGAATAGGGTTACCTGCCAACTAATGGTATGGATAGCGGTGTTCTAAAGGAAAGCAAAATAACACGGAAACGACCATTCTGAGTAGGTAATAAGTCTCTTTTGCTCGCTTAATTAAAACATTCTTTTTACACCTCACGTTTTTTTTCAAAACACTTTGTATACATTCCAGCGTGAATCATTACAAAGTCCTTTTCCAAAACAAAACATTTCCAAACACTTCGTATATATTCCAGCGTGAATCATTACAAAGTCAAACCAAAATGCCTTTTCAAAAAATCTTTTCAAGCACACACACAAAAAAGCAATTTAAAGTGAGCTAAAGCAATTAAGAGCCCGTAGATAACTACGGATGAAAAGGGTGCTAATACCTTCCCTTTTCATAACCAACTCCCTTACTCAAAATCTAACGAAGGTCTTTTCCTATTTGTGATAAAACGCAAAACAAACAAGTCAGTTCTCCCACCGTGTTACAATAAGCAAGGATACAAACTTGGATTTTCACAGGTGTGATCCTAGAGAATAATAAGTCTAGGGTTCAAGAAGGCACACCATATGTCTTGAATATATTCTTCCTTAATGGCTTCTTCAAGAGATATGGTGAACAAGCTTGGACCACATCTTCGAGTGGCAAATGGAGCCATTGAAGAATCAAACTTATGTCTTTTAGAGAAAATCATCATGTAGTTGGTGAAGCAAGTTTTGAAATTTTCTCTATCATCATTTGGAGTTAATTTGAGCAACCCGGTGCCTTCGATATTCCTATTGAGAACATTAGAATGTTCTTCATTGATTACCCCAAAGGTTGAAAGAGATGGTTCGAAAGTGGCATTCATCCAGAGTTTGAGGAGCCAGAAAGGACCAGCAAGAAGCAAATTAGTCTCAGTTTCATAAGTTTTTAACTTCGACACTGCAGAGCTTATACTTTTATATAGACTCACTAGCAATAGTTCACTTATATACACCTTTCGACCATAATGAAGCTGATTGGCAGGGGTAATAAATCTGCTAGCAACTTGTAAAGATTTGTTGCAGAAAATGTATTTCGATAGCCACAAAGCTAAGAATTCTATGTGTTTGACTTCAGAAACTTCTTCCTCATTGGAATGATAATAGTTAATATACTTCGAAAAACTAGCATGTTTTACGTTGAAGTAAATAAAATTGTCTGCATCTTCATTAGGATTGAATATTTCCCCAATGGGGGAAAGTTCAATTATGGCAGCAATATTAAATAAAGTGGGTGTTATCATCCCACAAGGAAGATGAAAAGTATTGTAGGTACTATCCCATAAATACAGGGATGCTAGCAAGAGAGGTTGGCTATAGTTGAACCCTAGTTTTGACATTCGAATAAGGCTAAGAATACCTAAATTTTCCCATTCTTGAGATTTCTTATTCTCCACTTTTGATAACCAGTTATGGTATAGTTGGTCTGAAGAAGGACACGAGCGGAATGGTTTGAAATGCCCAATGACATAATCCATGTTAAAAGCTTCCCTCTTGGGTTTAGAAGTTTCCTCCTCATAGGATTTGTCCTTTGGTTTTTTTGAGATTTTGACTGCATAATCATTTTCTTTTTGTTTTAAAGGGGTGGAATTGTTAATAATGGGTTTAGTTTCATGGTAAGCAGGAAAAAACCCTTTGGTTTTCTCTAAACGTTCAGTAGAAATTAAGGGACCCATAACTCCTAGGGTTTTATCAAGAACATATGTAGGGATGATTACCTGAGAGGCATAGATAGCTTTCTGTTCCAGACTGGGTTTCGAAGTTATAATGAACTCCTGATTATCAACGTTTATGATTTTGCTTACTGGTATATGACCCGAAGGAGCAACACCTTTGAGTTTTCCAGTTTTCTTGGATGGAGATGATTGCGTAGAATATTGCTTGAAGATTATTGGGGTTTGAAGGAAGCATAAAATTTGCTTTTGGAAGCTGAAGCGCTTTTATAGAGGCTCTTGGCGGTTTTTGAAAAGTGACCTTTGGAGAACGTGGACGACGTGGAGCTTCGCTATTGGAGAAAAAGAAAGGTGGTTTTTGAAAATCCTTGGAAAATGACGTTTTCCTAATAATTAGCTATAACTTTTATGCTTGCACGTTTAGACAAGCATGGTGAGTGGACGTTCTGCAGAAAAGCAATTGATGGCAGTGATGTCATATACAGTATAGTCATCATTAAGTTCGTTTCATCGAAATCACATGGATAGTTCAAAAATGAGTATGTCTCTAAATTTCGAAATACACATTTTTTAGGGGTATTTTATTAGCTGGTAATTTCGATATGACTACTTTGCTAAAGAAGTGCTTAATAATTAGATAGATGTTTATTTGAATATGGTCCAAAGATAAATAATTTGGCTGATCAGCATGGAGTTTCAAATTAAGAGACAATTGGTTGAAGGATTAGAATTGTTACTTTAGAAGCATTTGATTTCGGATGGAATTTAGCTGATAAGGACTTCGATTGTTCCATATCTTGTTATCATGGAGATTCGATTTAAAAGGCTGAAGCGGTACAACAATGGGAGTTTTGAATTTAAATCGAAAGACGTGGATTTACTGAGCCAGTTCCAAGAATTCGAAATTTAAATAAAAGGGCGTCATTCTTAGAAGACCCGTGGAAGCCACTGATTGTAAGAGGCGTGCATGCTTCGAACATGGCATCTTTCTGGAGTAGGACCGTTAGGGTCGAAGTAGTATAAATAGATGTTCTAATGTTAGAATTTTGTGTGTTCATTTTGTACTAGAAAATCTCATATACTCAAAATACTGATTGATTCGGGGAAAAGAGTTGCAGATACCATGTACGTATAGTACGCCATAATTATGTTTTTGCAATTTAAATTCAAGTTACTTACATTCATCTTGTCTTTACATTTCTTACTCTTTTAAGTCTCTTCATTTTCTCTACATTTTGATCAAACACTTACTTTTCCAGAAATTTTACTTTCTTGTCAAAGTCTTTTATGCTTTTTACTTTGTTATCAAAGCCTTCTATACTTTTTATCCACTTAATTTTACAAAGTCTTACGTTTAACCTTTAAAATCTTATCTCAAATCGAAGCCAGTCTTTAGTTTAAACATTACATCCGGTGTGTAAGTTAATGGAAACTGGAATTGTAATATATTGGCTGACTTAAATCCGAAATGTAAGTTAATGCATAAATAAATCCTAGGACTATATTAAGAATATTCCCCGGTGTGGAGAACTATTTTGTTTACATCGTGAATGAAAACTTCCTAAAAACTATGAATTAAAATTTAGATCGAAAAAGAAGAGAGTGTGAGCCTTTGCCGTCAAATATCAACTATTTATATAGTTTCTTTTGGAGAAAAACTAAGAGGCATGGTTGTATATTCGTTCTTCACTTTGACCAAAATAATAGGAACTTTCGTGGCTTCCATAATGGACTTAGCGTGTGGAGAAAAATTAGGAAGTAGTTGCTTTGTGGAGAGAATTTTCCTGGAGATTTGGCTAATGAGAGAACATAGGAGCTTCATGTAACCTTATGTCGTTCGCTTTTGGGCCATGACGGTCGTCATGGAGGGTGTGGCGACCGTTACAAGCTTGCTTGTAGAGAATATCTTGCCTTGTAATGCGTGGCGACCGTTATGGCTTAGCGTGAGAAGGATGTGACGACCGCCACACCTTGTAGGGCTAGTGAGAAGTCTTTATGGGCTGGGCTTTGCGTGCTTGACCCATTCCTTTTATTCATGCCTTCACCTCTTATTTTGCTATCACACCCCATACTTATTTATTTTACTCTTTTTGTGGATTTTAAGCTTGATTCTTCTCCATTTTTGCGACTTTCTTCATACATGCCTTGTAAATAGTAAATACCTGAAAACATAGAAAATACCGACATAATACGAATATAAAGCAACATAATTAAGATAAAATAAAGATATAGTCCATGTAAATCAAGCCAATTATGTGATACATTTTCGTGTTATCAATCACATATTTTGGTTCCTACCTTATTTCTTCTTCTTGATGTCACATAATCTCTCCAAAGGTCTAGCCATGTAGATTAATGATCAGGACCGTTTTCGAATTTGAAAGTAAAACGGTTGTAAATTAATGACAAGAAGAAGAAAATAAAATGTAGTAGAAGGTTGAAAGAAGAAAGGAATGGGAAAGGTTTAGAGGCGGGATGGTGGAAAACCAAACACATGATTTTCTGTAACTGCCCAATAAGAAGAAAATCTTTCATACAATTTGTCATGATTGCACCAATTCAGCCAAGTGGCAAAAATATTTGCGAAGGAGAAGGACGGATTTTCTTATATGATAGTTTTTTTTTATAAATTATAATTATTGAGTTTTGAAACAACAAAATAGGTTGCTTAATGTTAAACTCATCCACATGGAAGATTATGGAATAAAAAGGGTAATTATGGGTTTTTAATGGATTGGTTGTTGTTTTAATTCTTTAAAAATAAAAAGTTGTCACAAGTAGGAGTCAAACCCTGGACTTCCTAGTAATAGGGCACGCACCTAACCACCAGGCCAAGATCTCTAATTATTCTTACAATGAATGATTTTATATTTAAAATCTTGATTAGGTTAGAATGATTAATAAAATGAATTCCGTAAATACGTTTTCGATGCGGTCGGAAACGTTAGAAAGATAATTGGGAGAACTATAATATATAGAGATTTATTTATGAGTTATTCTACTATAGATTTTTCTTGAGTCCGATTAACCTCATCATAAGATAATTGGACTAATACTTATTATGTAGTGTGAAAGTATAATGAATTAGAATAAGGCGATTTATGTAATGACTTTTCCTAGTGTTTGTTGTGACATATTGTGCTAATATGTGTGATTCTTGAATAAATATTATGAAAATTAGTCGATTCCTTGTCTCCACCATAAGATGGAAATTATACCTCCAATTATCATGAGAATAAAATCGTTGGAAAAAGAATGTAGTGCCTCATCAAATGTTGAGAAGAAAACATGGGATTCTATGTGTATTGTGTCTATTGGTTATGAATTGTTGTTGTGTTTTTTATGTGATGCATTTCATAATCGATGCTTGAATTGTTGTTGTGCTAACTATGTAATGCATTCCATGAATCATAATATGTCTTGTTGATTATATTGAATGCATCATAATATGAATAAAAATTATGAGTGAGGTAACCTAAGAGAATACTAGGAAAATGAATAAAAAAAATAACTTAGGTTATGAAATGGCTTAAATAGTGATGCTTGGATGTGATTGTACCGCGGTGTGTACAACAGACAAGTAGTCGCACTAATGATGATTGAACATGCTTTGTATGGAACATATGTGTGTATATATAATAAATGGATCATGTTATGATGACATGAGAATTGGTGATAAGGATCGGTGATTTATGAGAGTAGTCACGAGTATATGAGAACCTAATCACGTACTCAAAGTTTTTCCTTCATTGTACAATATCCCAATGAAGGTAGGTACCATGATTCGCACCTCATAAATGATTCGAGCCTATAGAAGAAGTTGTCTCATAAGTGGGTTCGAGTCCCATAGAGACGTGGTCACCTAAGTGGATTTAAGTCCCATATGGTGAAAGATACTCAAAATGGATTCGAGTCCCATACGAGTGACGATTTCTAGAATACCTAAGTACATGACGCAGACATTGGGAGAAACTAACTGTAAGCCTCTTCTAAACTTTCTCCAAATATGTTGAGTAAGAAGGAACTGAGGAACTTGAAAAAATAATTGGGATGAGGACGGTTACTCAAATTGCTTATATAACTCATACCTCATTTTTAACAAATAATTGGAATGAGAATGGATGCTCAAATTGTTTATAACTTATGCCTCATTTTTGAACAAGTCTATAAATCTGCTAGCAACTTGTAAAGATTTGTTGCAGAAAATGTATTTCGATAGCCACAAAGCTAAGAATTCTATGTGTTTGACTTCAGAAACTTCTTCCTCATTGGAATGATAATAGTTAATATACTTCGAAAAACTAGCATGTTTTACGTCGAAGTAAATAAAATTGTCTGCATCTTCATTAGGATTGAATATTTCCCCAATGGGGGAAAGTTCAATTATAGCAACAATATTAAAGAAAGTGGGTGTTATCATCCCACAAGGAAGATGAAAAGTATTGTAGGTATTATCCCATAAATACAGGGATGCTAGCAAGAGAGGTTGGCTATAACTAAACCCTAGTTTTGACATTCGAATAAGGCTAAGAATACCTAAATTTTCCCATTCTTGGGATTTTTTATTCTCCACTTTTGATAACCAGTTATGGTATAAGTGGTCTAAAGAAGGACACGAGCGAAATGGTTTGAAATTCCCAATGACATAATCCATGTTAAAAGCTTCCCTCTTGGGTTTAGAAGTTTCCTCCTCATAGGATTTGTCCTTTGGGTTTTTTGAGATTTTGACTGCAGAATCATTTTCTTTTTGTTTTAAAGGGGTGGAATTGTTAATAATGGGTTTAGTTTCATGGTAAGCAGGAAATAAACCCTTTGTTTTTCTCTAAATGTTCAGTAAAAATTAAGGGACCCATAACTCCTAGGGTTTTATCAAGAGCATATGCAGGGATGATTACCTGAGAGGCATAGATATCTTTCTGTTCCAGGTTGGGTTTCGGTGTTGTAATGAACTCCTGGTTATTAACGTTTATGATTTTGTTTACTGGTATGTGACCCAAATGAGCAACACCTTTGAGTTTTCCATTTTTCTTGGATGGAGATGATTGCGTAGAAGAAGACATTGTTAGGTCGTGAAAGTTTTCTAAGAAAAAAGAAAAAGGTTTGTTGAATATTGCTTGAAGATTAATGGGGTTTGAAGGAAGTAGAAACTTTGCTTTTGGAAGCTAAAGCGCTTTTATAGAGGCTCTTGGTGGTTTTTGAAAAGTGACCTTTGGAGAACGTGGACGACGTGGAGCTTCGCTATTGGAGAAAAAGAAAGGTGGTTTTCGAAAATCCTTGGGAAGTAACGTTTTGCTAATAATTAGCTATAACTGCTACGCTTGCACGTTTAGACAAGCATGGTGAATGGACATTTTGCAGAAAAGCAATTGATGGCAGTGATGCCATATTCAGTATAGTCATCATTAAGTTGGTTTCATCGAAATCACATGGATAGTTCAAAAATGAGTATTTCTCTGAATTTCGAAATACACATTTTTGAGGGGCAATTTATTAGCTGGTAATTTCGATGAGACTACTTTGCTGAAGAAGTGCTTAATAATTAGATAGATGTTTATTTGAATATGGTCCAAAGATAAATAATTTGGTTGATCAGTAGGGAGTTTCGAATTAAGAGACAATTGGTTAAAGGATTAGAATTGTTACTTCAGAAGCATTTGATTTCGAATGGAATTTAGCTGATAAGGACTTCAATTTTTCCATATCTTATTATCATGGAGATTCGATTTAAAAGGCTGAAGCGGTCCAGCAATGGGAGTTTTGAATTTAAATCGAAAGACGTGGATTTACTGAGCCAGTTCCAAGAATTCGAAATTTAAATAAAAGGGCGTCATTCTTAGAAGACGCGTGGAATCCACTGATTGTAAGAGGCATGCATGCTTCGAACGTGGCATGTTTCTAGAGTAGGACCGTTAGGGTCGAAGTAGTATAAATAGATGTTCTAATGTTAGAATTTTGTGTGTTCATTTTAAACTAGAAAATCTCATATACTCAAAATACCGATCGATTCGGGAAAAAGAGTTGCAGATACCATGTACGTATAGAACACCATAATCATGTTTTTGCAATTTAAATTCAAGTTACTTACATTCATCTTGTCTTTACATTTCTTACTCTTTTAAGTGTCTTCGTTTTCTCTACATTTCGATCAAACACTTACTTTTCCAGAAATTTTACTTTCTTGTCAAAGTCTTTTATGCTTTTTACTTTGTTATCAAAGCCTTCTATACTTTTTATCCACTTCATTTTACAAATTCTTACGTTTAACCTTCAAAATCTTTTCTCAAATCGAAGCCAATCTTTAGTTTAAACATTACATCAGTATATTTCGTTATATAAAAGATTGTTATTACATAAATCCATAAAATTACTTTAAGACTCTTGCATTATATATATTGAAGATGCAAATTTATAAAATAATAAACGTGAACATAGAACTTAACTCATACATAATTATGACACATGTCCTAGGATCAATCTAGTCTATCCTGCAAGTAACCAAAACCAGTAATTTGGAAGACTAGCGGTTGTTTGCGAGAAATCACCGTAAACAGCTGCCATTGATGCACTCACGATGGAGCTCGCTGCTATCCATTCAGATCTTACTTCACTCTGCACTGACTTTTATGGTTTCATGGATCTTGTTACGTCGAATCTAGAACACCTTTTTCAGCAGTTGAATTCTAGAGGTGGTTGACTTTTGATTTATTTTTGAACATTGAGGGCACTGTTCATTCTTAGTGTAGGGGAGGAATGTCTATTTAGATTTCTATTTCATATTTTAGTAGCATCACTCTAGATTTATTTCGGTTATTCATTTCTCGAATTTATTTGTTTAAGTTATTTTATTTATTTCATCATTTTATTTTTTCTATCTATTTGTGCTATATCTCTCATTGTGCTATGTTACTATTATGATATGATTCTATTGTGTTATTATTAAGTTTCATCTAAAAAAATAAAATGCATGAATATTAACCTAGTAGTCCTACTATGCAACTATCATTGAATAACACACCTAATAAGTCATTCATTGTCTCTCATGCTCAATTTATAATTTATTGAATTAAGACATTGAAGTGACACAACCTGCCATGCCACGGTCATCGAGAAGGAATCTCATGCATGCTGGCTTGTCCCGTACGTTACAAGTGTGGCAGGCTAGGTTTGCAAAAGAGAGTCATATGTAACGACCGTTACACACCCCTTGACCATGCAAACTTTATAAACTGACTAGCACTATTCATTTCCACTCATTTCAATTCATATCAATTCAACATGTTTCAAAATATTCCCATTCGTTTCGTTTTCACCATAAAAATCGCCCTTAATTCCCATTCAATACCTCCATTCATCTTCTCTTCACCGTCTTCCTATAAAATCTCTTGAGAAAACACCACCATTACATTCAACTTTCTTCAACAACCCTTCTACCTTTCAAACCATTTCATTTCCAAAACATTTCACAAATATGGCCATAAGAGCTCAAGAAGACAGAGAGGAACCAGACCTCATAGATATGGCGTTTAGAGATGGAGAAGCCGGAGTCCGACAAGAGCAATACTACCGGAGATTTCACCAGAAAGGTATACTACCAACGAGGTACATTGATGAAGATTGTCTACATGATTTGGGGTTGCTTGATAGTGCACAATCCATGCTTCATGCATCTGGTTTACATTATATTGCCACTATGAATTTTCCAACTTATGAACCCCTCAAGTTGGAGTTTTTGAGTTCATTTGCATACCAAAAACTACCTACTTCAGAAGTCGGCCAGTACCTGATCGACGCGACAACATTCAGATTATTCAACAGAGTATGTCATGAACTAGGAGACCCTGAGTCAAGTACTTCATTTCCACCATGGAGAGGGTGTGGAATGCTGAATTCCGCATGATGGAGATTAGACGGTAAAGTCGTTTGAAATCTGGGAGCGTTTAACTGGCACTCGGGTTGATAATTGGGCGGAACTTCTATCCACTCACATCCATAATTCGTGTATCCGCTATTTTCACAGTGTCCTGGATAATACAGTGTTTGGGCGAGCAAACAACAACAAGGTAAACGCTATGGAGATGTATTTTCTGCACTGCGTTTTTTATCCCAATTTGAGTATAAATGTTGCTCTGTTCATTCTCAACCACGTCCAGTCGCTGTTATCAAGAAATGCAAACACATCACCTTTTTGTATAGGTGGCATAGTCACAATTATTACCCAGTATTTGGATTTGCAAGACAGGTTGGATGAACTACCTTTTTGGCAAGCCGAGATTCTAGATATCGATTACTGCCATTTTGGTCACATTGTCAAAGCAATAAGGGACGGGAGATACAACCTAATGGTGAACAACAGAGTCGTTCCAGACTTTGTTCTGCCAAATCCATATGTCATAAGAATTGATGTTGCTTCGAATTTGATTTATGATCTTTAAGCGCCATCCCCTGGAGCGAACATGCAAATAATCAAACAGGTGTGGATAATGCTATACTAGAAGTAAATCATCAACCACCACAACCAGATACCCCACCACAAGCACAACAAGGAAATGATCCTCAACCATCCGCACTTGACGCTATATATGCATCGCTTTTACTTCGATATCAGCGTCAACAGGAACTGATGCAGATGATGCAAGAGATGCAACACGATCAACGCAACGTAGACTACTAGAACCATCGTGATATTTTTGACTTGACTGACGAAATGTGCTACTTATCATTCTGTGTTGAAGGCATGCATGCCTATGTTTACAACACTGGTGAAGAGCCTCCTAGACTCACACGAGGTGGAGTGAGGACACGTGGTGGAGGAAGAGCACGAGGCGAAGCATCAAGCAGCAAAAATGTCAGAGACAACAATGAGGAGTGATTTATTTTTCTTATTTTCCTTGTATTTTATTTTCTTTGTTAGTTTTCTTTCCTCACTTTAGTTGTCGCATTGAGGACAATGCTCAGTTTAAGTGTAGGGGAGTAAACCTTTGTCTTCAATTTCTAGTAAGTTAGTTTTGAATTTTAGTTATTTCCCTTTAATAAAAAGATTTCTTGTCGAATTGATTTCATTTAAGCATTCATTTCCGTAAGTTATTCTTGCTTCCATAACTTTCTTGAACCATAACAAAAATTTAAATTTTTTTATTTTTCGATGCATTAGCTCTGTACATTCGAAAAGTGTATAGGTTACTCAATTAGGCTTCGTTAGAATTTTTTAACAAGATTCAAAAAAAATAATACCGCCTTGGCACCTAAATTTTCCAGATAATGCAGATCAGTTTGAGTAGTTATGTTACCAAGACCTTAAGTTTTAAGTTTTAGATCAACCCCGAGTAGTTTATACAAGCAGTCGGAACCATATTATCCATAAAATACGTAGGGAGCCGATGAATATAAGTGACTGGTGTTATACCCCAAAATTTTCCCTCCTACTTCTCAAGAAAATTCACATCTCCATACTTAAGGATTTCACAAGGGTTGACCAGACAAACCCTCTTCTAAGCAATCAATCTAAATTAGGGTTTTGATTCTCTCAAGTCATAATGAATTTCCAAGGCTCCAAGTGTTCATCATACCTCATTACATGCTTCAATGGATCACCATGTCAAGTTTCAATCCTTACAAGTCAAATTTGCTCATCCAATTGCTCAGATGGTTGAAAATCAACTGTATTGGACAAAAAGTCAATTGTGGTCAACATACAATCAAACTTCATATTTTTTGGTCAACATCAAAATTTTGAAGTGATATTCATCGTTTGATCAAGGGTTGACCATGATTCCTCAAGGAAAGTCAAGATTTGATCAAAAGTCAAAGTTTCTAAATTAGGATTTTTTAAACAAAAGTCAACAAAACTTTGACCAGGCATAACTTTCACATACTTTATCAGAAATGTTTCCACCAAAGCTAATTTTGAATGGAATTCAATTCTATACAACTTCATGTCTCACAAGCTTTGACCAAAAATGCATCATTTGGAAGTTATGGATCAAAACATTATAGGTCCTTTTAAAACTCAACAAAAAGTCATCTTTTTGCAGAGAAGTGTTCATGAAAATGGAAACTTCAATGAATATGAAACCAAAAGGAGCGTTTCAAGGACATCTTGAGATTTCTAAAAGTCCAAGAACACCCAAAAATGTTAAAAATTGAGCAAGATACAAATTGGGCAAGTTGGGCATTTTTGAGGAGGTGCATGAAGATAAATACTTGAAAAAATCAAGTTTTTTCTAAATGGGCCTAACTTTTCTTGGTTCAAACTTATTTCTTATCTGAATTAGAGCCTCCAAGCCCAAGGCCACACCTTTTATCTTTTATTTTTATTTATTTTGAATTTTTATTCTTTTAAATTTAATTTAATTAAAATAAAAGATATAAAATCCAAACATTAAGTGCAAGGTTGATTTTTTTATCATTCTTGAGGTCCAAGCAAGCCATACAAGCTGTCAATTTCGAAAATCATTGATTGGCAAAGGAATTGAGTGAGATTTGATCAAAACAGGCAATATTTGATTTCATTCCAAATCAAATATTTTCTCATTGATTGGCATATATTTTCTTCACGATTCTTGACCTAATTCACTCTAGTATATATATATACACTGATCCCAGATGTCAAAAGAACGAATTTCAGGCCTCAAGAATCCTAACCTAAGTTGCAAAAAAACGTGAGCTTTAAGCAATTGGCAGACAAAGTTTTGCTTCGATCCAGGCCATTCCAAGCATTCCAATCGCTTTCTGGTGATCCTCTGAGCCGTTCCAGACCCCTGCAAGCAAGCAACACATCCAAAAACGCGATATCCAGATCACGATTTGCACAACTCTAACTCAAAATCAATTTCATATTTTCATGCATAATTAATTGAATTTAACCATATATTTGTGTTTGTGATGTAGTTTTGATGATGTCTGGATAGTTTAATTAAAGCTTAGGTGCAAAACAAAGAATTCACCATTGTTAGAGTTTGAAACCTTGAATTGGGGTTTTCCAAAATAGGCAAAATTGGACCAAACGAGTGGTATCATCATGCTCAGGGGATCGATTCCAAATGATTTATGTATTCATAGCTAATTTATCATTGATATTTGGTAAGTTTGATTTTTGCAGGGATCTAGCTACAGACGGAATCCGTTTGTATAAGTTTACCCATGGAAAAGCCGTGGGTAAGGTCGTCGCTAATATTCAAACGAAAAAGAAGAAGGTTGCGCGCGCGTTTTTGATTTAAACATTTCCAGAAAATTATTTTCACTTATAATCTTATTGTTTCATATTTTTAACACCATGTGCACTTGGTTTAGGTGGCAGAGGCGCGCGCATGTGACCTATAGGGCTTGGGTTCGATCCCTAGCTCTGTACATTATTTTTACAACCTTGCAAAACTAACATTTTTCCTATTTTCTTATTATTTTCAATTTATTTTCTTTTCAAACATTTTTCTAAAATACTACAAAAATCATAAAAAATATTTTCCTCTTGCATTTAGGTCAGAAAAAAAATACTTATTTAATTTTTGACATTAAAAAAATCATTTTTTACTTGTATTTTAATTATTTGTTAATTAACCATTAAATTAACCTTTAATTATTTTTCCACATTAAAACTAATCCAGAAAATTCCCAAATTTTTTTTCTTCTCTAGTAATTAGGATTACTAACCTAAAACCTTTTTTCTACTAATTTCCAAAATATTTTACTAACATTTTCTTATTATTCTGATTATCTACTTCTTATTTTGCATTTACAAATTCTAGAAAAGATGTATAGGTCGCAAAGTTTTATTATGTAATAGCATAAATTTACATTTTTGCGTTTACTTTCCGCACTCCTTATTATGTATATGTCCCGAAGCCATGTAATAGCATAGGACCTTTATGTTTCTGCACTTTTACTTTTCGCACTTTAATTTCTGTCCATATATCTAACTTCTAGTAATTAGGGTTTGCATGCTAAAACTATAAACAACCCTAGATCACTTCTAATCTCAAGATAACATATCTGAATACAACACACTTTTGCACTCACTCACCCCTTAGGGTATCCTCTCTTGTTGCCTTACGAATAAACAATGGTCATGTACCTCGAACGTAGGGATACCATTAGCAAAGACGCCTACGAATAACATCATCACAGTCCCTTCGATACAAAGATCATTAGTCCCTCGATGACCCTCGATGTTGCCTATGAATACATGATCTCGTCCCTTAGTTATTGCCTACGAAAAGTAATGATCGTCCCTACGAATATGCTAAGGTATCCCTACATGTTGCTTTATGACCATACGATGACCCTACGAACGTCCCTTTACATCCAACGGATAGAGTTACCTACCAACTAATGGTATGGATAACGCTACCCTAAAGGAAAGCAAAATAACATGGAAACGACCATTCTGAGTAGGTAATAAGACTCTTTTGCTTGCTCCAATCAATTCAAAAATACTTTTCACACCTCACACTATTTTCAAAAACTTTTCAAACACTCTGTATACATTCCAGCATGAATTATTACAAAGTTAAACACTTTTCCAAAATAAAACATTTCCAAACACTTCGTATACATTTCAGCGAGAATCATTACGAAGTCAAAGAGAAATGCCTTTTCAAAATATGTTTTCAAACACACACACAGAAAGCAATTTATAAAGTGAGCTAAGCAATTAAGATCCCGTAGATAACTACGGATAGAAAGGGTGCTAATACATTCCCTTTTCATAACTGTCTCCCTTACTCAGAATCTAACGAAGGTTTTTTCCTGTTCTTTTCGCCTTCCCTTAATTGGATAAAAGAAAAGTCGGTGGCGACTCTTACTATCCGCAACATTTGTGATAAAACACAAACAAGTCAGTTCTCCCACCGTATCACAATTGGTCTTAATTAGAAAAAAATTAAGCATCAATATATAATAGGGAATGCGCTAATTAAGTTAGGTGACCCTCACCGGGTCATTTAATCCAATAGTCGCGGAACCTATAAAACTAATATGAAAACCAGTTGTAAGCCTGTTTAGTGTTATATTGTGTTGAACTTGGTAGGGCGGGCTACGGTTCGATCCCCCGAGACTTATAATTTGGAAAAGAAAAAGGTTACCAACTTGTGAACCAGAACCCCATGCATAAATGACCAAAATCACTAACTGGCTACTCTACTATGTGTGTGCGAGAGATAAAGGGCTTAATGTGATTGCGTGAGAATGAAAGAGGTTGATTTAGAATGAAAAGAATTAGGTTGAGCTATGATAACATGATTCAGACTGGTTTGCATAGGAAGGAAGATTTTGACCATGTTCTATGGTTTCGTGTCATCTCTGTATCATTAGTGTCGAAACTCAGTTCCATTTTTCTAAATGTTACGCCCCTCAACCACGTACGATTCGAGTTGCATCGTCCGTTTCTGTCAGGAACTCTGCGCTAAATGATTTTTATTCTATCATTTACTTGAGGGCAAGCAAAGGTTCAAGTGTAAGGGAGTTTGATAACCCGAAAATGTATCGATTATTTGAGTCAATTTACATAAATTATATTTGTATTTCAATTAATTAAATCACTCTTTATTTGTATTATGCCGATATTTTCTATGTTTTCAGGTTTTCACCAATTATAAGGCATGTGCGAAGAAATTAGAGAAAAATCAAATATATCTACTCAAAATCCACAAAAGAATAGTATTTATGCAAGTATTGGGTGTATGATAAGAAGTGGGAGTGTGAAAGAAGTAAAAAACTAAAGAATTAATAAGGAAGTAAGCCCATCCCACTTCCACACGCTTCCTCACCAAGCCCAAGCGTGTAACAACCGTTACATATAAGCCCTAGAGGCTGTAGCGACCGTCACGGACCAGGAAGCAAGACTTCCTCACCAAGGAACTTGCAGCAACCGTTACCCAAACCCTAGCCAGCTCCGTAGAGACCGCTACAGAGGAGAATTTAGAGGCGAAAAGGATGCAACAAACCCAACTACTCAGCGTACCACTACCTCTATAAATAGACCTTCAGTCTCCGATCCAAAGGACCTTTTTCTTATGCAATTTTATACTGTTGCGCTGCCAATTTTATTTCTAGTTTCGATTCATTTAATTTATCCGCTTTCTTTTCTCGTAGCAATTTCCACATCAAGGATTGCTGCGAACCTTTTCCAATTCTAACCTTACGTTAGAATTGCGCCTTTTTAATTTCTTTCATCACATTTGATTTTTGGACAACGAATGACAGATCTCACCAACTTGTGGGAGACTCCTAGAACTTGCCAAATATTCCGCCTTTTATTTTCAAGTTTATTTTAGTTAATTTATTTATTTCTTATTTAATTTTGTTTATTTATTTTATGCCTGATTTATCTGAGATGCATGTTTTATCTGAACTGTCTGTTTATCACTGTTGCGCTATAACTGAATCGTTTAACATGCTAGGCTAAATTTAGTTATCAGTATGTAAGGTCATATAGCCGACGGGGTTTAGCAACGCCATTCGATTTATTCTGATTTGAAAAAAAGTTAACTTCTTGGTTTCGATTACTAGTTCTTAATGCAATTGTTTTGTTACGAGAGTAAAATACAGACTAGAAGTTAGGATCAATAAAGCGAGAGTTTGAGATAATAATTGGACATTAGTAATTGAGAATCAACTTAAAATACAGCGATATCGCTTTTAAGTTGATTAGGTTTTATTTATTTTCAAAAACTATTTTTAAACTCTAATTGAAACAGCGAGAGCACTCACTTAGGTTTAATTATATGATCTGAATCAATAAACACGATAGTGTGAGAAGAGGGTTTTCAAATAAATATTCTTACTGAAACCTGTTTTGACAATACGAGCTTGAGTCAATGAGTTGCTAAATCCCCGAAGTCCAACCATTACATACCAATACTTTTCCCCTGAATCAAAACTAGATTACAATTAGTTAGGTTCCATAAAACCCCATTTATTTACATCATTAGCCTTAGATTTACGTAGTAACCTTAGATAACGATAGATCGATATTTAGTCTATTGGGATTCGATAATCTTTAAAGCTACATGCGATAGGACTGTATACTTGCGGTCTAGATGTTATAAGACGTATGAAGTCGTGATCAATAACAAAATGGAATCTTGGACTAAAAGGTCTTTTGTTATGGAATTTACTATTTTTGAGGGGCGAAAAGTTTTTTTTTAAAGGGGGATAAATCAAATCTCGTTACTATTGTAGGAGGATAAAAGGTATATAACCCTTTTTTATTTTTATTTTCCATTTTTTATATATATTTTTTATTTAATTGTGAAAGGTGTTTTAGTTGTTTAGTCTTTCAATTAGGGTTTGTGTTTGATGAATTTTGAAATTTCTATTGATCTAATCTTTTTGAAACACTTAGACACATGATTTTTAGGGTTTGAGTGTTCATTTGAGGTCTCATTGTGTTTAATTGATGCATGTTTGAATTTTTTTTAGAGTCTCGATTGCATGCTGCTTGTGGAGATGTTTACATGAATTTGATGATTGTTTGACTTGACATTTTGCCAATCTTTTAAGCACATTAAGACACCTAATTGACGATGATTCCATGATAGTCTGATACAAATTTAAGATTTATTTGAGGTCTTTTAAATTATGTTTCCTTAAGCTTTAATTCATGTTTGTTTTGTGAGATGCTTGCTTACATTGTTATTGATGGTAGAGAATGCACTTGTGCAACCATTTAGGATTTGTTTCTCACATTTGCTTGATTAATTTATCATGAGGTAGATCCCTAATGTCAATCTTTACTTAAATCATTCAAAAAATTTACATAGATGATACATATTGATGATGCTTTAAAGTGATATTTGTATATCTTGTGACCTAATGTTGAACATAGCTTGTATGATTACCTTTTGATGATTACGAGCTTTAAATGACGAGGATAATATGTTGTTTCCCCTGACTTGTTTGATTTTGATACCTCATTTCCTTGTTTCATTTGATCTTTTGTGTAACATGTTGTTGATGATACATTTAGTTGATGCATTCATATTTGATTGATGGTTGTTTAACCTACTCTTATGCATGATGCTTAATGTTTATAAGCCATGATGGGTGATGAATACTTTGATGTATTTTTATGACTTGTATTGTCTCAATTCCTTAAGTTCATGCTTTCTTGTTCATTTGTTTACCATGAATAAATGATTCCTCTTAAGGATGATATTTGTTGTTGAATTGCCTAGTTTCATAAAGCTTTGTTTTGAACGAGATGATTTATGTGAATCTCTTGAAACCATTATCTATGTTTTGAATGACTTCTTGCCTAAACTATTGTCTTATCGTGTTGTCATGTTCTTACCTTTGTGCTTCAGTCATGCGTGGTTTAGTTCTTAGGGACTAGTTTTGGTGTTGACCTAATTATTGATTGATTCCCTTGTATTCCTTGACTTATCCTTAAAGCGTATATTCTTAATTACTTTATGATGTAGTTTCTTCCATGGTTAGGTCTTCACCTTGCTTAAATCATTTTACCTTTGTGTGCTAAGTTGTGATGTTTGCTTGATACCTTAAGTCATTAATGCCTGTGCAATGGATGTTTGCTTTTGTTGGTTTCTAAAACCTTAGAACCAAGACCACTTAAGCACAATCCTAATGGGATTTGAGTGTATGTTCAAGTGTTTAATTTGATACAACTTTGATTATCTTTTGATGACTTAAAACATGCTTAAAGTTTAACATTGATTATTTACAAGTTGTTATTGATAGGTGATCACTTCACACTTATGTGTATGCTTGGCCTGTGTGCATTTCTTAAGTTGATGCTTTGAGTTCTACTCTTTCACTTTGATCTTATCTTTTGTTTATTTGTTGCTTATGATAACAGTTCCCCTTAGAAGTTTGATTACATCTTGTGTAAGATGTGAATTGAATATACCTTAGATTCTAAACCAAGCTGACAGTATAAAGTAGAAATTCTCTTAATATTGACCTTAGGTCCAAGATGCATGCTAACTCTTAGGTAGTTTCCCCTCTAATATCCAAACTCTAGGACCATTGCACATGACAACATTAGGACTTGAGTTTCCCTTAGATTTTTTTCTTTATTTTGCATTGCATTTAAAACTAAAACTTACTGTCAACATTTTTTGTGTGTGTTGAATTTCATATTCATTTGTGATTTCTTTGTAATCAAACTCTCTATCACTTTGAAAAAGTTCAAAGTTCATGCGCTCAGATATTTTTCTTTTTCAACCTCAGTTTTTGTTTAAGCTCTTTATCATGAGAGATTTGTGATTGATCAAGGGAGACACTGTCTTGAAACTAATCGTTCTCGAAGACTATTTAAATATTGTTCAAGTTGTTGAAAGATTAAGAAGTTGTCACTGATGCTGACAAATTATGGTGAAAATATGAGGGGTTTCTCTCCAGATTTCCTTAGTAGTGAGTGTGTAGAAGGCTACAAATAAGACAAATTTCTCCTAAAATCTTCAAACAATTAACTGCTCAAGGAATCGGTAGGATCAAAGGGTTGGTTACTATAGACGAAGGTTTGGAGCAAAACTTGTGATATTGAAGATTCTAGAAGTGTTGATCAAGTAAAGATTGCGCATAAGAGTTTGACATGGATTCATATACAAGTCAAGATACAAAATCAAAATGTTATTTTCTTTAGAATTATTATGGACAAGTGATTGTATGAACTCTTTGAATATTTGTCAAACTAATGAAATTATGTCACTACTTTCAAAAATGCACGTAAACTCACGCGAGGATAGAGTCGAAGCACTATAAATCATCGTGTTATCTTTCTACTTTTTACTCTTTCATTTTCATTTTATAGTAAATTTTCTGCCTAGTTTTTTCATTCATACAGTAGTGTATCATTTATTGCATTGATAGTGATTTATTACTTAAAGGTTATGTTTTGTTGGAATTAGGACCTACTCAAGCTTTAATAGTGATTAAAATATGAGAAACTTGTTGAGTTTAGAATCACGAATTCAATTATTGTATAATAATCTCTCGTGAATTATATAATGGTATGTGACCCTAGTAATCCATAGCTCGTGTCGAGTGGTATATGAACTAGCCAAATATTGTTCCCACCTAGGAATCAAACATGGTATTCTCTGGATTGTGTTCTTAGTAGGGGGTCCTTTACCATTGGAGCCCAAGTGTTCGATTTGTGATTGTTATACATTGCATACATTTTTTTCGTGTATTATTTTTTATTTAAGTATAATTCACTATATTTTGCTCTAAAACTTCTTCGAGCATATTTTGAAAAACCTCTGATATTTTGTTTATGAAAAATCAATTAATTTATTTTTCTCCGTCTATATTGTTTTCGTACATCATATTCTCACCCGACAACACTTATTTTTTCACAGCAAAAACTATATTCTATCAAGTATGAGGAAGAAAATACATACACATCACCTTAAATTCTATCGTATTTTGGTCCCTCTGGTGTGAAAAATCCAAATAATGTTGTTTTGAAGTACAAAACTTGATTAAGTATGAAAGGAAGTTTTGGTAAAGTTCAAAGAAGAATGGTAATATGTTCGTGAATGAAGAATACATGCAAGATGATATGTTATTCAATTTTCCGCTTGACAAAATCAAAATTGCACTCCTGAATTGTTCACTAAATTGTGAGATGAACACGTATGAGTTAGTCCAAAGATATACTTCGATTTTTTTTTTTTGAAAAATGGGGGGATGTCTCGATTACATCGTAGATAAAGGATAATCCCCAATATTTATATACAACATTAATTAAATTTTCAATGTTTTAAAATTTATAGTCTCGTACTAGTCAACTACCTACCTATTAATGGATAATGCTTAGGCATTCCCTGTTCTACCCTTTCATCAAAAAAATAAATACACTACATAAAGTCCTTTTAAGTAATTCAATAAATAAACACATCCTATCCAATCATATTTCTCCATTTAGCCAAGTGGCATCCATTTTTCAAATTTCCATTGATACCTAGCTTTATCCAGGTAAACATACGGTCGTACGGTCATTCCCTTTCTGCTTCCTCTTTCCTTCACAATCTGTCACCTGCTTTCTCTCTTCTCTCACCCGCTTTCTCTCTTCCTTCACCTCCTCAAACCCTAGCCGCCGCAGCCCTTTCTCTCTTCGTTCTATTCATCTCTCAACCCCCGATTGAGAGACCAACGCAATAATATGGTTGTGTTTTCGTTTTAATTCACGTTTACATTTTCGTTTTAATTTTCATTATTGTTGTTTGTTCATCATAAGCAAATATCTTCATATCATATTCCTTTTCGTTTTCGTTTATGTTTTCTTGATTGTTATCACAATTATATTCTGATTATAAATTTCTGTAGAAGTGTGAATCTCGCGGAAGGAAGAAACTGGGTCCAAGGAATTTGGAAAATGATTTTGAATGGACAGAGGAAAATCATTGACATTCTTCTATTGTCAGTGTGCTCGTTTGAATGAAGATGCGGCATGTATGAGTTACATTCTTCTATACGATAAAGATTTTAATGTGATTTTGTAAATGTGTATGAGTTACATATATACATATATTATTTATACTATATTAAATGTATATGAGTTACAAATATACATATACACGAAAACAATTTTAATGTGTTTTTGTAAGTGAAGAATTCTGACTGATTTTAATGTGTTTTAATGGGTTCAAACTGCTTCTGTAAGAGGCGAAACTCCAGAGCAGATACTTGATGCAAGTCTTAGCACAGTTTCCTTCGGTTGGAGGAAAGAAATGCTCGCTGCTCTAAAGGTTGCGTTTCTTTGCACCGACGGCACACCAGCCAAACGACCAAAAATGAAGAATGTAATTGAAATGCTTCGAGAAATTAAGTAAAACCGAGGGAAACAAGCAATCAAGATTTCAAGTATGTGTACCTGTCATGGATACTGTCACTGTCACTGAGGAACTGATGGATTACAAGTTACAATTTTAAATAGTAGTCTTGTATCATTAATTATATATTACATGATGAAGATCATGTATCAAAAGTAAAATTGAAGTTATAGGAATTGAAGTTCTAGAGAGGTGTTTGAAAAATGTCTCTACATGTTCAACAGGCACATGGATGCCAATTAGATGGATATTTATAAATTTTAATGACTCATATAAATTTTATCTTTATCATTATTATAATATCTTTTTTATTTTAATTAATAAAATATTTGTAATTATTATTTATATTTAAAAATATTTATAGTTATTAAATATATTGAATTTATCAGTTGGTGATTTATTATATATTTATTTTTAAATTCTTTAAATTATTAGTAATTTTATAATAAGAATTATATATCAACAACAATCATGACTTATTAAATGATCTAAGATATAAATGAATTTACCGCACGGATCTTATTTAATTGCATTATTTTATTAAAAATAATTAAACTTTTCATTTCACGGTCACTAGCACTATAATAATCTCTTTTTTTTAAAAGTGACCAAACATTATCAAATGAAATATATGAATAAATTTATCTGTGTGACTGCATTAGTCACTATCAGTCTAAGATATAAATGAAGGCACCCGTGCAAATTAAATATATATTAATTAAATATTTTAATTAAAAATTATATGCATTTGTATTTTGCACTCAGGTAAAATATTTATAATTTTTTTATTTATTTGTATTTTAAATTTAAATATATTTATTTGATGTCATTTTAATTTTTATTGTTATTTGGTAGGTGTTAGACTATCATTCATTTGTGTTAAAAATATGATTAAAATATTACATTAAGTGGCACGGGACACAACTAAATTTATTCAAGTAAAAAAACATGCATAAATATTACTCGCAACGTACATTTGACTACGATTATTATAAGAAAATAATAAGTGATGTTTGTAAATTTTACAATCTCATGTATTTTATCACCGATATTCATTAATTTTACGGGTCACTGTCATGACAATAATTTTCATATTTTATTTTAATCAACAAAATATTTATAAATATTTATAATTTTTAATAATATTTATAGTTATTAGACAATTAGATTTATCATGTTAGTAATTTATTACATATTTTTTAAAATATTTTTAATTATTAATAATTTTATAATAACAATGTGTATTTTTAATTATTAATTAGATAACAATGTATATTTTTAACAAATGATTTAATTTGGAACATTTTCAAATCCCACGCATTTTGGAGGGAACTAACTCATTCCCTACCCGCGGCCCACACACAAACTATAAATACACAACAACCCTTCCTTTCCTTTCTCACACATTCTATCTCCTCCCTCTTGCGCCAAAACTGTTCGACCAAATTCCCCAACCAAAACTTACAACATGTACGTCGTCAAGAGAGACGGACGTCAAGAGACTGTTCACTTCGATAAGATTACGGCGCGCTTGAAGAAACTCAGTTACGGTTTGAGCACTGAGCACTGTGACCCTGTTTTGGTTTCTCAGAAGGTTTGTGCCGGGGTTTATAGAGGTGTCACTACTAGTCAACTCGATGAATTGGCCGCTGAAACCGCCGCCGGCATGACTGCTAATCACCCCGATTATGCTTCCGTGAGTTTTAGGGTTCTTTTGATTTTTTCAGCTTTCCTGTGTTTTTGATTCTGATTTTGGGTGTTGTTTGTTGTTTGATTTAGTTTGCTGCTAGGGTTGCTGTTTCGAATCTGCATAAGAATACTAAGAAGTCGTTTTCTGAAACGTGGGTATTGTTTGGATTTTGTGGATTTTCAGTTTGATTCATTTTCTGACTGTTTTGTGATGTTTAATTTTCTGAAACGTGATTAATTTTTCAGTGTGAAGATTATGTATAATCATTTTGACCATATATCTGGGAAGAAAGCTCCTTTGATTGCTGATGATGTTTATGAAATTATCATGGAGGTACATATCATATGTGTTGATTTGAAATGGTTTATTTAGGGGTTTTGTTTTTGTTGTGGGATTCACTTTTTGTTTTTGATGTAGAATGCGGCGCGATTGGATAGTGAGATAATTTACGACAGGGATTTTGACTATGATTACTTTGGATTCAAAACCCTTGAGAGGTCTTATTTGTTGAAAGTTGATGGGACTGTTGTTGAGAGGCCTCAACATATGATAATGAGGGTTTCTGTTGGGATTCATAAGCATGATATTGAATCTGCTGTTAAGACTTATCATTTGATGTCTCAGAGATGGTTTACTCATGCTTCTCCGACTCTTTTCAATGCTGGGACTCCTAGGCCTCAGGTGTGTGTGTTATTGTTGATACCTTTTATAATTATGTGAATTTGGAATCTTATTTAATTTGGTTATTTTGTTTTCTTTTGCAGTTGAGTAGTTGCTTCTTGATATGTATGAAAGATGATAGTATCAAGGGGATTTATTATACATTGATGGAGTGTGCTGTCATTAGTGAATCTGCTGGTGGGATTGGTGTTTCTGTTCATAACATAAGGGCAAATGGGACATCTAATGGTATTATTCCAATGCTGCGTGTCTTCAATGACACTGCCCGCTATGTTGATCAGGGAGGCAAGAGAAAAGGTAAGAACCATTAAGTAGTTTTATTTTTTGTTGCAAATTCTTAGTTTAATGAGTTATTGTTGACTGTTACTTACATGTTTAATGTGATTGTTGTAGGTGCTTTTGCTGTATACTTGGAACCATGGCATGCTGATATATTTGAATTCTTGGAATTGAAGATAAATCACGGAAAGGTAAGACATGGTAGTTGTAAATAAACTGTATAGCACAACTCCAGGTTTTAGTTTATGCTAGTTGAAATTGATTTTATTTTATTGTAACCTTTGTGAAATTGGTCGGTGTTAATTATGCAGGAAGAGCAGCGTGCTCGAGATTTATTTTATGCCCTTTGGGTGCCTGATCTTTTTATGGAAAGAGTTCGGAGCAACGGTGATTGGTCATTGTTTTGCCCCAGTGAGGCCCCTGGTTTGGCAGACTGTTGGGGCGAAGAATATGAAAATCTATACACCCAGTATGAAAGAGCTGTAAGTCTGGTCTTAATAAGCAGGCTTGTTTTGGATATTTCAGGAAGAATACATTGTTTGCTGATTATTGCTGCTTTGTTATTTCTTTACCAAATACACAGGGGAAAGCAAAGAAGGTTGTTCCAGCACAGAGTCTTTGGTTTGCAATTTTGAAGTCACAGATAGAAACTGGAAATCCCTACATGCTTTTTAAGGTGACTTGATAATAATAATTTTCTAAATATATATCGAAGCTTCTTTTCATACCTATTTCCTTACCTTTTATTTTTTTTCTGCACATAAATTTAATATTTTTAAATATAATAGGATGCCTGCAATAGGAAAAGCAATCAACAGAATCTTGGCACTATAAAGTCATCAAACCTGTGCACTGAGATAATTGAGTACACAAGTCCAACAGAGACTGCTGTGTGTAACCTTGCATCAATTGCACTACCACGATATGTAAGAGATAAGGTATGAGACCCCTGGCATAATCTATGTTTTATGCTTAGGCCTGAGTTTGTTTGAATTCTCTGCAAGTTTGGTATTCATAATTTTGAATGTTTATCTGCCTCTTATATAGGGTGTGCCTGTGGAGTCTCATCAGTCTAAGCTTGTTGGGAGCAGAGGATCCAGTACTCGGTATTTTGACTTTGAAAAACTAGCAGAGGTATGCATCTTTTTACTGTTTATTTGATTTTTTCATCTGTGATGTTGTGTTGACACAATTATTGCGGCTAGATGCATGATAGTTATTTTTTTATGCTAATTACAGGTTACTGCTGTGGTAACAACAAACCTTAATAAAATAATTGATGTGAACTACTACCCAGTTGAAACTGCAGAAAGGTCAAACATGCGACACAGACCCATTGGTATTGGAGTTCAGGGTCTTGCAGATACCTTTATACTTCTAGGAATGGCATTTGATTCACCAGAGGTAAATAATGTTTAAAGGGTTTCTTTTATATATGCAGTTTAGGTTAAATGCTCTCCAAATTGATAGTTTAAATGTATATGGAGTGCAGGCTCAACAGTTAAACAAGGACATTTTTGAGACTATATACTATCATGCTCTCAAAACGTCTTGTGAGTTGGCTGCAAAAGAAGGCACTTATGAAACATATAAGGGTAGTCCAGTAAGCAAGGTATGTTCATCAGAAGTGTTTGTTTCCTTATACCCTTTTTTTATGGTAGTAGTCCCAGATGCACATGTATATTCAACTTATCTATCAGTTGTAAAATCAGATAAACTTAGTATCCAACATGTCTGTGGCTAAGATGATTTCTTGTATGTGCAGGGAATTCTTCAGCCTGACATGTGGGGTGTGACACCCTCTGATTTGTGGGATTGGAGTGCACTTCGAGAGATGATATCAAAGACAGGTGTGCGTAATTCACTTCTTGTTGCCCCTATGCCAACCGCATCTACCAGTCAAATTCTTGGCAATAATGAGTGTTTTGAACCATATACTTCCAATATCTACAATCGCAGAGTGCTAAGGTATATTGCCATCTCATGTTAATATATTTTGGTATGTCACTGTACTTTGTCTTGCTTATTAACTCTCTTCCTTTCAGTGGTGAGTTTGTTGTAGTGAACAAGCATCTTCTTCATGATTTGACTGAAATGGGACTGTGGAATCCTGCACTTAAGAATAAGATTATCTATGACAATGGTTCAGTACAAAATCTCTCAGAAATACCTGCTGAACTGAAAGGAATATACAAGTATGAGATTTGTGAATTTCTACCTGACAGTTACTAGATAATAGTAATATATTTATGCTAACTCTCTTTAAAATGATCAGAACCGTTTGGGAGATCAAGCAAAAGATATTGGTTGACATGGCTGTTGATCGAGGATGCTACATAGATCAGAGTCAAAGCTTAAATATACACATGGATAAACCTAACTTTGGAAAGTTGACTTCCTTGCATTTTTATGCATGGTCTAAGGTATCAACTTTTCAAATCAAGAATGTTACTCATCTGAATTTTTTCCTTTTGAGATTTATTGCTGGGGAATTTAGACCAACTGTTTGCTGATTGATGTTATAATCATTTTCAATTTTGACTTTTAAGGGTTTGAAGACTGGTATGTACTACCTCCGAACCCGAGCTGCAAGTGATGCCATCAAGTTTACTGTTGATACCTCTGCCATTAAAGTAATTAACCTTGATTTTGATCAATCTTTCCATTCGTCTGATTTGTGTTGGTACATTTTGATATTAAATTATTATTGTTGTTAATGCAGGAGCAAGCAAAGGCAGAGGAGGCTGATCTTGACGAAGATGCGAAGAGGGCACAAATGGTGTGCTCTTTGACAAACAGAGATGAGTGTTTGGCCTGTGGAAGTTAAAACTACACCTTATATTTTCACCTTTGGGCTTTAACAAATCAATTTATTAGAAAATGGAACCACACGTCTAGGAGGCTACAGCTGCCTAATATTCAAATGCGAATCCATGCGTGAAAATCTTCCCAAGATTTCTGAAATGTATAGAGTTTACTTAGTTGTTGATTTTATGTCTGCATTGCTTGGTTATGTACTGTACTGCATTGCTTGATTTTGATCAATCTTTCCATTCGTATAAAATTAATAGTTTTCCTTGCAATGTTTATCAAGTTACATTCTGGTATAGAAACGGTTACTTCTACTAAGGTTGACAATCACGGAAACACTTTCAAAAGAAGAGCTAACAAATAGGTTTACTTTTAAATACTCTATTGGAGGATGATAGGAACAATGATAATAATTTACAGTTACCAACGTTTTCACAATATAAGGAGCAGTCAATAGAGGGATGATATAAGGAGCAGTCAATAGAGGGAATAATCATCTTTGGATTGTAGTTAGATCTAGAAGGGAATGAATAGGATACTCTAGGATCCTATAGGAGCATAGTTCTGGGGACCATTTTGGGATTGATTCATTCTGCTCTTTGTACTTGTTTCCATTTTCATCTATAAAGCTCTTTTCTCCCCATATTTCCATAACTGTTTTTTACTGCTATATTGATTTACTGTTCTGCTAGTTTGTAACAAATTGGTTTGACCTGCTGGATTGTCATTCCTGAAACTAGTGAATGCCCCTGAAAAAGGTTAAGATGGATGCGAAGGAAGCGACGTTAAAAGGAGAGATGTCAGATAAGATGTTTAGAATGCGGTGAAGACTAGCCCTGAGAGTCTCATGGCCATGTTTGAACGGTGTCTAGGGAAGACGAGGCTGGAAGGAGAAGGTAGTGCAAATGGGAAGGGGAATTCCTTCGGATTTGGGCTTTATAACCTCAGTCGTGATGCATTGACAGAGTTTCGTCAATCCATCAAAAAAGTAGAGCTACCGTCCTTCAACAGCGAAGACCTCGCGAGGTGGATTTCACGAGCTGAAATTTATTTTCGTGTTCAGGGGACGCTACCGGAGTTGAAAGTGAATCTAGCTCAATTATGTATGGAAGGAGCTACAATTCATTTCTTCAATTCTCTGGTCGGAGAAGATGAAGGCTTGTCGTGCGAGAAGTTGAAGGAATCATTGTTGGCCAGATATGGTGGTTACGACGACAGTGACGTGTATGAACAATTAACAGGGCTTAAACAGAGTGGAACGGTGGAAGAATATATCATTGAATTTGAATATCTCATGGCTCAAATTCCGAAATTGCCTGACAAGCAATTTTTGGGGTATGGGTTGAAGGCGGAGATTAAAGTACGAGTTCGCAGCTTCGTAGCCATGGGGGAAATGAGTCGTACAAGGTTGTTACAGGTGACGCGTGCGGTAGAGAAGGAGATTGATGGAGAAAATGGGTCGTCCAGTAGTAAAGGGCCCAGGGTTGGAAGCGGGTCACACCGACCCGGAACTCGTGGAGCGGGTCGAAGAAATTCAGATTGGGTTTTAGTGAAGAATAGAGAAGGTGGAGTGAATGTGGGTTTTAACACTTATCCTGTCAACAATTGATGGATAGAAAACAGAAGGGGCTTTGCTTCAAATGTAAGGGGCCTTTCTCTCCTACACATCAATGCCCCGATAAACACCTTCAGATCCTTCTTGTGGATGACAGTGATACGGAGGAGACAGAGGGCCAAGTTCTGGCGATCGAAGTGAATGAGGCGAACGACGATGAGATGAGAGAGATGGGCCTGGTGCATTTGGATCAAATGACTAATCACACTCCCCAAGTTATATGTTTCCAAGGAGAGATCAAAGGAGTTCCGGTGCTTGTGTTGGTAGACATCGGGGCGACGCATAACTTCATTTCTCAGAAGTTGGTAAGCAAGATGGATTGTCCCATGGAGAAGACTTCACAAATGTGAATCAAGTTGGGTGATGGGTTTCAAACCATGACTCAAGGAGTTTGAAGAGAGGTGTAATTGAAGATTGGGGAAATTGGAATTCAAGCAGATATGCATCTGTTTGAGTTAGGGGGAATTTATGTTGTGTTGGGAATAGAGTGGGTGAACACACTTGGAGATATGATTATGAATTGGAAGAAACAACTCATGAGTTTTTGGAGTAATAAGGAGTGGATTACATTACAAGGCTTAGGGAGCAGCGATGGGTCCATGATGGCTCTACAAAGTATATTAGAGAAGCCTAAGCAGTGGAAAGAAAGGAAGTTAGGGAGTATAGAGAAACAGGGGAGTGAAGCACCAGAGGACCATTTGTCCCAACTACAGAAGGAGAGGTTGGGTCAGTTATTACGCGATTTTGCGTTGGTGTTCGTAGAGCCTAAGGGACTACCTCCAATCAGAGGCAAGGAACATGCTATTAATTTAGTGGAAGGGACAAATCCGGTGAATGTAAGGCCCTATAGATATGCTCACCATCATAAAGATGAAATTGAGAAGTAAATCAAAGAGATGTTGGCTACCGGAATAATCAAGAACAACACAAGCTCTTTCTTTAGTCCGGTAATATTGGTGAAGAAGAAGGACAGTTCGTGGCGTATGTGCATAGATTATAGAGCACTAAACAGGGTAACCATTCTTGATAAATTTCCAATACCTGTTATAGAAGAGTTGCTAGATGAGTTGCATGGTGCTAGATTTTTTTCTAAATTGTATTTAAAATCCGGTTATCATCAAGTAAGGGTCAAGGAAGAAGATGTATACAAGACAACCTTTCGTACTCATGAAGGACACTATGAATTCCTCGTTATGCTATTTGGCCTTATGAATGCACCCTCCACATTCCAAAGCCTCATGAATGAAGTGTTTAAACTCATGCTTAAAAAATATGTGTTGGTTTTCTTCGATGACATCTTAGTATACAACACTAATTGGGAGTCCCATTTGTAGCACTTGTAAATGGTGTTACAAGTGCTAGATGACAATGGGTTAGTAGCCAACAAGAAGAAGTGTCTCTTTGTTCAGAAATCCATTGACTATTTGGGACATGTCATATCCCAAGAGGGAGTAGTTGTGGATCATAATAAGATAGTCAATGTGACCCAATGGCCTACACCTAAGAATGTGAATGGAGTTAGAGGCTTCTTAGGACTAACTGGATATTAGAGGAAATTTATCAAACACTATGGCAGGATAGCTAAGCCGTTAATGGAGTTTACAAAGAAAGATGGGTTTAAATGGGGAAATGAAACTCAAAGAGCTTTTGAAGAATTGAAGGTGAAGCTCACTACAACACATGTCCTAGCTCTACCTGATTTTTGTAAACCATTTACAATCGAGCGTGATGCCTCCGGTAATGGTATAGGGGCAATTCTAATGCAGGACGAACGACCGATAGCTTACTTTAGTAAGGTGTTAGGAGTAAGAAATCTGTCTAAGTCTGCATATGAGAAATAAGTTATGGCATCGGGGTTGGCTATACAGCACTGGAGACCCTACCTTCTTTGCAGGAAATTTATTGTCTCTACCGATCAAAAGAGCACCAACATTGCGTAGAGAATATCTCTGCGAACAACAAAGCTGGGGCTGCTACTTGGTTATGATTTCGAGGTTGTTTATAAGCAAGGAAAACTAAATAGAGGAGTTGATGCCTTGTCTAGAATGCACGAGGGAGTGGAGTTGAGGAGTATCACATCTTTTCTGCAGTGGGATCAGACACAATTAATGAAGGATGAGGTGCAAAATGACGAGGAATTGCAAAAAATAATAGCTGAACTGTCACAAGATCCGGTTTCCAAACCTGGATGTACCTACAAACATGGAGTCTTAATATATGATGGTGGACTAGTCTTTTCAAGACATTCAGCCATGATTCCTATGTTATTGAAAGAGTTCCATAGCACCCCACAAGGAGGGCATTCGGGGTTCTACAAGACATATAGAAGGATGGAAGCAAATGTATATTGGGTGGGAATGAAGGGAGTAGTGCAGGAATTTGTAAGAAGTTGTGATGTTTACCAAAGACAAAAATATTTAGCTTCTTCTCCGGGAGGTTTGTTGCAACCCCTACCCATACCGGAACGCATTTGGGAAGATATTTCTATGGATTTCATCACCGGCCTGCCAAAATCCAAAAGGTATGAAGCTATTTTTGTCGTTGTGGACAGGTTGTCTAAATATTGTCACTTTATTCCTCTTAATCATCCATATACGGCTAGAAGTTTGACTGAGATTTTTAGCAAAGAAGTAGTCTGGTTGCATGGGATACCTACATCTATAGTGAGTGATAGAGATCCCATCTTCATGAGAAATTTTTGGAGGGAATTATTTAAGGCTCAGGGAACTCAACTCAAGATGAGTTTGACCTATCACCCAGAGTCTGATGGCCAGACATAAGTAGTTAACCGGTGTTTAGAGACGTACCTTAGATGCTTCATCTCTGATCAGCCCAAGAATTGGATGTCATGGTTACATTGGGCCAAATATTGGTTCAATACTTCATTTCATACTACTACAGAGCACACCCCTTTTGAACTAGTCACTGGTAGACTTCTTCCTGTGATGGGTAGATGGGTTCAAGGAGAGACAAGGGTTAAGGCAATGCATAGATATTTAGTAGAAAGGGATGAGGCAATTAGACAGTTGAGAAGTCATTTACACCGAGCACAAGATATAATGAAGTCTCAGGTTGATAAAAAGAGAAGTGATATAAGTTTCGAAGTAGGAGAATGGGTCTTCATTAAGTTTAGAGCACACAGGCAAAATTTTGTGTAACCAGTATTAATGCTAAACTTGCTGCTAGATACTATGGACCTTACCCTGTTAAAGAGAGAATTGGAGTTGTCGCCTACAAATTGAAACTGCCAACAAGTTCTAGAGTTCATCCGGTGTTTCACGTATCATTGTTGAAAAAAGTTGTGGGACATTACCATGAGAATGAAGAGCTGCAAGACCTTATGGCAGGAGAGCAGGAAGAGGTGTTTGAACCTGAAACTGTGTTGGCTATGAGGAAGGTACAGAAGCAAGGTGAATAGGTGAAACAATTGCTTATCCATTGGAAGACAGTAGAGGAAGCCACTTGGGAAGACTATGTCATGCTAGAAAGTATATTTCCACAATTCAACCTTGAGGACAAGGTTGTAGTTGAAGAAATGAGTATTGATAGAAACAATGATAATAATTTACAGTTACCAGAACAATTAATTCACCACGTCTCTAGTGGTCCAAGAGTTTGGAAAGTATATTCTAGAAGGGGTTAAAAAGGGAATTAGAGGCTGAGTTTTTTTACCAATCATGAGGTGGCATGAAGGAGGGGCCAATATGTTTCCACAATATAAGGAGCAGTCAGTAGAGGGAATAATCATCTATGGATTGTAGCTAGATCTAGAAGGGAATGAATAGGATACTCTAGGATCCTATAGGAGCATAGGTCCGGGCCCATTTTGGGATTGATTCATTCTACTCTCTGTACTTGTTTCCATTTTCATCAATAAAGCTTTTTTCTCCTCATATTTCCATAATTGTTTTTTACTGCTATATTGATTTATTGTTCTGCTAGTTCGTAACAAAGGAGGATATAAATGGTCCCCTAAATGCAAACAGATGTATAGAACAAGTTAAAGAAAAGTCTGATGGATGACTCAGTTTGTCAATACTCACTAATATTGGTAGGGGCTATGGTTAGATGATTCAACCATTCTTCTTCAAATACACTTAAGAGTAACCTAAATCCTAGATGACCACAAACTCGTTTGCTCTCATTTATATGAAAAAATTTCTAATTAGAAGATGGAAGCACTTTTATTTGGGTTTCTTACACATTTGCAATAAATTTATATATTGAAATGATCCATACCAGCTCAAGGCCAACCCAGGTATAAAGTTTAGAGTTAGGAGGTGTACCGAATCTATGCTTTCCAAGTATCACCTAAAAGAGAATGTTTCACCATGTTGTTTCAACTGTCACGTAAAAGAGAATGCCAGTTAGAAGTTGGATTGTTAATCCTTAAGATGAGGTGATCCCCGATATCCTCAGAGGTAGGGTCTTGGCCATTCAACATTTTAAAGGTTATGATGAAATAAAGAACTCTTAACTCATTTTAAGAAACAATGGTCGCTTCAATTTCATCACGACCATTATAAAGTTTTGGTTTGTCAAGAAGGCTATTTATGATGATATATCTGTCGCGATGATTTAAATGATGTGTTGAACTTCAATAAGACGTTATTTCTTATTGATGTAACATGTGTTATGAAGCAGAATTGTTATTATAATGTTTTCTATGAAATGTGACATTCTTGTAGTGATTTTTATTTTATTTAATTCGTAAATTATATGAGAAAATACATTTGGGGTTGAAGGGCGTTACATACAGTGACCATTTTAGTGACCTTCTTCAAAGAAGCCACATCATAACACTCTGATGGGATTAATAATTGTTGAACTCATAGTCGAGGATACAATAGTCCTAGGGTCAGTAGTTTCTTCTTATCAAGATAAAATAGAATATCGTAATAAACAAAAGGCAATGAGCATAACCAATAACTGAACAATAACTAAGAGTCAAGACAATTACATTAACGTTATCCAGTCATATGTCACAATCAAATACAAATAGGTCCATCATCAAATAAGACCTAGCCTAAGAGGAATCTAAATACTCATATTGAAATAAATCAATACCATAAGTGTAGACTCGAAGATCATGAAGAATCACCGAAGAAAATGCTCTCCAATAGCCTCCAAAATCACCCAAATCTGTTACTTTATCTCTAGGGAATCAAACCCCATTTATTTTCCTCCCTTTCCTTTTAAAATCATCAAAAATATGTCAAACACGAGTCCTATTACGGGCCCACTAAAAATCAACACATGCGCGTTGATTAATAATGGAGAAACGTGGGTGCGTTGAGTAAAAATGGAAAATCAACACTACGTCGCTATTTCTTCTTGATAGATTTTTGCTCACTTCTTCATTCTTTGGTATGAATTTTGATCATTATTCTGTTAATTTCATCTAAATTTGTTCGTAAAATTTGCGCAATGACTATTGTCATCATTGGTTTCTCTTACTTTTCAAATCTCAAGACCACTAAACTTTTTGGGCTCTGTTATTTTATTTCAACCAACGAGATGCCAACTGAGTTCGAATTACCTTTCCACAAAAAATTCTAGTCACCATGTCAATAAAATCACAAGTTTATTGCGGTAGCTAAGCCATTTGCAAATAATAATTTAGGATGAAGTTTAAGATATACCTAACTAGAATCAAACGGCCAGCCTTGTTTAACAATTTATGTTTCTAAGATGCTAACCTTGGACTGATTTTCTCCTCTAGGGACTCAAAGTCCTTGTGTTGAAGACGATCATGCAATATAGGTATACCCAAGTACTTTTTAGTGTGAGAGTTCGATTGATACATGTGTTAGAGATAACTGAATACATTTTAATTCTCTTAGTGGTAATGGAGAAAAACACATTTGATTTAACAACATTAACTTTAAGATTAGAAAATATGACAAAACGATTCAAGATATCGAAATGATCTCTGCCTTGGAGTTAGAAACCTTCGCAAAAAGAATAACATCATCGGTAAAAAATAAATGTGATAGAAGAGTGAAGGTAGAGAAAACACAATAAAGGAGGGGGGTTGAATTGAGTTTATAGAAATCACCCTCCTTTAGAAAATATGAATACTCAAATTATGAACACTATAATGTAAATTAAAAAGAGTGACACATTCAATTTATCCAGGTTCACCTTCAATGAGGTTACTCTTGTCCATCCCTTAAGGTGATTTTCCTTAGTCAAAGACTTAATCCACTATAAGCAAACTGATTACAAGTGCAGGGGCAACCGCCAATGACTAATATACAATGAACCGTTCAGTGATCACGACAGATATAACATTCATTGACCCCTTTAGAATTCCGATCCAAGTGGTCCCCTAAGAGGATTTCCATACAATGATATGTTTAGGGGTCCAAGTTAATGAATATAACAATTATTGAACCAATAGAATTCAATCACTTAAGATCTCCTATCAAGATTTTCCACAATGGTCGCATACATTGTCTTCTTGAGATCCGACCTTCACTCAATGTCTTATTCACTCATGGAACCTTACATTGATCTGTTCAATGATCCAAGTTAATGAATATAATAATCCTTGACCCAATAAAATATGATCTATTAAGATCTCATATCATGTTTTTCCATAATGACCCGTAACCATCTTCTTGAAATCCGACCTTCACTCAGTCACTCAAGGAACCATACAATTATTTGTTCAATTATTCAAGTTAATGAATATAATAATCATTGACCCAATAGAATCTGATCACTTAATATCTCCTATCAGGATTTTCCACAATGATCAGCATCCATTATCTTATTGAGATTCGACCTTCACTTAGTCTCTCAGGAATCAATCAACAATAGTTGATAGGGTTTGTGTTTATATGATTGCTTCTTCTAAGCAGATTACACAAATAATTAAGCACATATTGTTTAACACAATTTCGAACAATAACTCTTGTGTTAAAACAATTTACATGAAGATATTAGAACTATAACACAATACGAGCAACAACTCTTGTGTTTATTATAGAGTTCTCTCAAGATGTATTTGATCAGAAGTTGGGTAGCACCTTGTAATGTTTTTCTTCTTCATATTTTTATTGAGCAAGTTCCGAGCAACAACTCCTTGCTTCTTATAAGATCTGCCAAGATATATATGATGATAATTTATATAGCATATTGTAGTCTTCTTCTTCTTTACCATGTTTAGCATTGCAGCTTTGATGTCTTCAGCATCCACGACTTTTCAGCTTCATGGCCAAGAGCACTTTACTCCAATTTTTTTAATCTTCTTTTATAGCCTTAAGAGAGAAAGACATTGTGAGGATAGAAAAGTCTTTTCCTGCATCAACGGTTAATTATTTAACGGATAAAATAAGGTTTAAGATTTTAGACAGTATAATTTGAATGTTTGAATCTTATTGTAGAAGAATCACTCTTAAGTCTTAGAACTTAAGTCTTGGAGTCTTCAGAACCTGTTCCAAGAAAACCTTGTCTTAGAGTTTTCAACACTTGGTTCTAAGAACTTGTTTGTCTTCAAATCATCAGAACTTGTTCAGCAGAATCTCGTCTTCATAATCTTCAGAACTTATAACACACAAAAGCAAAAGTTAACCCCAAAGTCATGATCAGAACCTCATGTACAAACGTTCCTAAGAACCGTTGCATAAGATGAATTCCCGAATATTGACTTCAACTGTAACGCGTAACACGATGTTTTCTTTCAGTAGTGTTTATGTTTAGAACCTGATGACGTTACACGTCTTTATACAAGAGTTTGAACATTGCAACGACAATTATCTAATTCTTTTCTTCTTGCTGGATTAATTCTGATTGAGGAGTGATAATGATCTAGAAAATTCTTATTTTTTGTAGGGTCATAGTCTTTCAGATTTTTGAACATTATCTTCAGATATTTAAGCAATAACTTATCGATGAACAATTTCTTCTTTGAGTGAAAGCACCTATGATCTACTTTGTCTTCACCTTGTCTTGATTCCTTGATAATCAACTTTTTATAAGCTACATATCTAATGTATGATTTCTGAAGCAACCGCTTATATCAGTACATCAGATTTTGACGTTCACTTCATTCTTTGAATTCTTGATATTTGTATTGATTCCCTTTCTGATGAACATTTAATATTCCTTAGAATTGATAATATTTTATGTAGAAGTGGTCACAATACATCTTATTGAGCGTAATAGTTATTATGATGATATTGATCTTGATAAATACTTATTTTGTTGAGTAAAAAGGCTTGAGAAGATATTATCCTTTGATCTTGTCTTCTGATGGACTTTGAGATGTTGATTAGATGTGAGTCCACAAGATCTTCCTTAATTTCTTATGCTGGAATACTTCTGATGTTGAATGAGAGTACAAATTCCATGAGTTCTCTGAGTCTTTAGAATCTTGACTTTGTCTTCATTCTGATGAGCAAATCTTGACCTCTGATCTTGGAGTAGAATCCTTCTTCACATATGTTCAAAGTCTTAACTTCGTCTTTAAAATCCAAGCAGTTGCTCTTCTAATGATCGAATATTGACTACCGATCTTCTGCGTTGGAAGCTTGTTTTTTGTATACTCTTGATTTCGGATCTTGTAGCAGTAGCTTATGAAAAACTCTTTCTTTTTTAAAAACTCATTGAGATTCTTTTCTTGTTGAACATTCGACATTCCATAGAACGAGTGATGTTTCATTAGAAACAGGACTCAACGGTTCTTCTTCTAAGTGGTAATGTGATTCTAATGATATCTTGATTAAGACTATCCAAAATTCTAATCATGTATCTGCACACTCAATAAAACCATTAGAACTAAAACTGTTCTTCATAAAATTTATGCTTGTTATCATCGAAACTCGAAGATTAAACATAGATCAAAATCTTTGTTCTTACAAAGAGGTCCATTACGAGATAATTTGATAGACTTTTAATGACCTTTATTGATTGCCTTGTAATCCTCAGCGACAAGAATTTCATGTAAATATCGAAGAGATAAAGTAAAAGGGTTCACCTTATCATGATCTTATCTGGTCATAATAAAATTTAATAATTATCTTTCTATTAAAAAAATAAATATAATGAGATAGTTACCCATTACATAATCAACTTTATAGTAAAAAAATCAATTTTACTTCAAATAAAATTTTAAAAAATCTCAATTAATATCGTCATAGGCATTTTCAAGAGAAATATGTATGTGTGAGAAATGAAAGAGAAAGAAAATGGTATGATATTGACATGTGAGTGAGTTAAGGAGTTAATAGTGAGTTTTGAATCTTTGAAACATTCTGTCTTACATAGATACTACTAGATTTTTATCATAACACGTCACTACACATATGTATGATTATAAACAAACATGAAATAGTCATACATTTGTAAACATAAAAATAAAAAATAGAAAAGATGCTTCAATAAATTTTATTTTAATTTAATCAATCCTAATTTTAATTTAAAAAATCCTTAATCAACCATTATATTAAAAATTTGCCATTGTATTTGCTAAAGATTCATATTTTCTTATTAAACATAACTCTTAATTGAATATCTCATAATCAAATTTTTTATTTGATAGTCTTAATCAAATAAATAGTATACAATAAAAACAATATATACATATTCTAATGAATTCAAATATATTTTAATATGTACATATGTACAATAAAAATAAAATATATTTAAATAAATTCAAAGATTGACTATATTTAATTGATAAAAACAACATTTACTGTTTTATTATGATATATTTTGTTAAAGTTATTTTAATTATTTTAATTTTGTTTCTATATTTATCAATTTTATGAATCAAAAATCTTAGCATTAAATTAGAATGAACACTTTTACATTTTGATTTTTTTACGTGTAAGAAAATTTTGTTGTTTTAGCATTAAAAATCTAGTATTAAATTGTAATAAACGCTTTTAAATTGGAATAAATGTATATATTGTTTCTAAAAAATTTGATTATGAAATATTGAATTAAGAAACCAAACAAACTTTACTACAATACTAAAAATAGGAAAACCCAACAAACTGTATTACAACACTTGACAAAAACAAATGCATCAGCAAAAAGAAAATTAAGGGGAAAACACTCCTAAAATTGCAAACATAATACCACCACTTCTTGTAACACTGCCTCAGATTATTTACTCTAGTTAACTCCTTTGGAACCTATAAAATGTTTCATATATTTGGTAATATATACATGAGTAGACCACAGAACATGCAACAACATGAAAATCTAACAGGGTTGTACAGTTGTCTTCTATATATTACAACATACAAAACATTGTTGACTTGTAGTATCAATTATTATGAGAAGGTTTTATAGTAGTACCAATTTCTCATAATGGATTCTGTTGGTTTATCAAACATTTGTTGACTTGTAAATTTTTCATGAATTTTATAACAGTAGGAAACCCATATCAAAAGTAATCTTTATCGAATTGCCCACCTATCATTCATTTTTTGCCATCTTAATATATGCAATCATGATCTTTAAAAGACATTGTTATTGTTACTCATTGCTTTTATAAAAAAATCATTAATTTGTAAGATACAAATTTATAATCAAGTTTATGCCTATTTTGTTTGGTTGTATATTACTACTATTTATCATTTAGATGGATTGTAATGGTGGAATACAATTTCTTCTTTTCGGAAGTTACTTGATTAAATCCAACATAAGGATAATTGGACAATGCAAGCTTTATAAGCATTAAGACAAAGTATACGACCTTCTTTCTTTTCCATCAGAGAAAAAAAATATTTGTCTTTGTATTTGTTGATTTAATAAATCAATTGGATTTACCATCATTAGTAGATTTAAACACACTTAAAAGCATTCTCAATACACCTGAACTTGCATTAGATTGTAACCCTTTTGTAAACTCACAAACCTCGTTAATTCTACCATATTCTAATGAATTTTGGGATATATTACATGATAACCATAAACATCAGCAGGGTGATCTAGAGGGGGCGAAATATCCACTCCACCATCAAAACTACATAGGATCCTTTATCAATTTATTATCTTGCCATCGGTCAATTTCCTACACCACAAGATATACAGACTGATTACTTGTATATGATCCCAAACTTATAATAGTGCTACCACGGATATAGAGAAAACTACAGATTTGAGCATGGTAGAAGATAAAGGACATTAATAAAATTTTAAAAATGAATTCACTTTTAGCTTTTGCGTCACCATAATAAAGTTTAAAATCTTGAACTTATATAAAAACATATCTAAAAAAAAATCTAAAACATGATGAATTGTGTTCCTACAAATCAATTTTAAACCTTGTATTAAATTTTATCTCTCGTTATAACATATTTCTCCATTACTTCTTTTGTTCCTAAAAAGATAATTGTCTAAACGTGGTATCAAAGGAAGAGTCGTATTCCACAATAACTAGACACGTGGTGTCAGATTGTCGTTATTTTGTATATAAGTTTTGTGGCACTTATATATTATTTTGTTAATATCTTTTGAATAATTTCTCACTCTATGTATAAATTGTGTTTAATCGAGTTTTTGAGTATATAATGTATTGTTTGATAGTTTTTATGTCTTTTTGTAGGTATTGGTGCATATTTGGAGTGTGAGCAATAAAGTGCCGAAGGCACGACTTCAAATACCTGTTTTTTGTAGAAAATAAGCCAGAAGCCCACTTAGCACGAGTTCTAGAGCGCTACCATTTTCATAAGTCAGGGGTTGTCTGTGTTGTTGAGCCAACTCAGCCCGCTTAGCAGGGTCCCTTGAATTAGCATATATGTTTTAGATATTTTAGTGAGCCCACTTAGCGGGTCTGCATTTCTCAACTTGTGTATAAATAGTTGAGAACATATCTTTTTAGGTTGTTATCATCTCTTTTTTCCATTTAGGAGCTCTGATCCAATTCTCTATAGTTTAGAAGTTTATGCAACATCATTGGGTGCCACATCTTATCATTTGGCTACGGGTTGTCTGGATCGCATTAACACCACAAGAAGTTTCCTATTCATCTCATTCTCTCATGTGTACCATTCTAATGGTGGGTTTTGTATGTGTATTTTACTTTAATTGTATGTACATTTGTTGATCATCGAATTGTATAAAATCTGCTTTACAAATCATTATCGATGTCTTCGTTGATCTTTTTGCTTTATGTTATGATTTGGGTTGTTGTAGAAATATATACCACAAATCTTGATTAGGGATTGATATCTATTAGTTTCTATACTCTAAAGATAGATTTAGAGCTAATAAGCATTGTGAGTATCGGAGCTTAATGTCTTTGCGTTGTTTGTGTTGAGCTGAGAGATTGCTGATACAGGTAATATAGTGGTATCTCGATTTTGTGTTAGACATAAACTCTGTTGTGGTACATCTCGAGGAATTCTTGATGATTTTGATGTATATTGTAGGTTGAATGCAATTAATCTGCAAGTTTAAGTATTTGACGAGTAGAATGAAATGTAATTCCATAATGAATTCTCTTGGGCTACAAATGATTGTTTATTTGCTTTCTTTACTTTCCCGCATTTTATTTTCGCAAACCCCAAACCAAACTTAAAGAGATTAAAATTGTTGAATATTAGTTTTCCCTCACACTAATCCCTGAGGAGACGGTACGATAAAACTAAATAAATACTTACTTTTTGTTTACTGCTTCAAAAAATGACGTTGTTGTCGAAAATTGGTGTTGATATTAATTACATCATAATAGTTTCACTTTTTAGTTTTGTAAATATGTTTATATTGTATATTTGTACATTTTCTCCATACTTGTCTATTTTTGTACACATACTTTGTTGTATTTGTGATTGTATAGATAAATGTTGTGTGTTTGTTTCCCACACTTATTATGTATGTATGTTTGTTATTTTCAAGTGTGTGTAAAAATGTGTTATGTATTAATGTTGTTCAAGTGTTGTTGTAAATTTCCTTGTTTTTGTAATGTTTGTTAAGTGATTGGTTATAACATTTTTTTAGGTTTTCACGGTGAAGCGACACCATGACATAATTTAAAGGTGTCGAACTAAGGATGTAAAACAAACATGTTTTATTGTTTTTTGTTGCTTAATTGTTTTTCATTGCAGTAGCTTATGTAGTGCAGTGGTTGTTGGCTAAATAAGTTTAAATTATACCAGTTTTAAATTTTTTAGCGATGTTGAGCCTGTTTTAGCGTGTTCTGTTGCTCCATTCTTCACTTTGCAACTTGTTTATCTAATTTCCACCCAGTAGGGATGACAACGAGTTGAAAAATAACAATTACGTTCACACCCGTTAGGTTCAGGTTTTCCCACCCAAACCCAAACCCACAGCAAAAACACAAAAAATACAACAACAACAACAACATTGAAATATAAAACACAAGAATTTCATCAAAGTCTCTCAAAGAAATTAAGTAATTAAATTAAAATTTTCTATCAAGTTTGATAATATTAAAATTAAAATTAAGGTCTTAAATTTGTACACTTATATATATTTAGGGTTACTTATGTAATTTAATGTCTAAATGAGTGTGGTTTCAGATGCGGGTTTGAGTGAACCTAAACTCGCACCTAAAATATCGGGTGCCACCCGAACCCAAATCCAGTCAATTGAGATTTTTACCCGTTGACTCGGGTTTGGGTACAGGTGGGCCCTACGAGTTTGGGTATGCCATCCATCCCCACAACCCGGTCTTTTAATATGTTTAATAGTTGTTTTATTGTGTTATTTATGTTTTTTTAAGAGCTTGCTTTTATTAGCTTGAGGAAATGTATATGTGTTTAAATTATGTTTAGTTGTGTAGTTGAGACATTAAGGTGATAGTGGATTTAGCTCGGAAATGCAGTGTTGTTCTAATTTTTTTGAGTTTCTCTATTACAGCTAAACGCAATCTAACTCACTTAGTGCGTGTTTCTAGTGTAGCACGCTAAATGCGTCCAACCCACTTAGCATGCTCTGATGTGTTACGCTAGTGAATTCTTTTTGTTTCACTTAACATTTTTTTTCCCACTTTCACCAAGGCTTTATAGTAGTAAATAATACTATTAATTTCTAATAATTTTTGTTTGTTGTTTGTCATCCAATTTTACTCAAGCTTGAGATCGTATTTGGTGATTTTCTAAGTTTCATCGTTTCAACTTATGAATGTATGGTAATGATAGTTTTTGAAGTTGGTACATGTCATGTACTTGTTTATCGTTTTCTATAGCATAATATGATTAGGATACTTTTTATTTGTATAATTGTCATGTTATTCATTCTTTTTGCATTACTTGCTTTTGATTAAATCACTTTAATTCCTTTTTACTTCAAATGTGAGGTAGCTCTCCATTATTCATATATGGAGGAGAGCACAATTTTTGTTTTAAATGGATTTTATTATGTTTAATCTTATATTTGTGTTGATTATATGAAAGCATGAAAAAAGATCAAGGCATTTTGTTTCATTCTGAACACAACTATCTGACCAAATAGTCAATTCACCTTGTAAATGTGTGAATCTTTATTAACTCCTTTGAGCTTTTTTGTGAATGTCCATGTTATTTTTGAACTCGATGTTTGTCTATGAGTGTTAGTTCACTTTTTTTAATGGATGTTGATTATTTGTTTTCTTGAACTATCAACCATGATTTGTGGTTTGAATTTTTACCTTGCCTTATAAAGTAAGGAGTATTCACACTTTGATGTTGATTAAATTTAAGTTCAGGAGAGAATGATTGTTTACTTTATTTGTTGGTTGCTATGAGATTGAGAAAAAGAAAAAGAAAAGGAAAAAAATGTGAAAAATAAATGAAAATAAGAAGAAAGAAAAGAAAAAGAAAAGCTTTGAAAAAGAAAAAAATAATAATTGTGTTAAATATTGTGTTTAGTGTAACAATTTAGGAAAGAATACAAAGTTTGATTGAAATTTTGTGTTTGACACTTTGTGAATTGATAATTCTCTTAAGTTTAGGCGAGTTTTTGTTTCAATTACCTTTAAAAATTTCCCATAAATTGTTAACCAAGCCTTATCACAACCTTGAAAAGTCATTGTCACTCTTGTTTTTGTGTTTTCAATATGAGTTTTTGGATGAATGCATAATTTAGTATTTTGTTTGCAAGATTGTTGGAGGAGTGTAAAGTCTCTCACTTTTGTGTGTTCTTCATCTACCGATGAACTTTTGATAGGTAGATTCATGATGGAGAATGTATTGTTTTAGAATGTTTTGCATGATTTTTGTACTTATGATTCGTTTCGTTTTCATGTTGTCGTTGTAGGATTGTGGTAACGTTACCTTGAAAAATATTAAGGTATTCAAGCATGTGCAGTAAATGAAGATGTTCCCATAAGTTAAGTGTAATCTTCTAAAATAAGGGCTTTTAGGAAATTGAAGCCAAGGTGTTTGAAATTTGGTTTTATCAAACTAGAGAAACTAATGACCAATGGGAAAATTAAGCAAAAATGTCGACCATAAGGAGAAGAATAACACTTGGCAAAATACTAAAGAATTGGTCTAGTCGACCTGAGTCTGAAGAACAAGAAAGACGGTCGAAGTTGGTCTTGTCGACCAAAAGGAGTTATAAACTTAGAAGAATTTTGTTGATTTAGTCTTGCCAAAGGAAGCGCGTCGAAGCAAGCCAGAAGCAGGAAGATTCAAATTTCGAAATTACAAGCAGTTTCCAGTAGCTCGTGTGCTGATTGAGCGCCAAATAGGTGGCGACATCCTGTAACACCCATTTTCTACCCAGCATTTATAATAGAATCAGAGTGCCAAAATTTCAAAACATAAAACAGGTGCCACATTTCAATTTATTATCAAACACTTGTATTTCATTTAATATAGATACATAGCATTCGGCGTTCACATCTTATACGTCATATATAACTTTATTCAACTAAATCAAAACTTTAATTTATAATTATTCGAGAAGTATTGTAATGACAACAATTAGAAACAATTCCAACAACAGGTAATAACAACTATTCATTATCTTATAATCACAACAACATAAACATCCCCCCGAGTGCTACGTATCAGAGCAAGACCCTTTGACTTATCGTAAAGCGACATACAAACTTCAAGAATTAACTCCAACATCCACAACTACGCTTGAGTACCTGCCCATTTCCCATGGTAAGGGAAATATCAGCAGAAGGGGTGAGATCTCGAAAAATATAAACAAAAGTATGATAATTAATATATTATACTAGAATCATACAATTTCACTTCTTCATACAACAAATCATACAAAAACTACTAGGAACAACTTAATAGCAACAACAACATGTATTAAACAACAACTTGTTAAGCACCAACTTATCAACGATCAACTTAAACATCAACAACCACAGTAACAACTTAAACGTGCAAATCGAATGCGACACAACTATGCAAATGCATGTACTACCATTCGGAGTAAAACTCCCAACTTAAAATCATGCCAGGTTATCGAGGCAATCAACAAGGCATAAGCCTTCAACGTGTGCCATAAAGGCCAAGGCATAAGCCTTCAGCTTTCAATTTGGTGCCATCAAGGCCAACTTAATCATGCAAATGTTATGTATGCAACAACAACCACACATCAACAACAACTTAAACGATAATAACTTAAACAAAAACTACTTAATCATGTGTTAACTGCATCAACTTAATCAACACTGGTCATTTAGACCTACAACTCAAACAACACAACAATTTTCCACGTTGGCTATTAAGCCTCCAACATAAACTCGTCCATAATTCGGACAATTCATTTATTCGACTGTACCTGCAACTCAAGCATCCGATACAAATTCAACAAAAGAAATCAACCATAATTACCTAATATTATATACGAACTACTACGATAAATTTCGATTAATTCCGGACAACTAATTTTTACCGCGTAATTTACCAACCCGATTAATTCGGCACTATTTTTATACTTTGCTATCAAAACTAAGTAACTTCTACCATTCTGCGAAATATACATATATGTCACTGATATATTATTTTCCTGGTACCATTTATTTCACTGTCATCAAGGTTATCTTCTACAAAATACCAGCATTATTATATTATTATAACATACTCTTCTAGTACTTACATCTTATATATACTACTAGTGTTGTGTTATTTTTGTTTCTATTCATCCATGATGTTCATCTCTCATGTTATCACTATTATGCTTCGTGATTATGGCACCTACAGTCATGTAACTATGACCCAAAAGAAATTAAATTAAGTATAGCAGATACATAAGTGTCAGCGAAACACCAATCAGCAACAAAACAATGTGGCCCCCCATCCACTATAGCGGCGGTCGTCCCACTCTCTTACACACAAGGAGGCGTCCGCCTCCTCCTTCCTTGCCACTGGAGACGTCTGTCTCCCTCTCTATAGCGCAAGAGAATCTTCTGGAGGCAAGTGTCAGAAGTCTCTGGTTCTAACCATCAGAACTTCTACTTCTGACCAACACTTCTGCCATCACAACTTCTGCCCAATACAACTTCTGTCCAACACAACTTTTGTCCAATACAACTTTTGACCAATACAAAACTTCTGACCAACACAACTTCTGACCAATACAACTTTTGACCATCAACTTCTGACCAACAACTTCTGACCAACAACTTATGACCACAACTTCTGACCAACAACTTCTGACCATCAACTTCTGACCAACAACTTCTGACTAACAACAACTTTTGACTAACAACTTCTGACTAACAACTGCTGACTAACAAACAACTTCTGACTAACAACTTCTGACTACCAACTTCTGACTAACAACTTCTGACTAACAACTTCCGACTAATAACTTCTGACTACCAACTTTTGACTAACAACTTTTGACTAACAACTTCTGACTAACAACTTCTGACTAACAACTTCTGTAGGTATATGCACTGCAACTTAATTTAATCATCACGCCAACATTAATTAGCCTATATTTTATACATGTTCCTATGATGACTACGACTGAAATCCCGCATGTGCCTTGTTTTGGCACTGCAAATCCTGATTATGGAATGTCGTATTCCATGATGCCAGGATATCAGTCAACATCGAATGCAACAGTAGTGTTAAATAATGTTCAAATTTTGAATTCTCCTTTACAAGGATTTACACCTGGAGGAAATATAGGCAACCAAAATAGAGGAATGCCTTCTCAGCCAATAGTACCACCTCTCACTAACACTTCAGTAGTGGTATTGAGGCAACAAATGGATGATAGTAACCATGATTTGGTTAATATATTAACTAATTAAATGGGTAATATGTTTAATCCCATAGTGCAAGAGTCCACTGAAATAAATCGACAAACGATTGCCCAATTAACGCGTTTGTGTAACTATTTGGGTGCTCCCCTAACGCTTGTTCGACAGGTGCCACCTGTTCGACTAGCTGCCCCTGGTCAAGCAGACATGGGGGTAATAGAGGATGAAATTGTCTTTCATGGAGAAGTAATAGTGTCTCAAAGGAATCTCGTAGTCGACCCACCTAGGGTATTAGTAAATCAACAACAAGAGGCTGATCAAATTGTTGATCAAATTCGACAAGAAGATTTAGCTGTAGAAAATAATCTAACCACTATTGTCGAGAGAATTGTGGCTAGAAACGGTATGAATACCACACTTCAAAGGCCACCATATTATTTCTCTTTGTTTGGATATATTTTACAGACTGAAAACCTTATAGGATGGAAAATCCCTAAGTATACAAAATTTGGGGGAGAGTTTGGGGAATCGACAGTCAAACACATTGCTAGGTACTTGACAATCATGAGAGATTTGTGACTGATCGAGGGAGACACTATCTTGAAACTAACTGTTCTCGGAGATATTTAAATATTGTTCAAGTTGTTAAAAGATTGAGAAGTTGTCACTGATGCTGACTAATTATGGTGAAAATATGAGGGGTTTCTCTCCAGATTTCCTTAGCAGTGAGTGTGTGGAAGGCTACAAATAAGACAGATTTCTCCTAAAATCTTCAAACAATTCACTGCTCAAGGAATTAGTAGGATCAAAGAGTTGGTTACTGTAGACGAAGGTTTGGAGCAAAACTTGTGATATTGAAGATTCTAGAAGTGTTGATCAAGTAAAGATTGTGCATAAGAGTTTGACATGGATTCATATACAAGTCAAGATACAAAATCAAAATGTTATTTTCTTTAGAATTATTATGGACAATTGATTGTATGAACTCTTTGAATATTTGTCAAACTAATGAAATTATGCCACTACTTTCAAAAGTGCACGTAAACTCACGCGAGGATAGAGTTGAAGCACTATAAATCCTCGTGTTATCTTTCTACGTTTTACTCTTTCATTTTCATTTCATAGTAAATTGTCTGCCTAGCTTTTTCATTCATATAGTAGTTTATCATTTATTGCATTGATAGTGATTTATTGCTTAAAGGTTATGTTTTGTTGGAATTAAGACCTAGTCAAGCTTTAATAATGATTAAAATATGAGAAACTTGTTGAGTTTAGAATCGCGAATTCAATCATTGTATAATAATCTCTTGAGAATTATACAATGATATGTGACCCTAGTAATCCATAGCTCGTGCCGAGTGGTATATGAACTAGTCAGATATTGTTCCCACCCAGGAACCGAACATGATATTCTCTGGATTGTGTTCTTAGCAGGGAGTCCTTTACCACTGGAACACAAGTGTTCTATTTGTGATTGTTATACATTGCATACATGTTTTTTATGTATTAATTTTTATTTAATTATAATTCACTATATTTTGCTCTAAAACTTCTTCGTGCATATTCTGAAAAACCTCTAATATTTTGTTTATGAAAAATCAGTTAATTTATTTTTCTCCGTCTATATTGTTTTCGTACATCATATTCTCACCCAACAACACTTATTTTTTCACAGCAAAAAACTATATTCTATCAAGTATGAGGAAGAAAATACATACACATCACCTTAAATTCTATCATATTTTGGTCCCTCTAGTGTGAAAAATCCAAATAATGTTGTTTTGAAGTACAAAACTTGATTAAGTATGAAGGGAAGTTTTGGTAAAGTTCGAAGAAGAATGGTAATATGATCGTGAATGAAGAATACACGCAAGATGATATTTTATTCAATTTCCCGATTAACAAATTCAAAATTACACTCCTGAATTATTCACTAAGTTGTGAAATGAACACAATCAATGTAAGGGTTAGTCCAAAGATATACTTCGAGATTATTTTTTTGAAAAATGGGGGATGTCTCGGTTACATCGTATTTTTATGTATATTCGAGTTGTTCAAAAGTTTACTTTTAAAATATTGGAAGAACAATTTTGAGATTCATTAGAATGTCTCTTCGCCACCAAAAATAAAAACATTACCCACTCATTTTATTATTTGCAGAACTCACCAAACATCATAGATAATTTCTATATAATAGTAGTAAAGATAATCCCCAATATTTATATACAACATTAATTAAATTTTCAATGTTTTAAAATCTATAGTCGGATACTAGTATTATTTGAAAGGAGCTAATAATTAGGATCAATAAAAAACTAATTTAACCAAATAGAATTATCAAATCAATTTGAAATTAAAAAAAGACTACTATGTTTGATTAATAAACCGAATACATGCTGCACAAATAAATTTTTTCAAGTAGTAGTAAAAAAGAGAATCATAAACAAATGGCGCCGAAGCACATAAACAAACCCTAAACAACAACAATAAGAGAAGCGCGTCTATATCACGTGGTCCCTACCTATCAATAGCTTCCTCACCACACCACCGAAAATTTTCAATTTCAATTTTCAAGTTCCAAAAATTTCCAATCTCGCGGGAACATTTTCAAATCCCACGCATTTTAGAGGGAACTAACTCATTCCCTACCCCACACACCAACCATAAATACACAACAACCCTACCTTTCTTTTCTCACACATTCTATCTCTTCCCTCTTGCGCCAAAACTGTTCGACCAAATTCCCCAACCAAATATTACAACATGTACGTCGTCAAGAGAGACGGACGTCAAGAGACTGTTCATTTCGATAAGATTACGGCGCGCTTGAAGAAACTCAGTTACGGTTTGAGCACTGAGCACTGTGACCCTGTTTTGGTTTCTCAGAAGGTTTGTGCTGGGGTTTATAGAGGTGTCACTACTAGTCAACTCGATGAATTGGCCGCTGAAACCGCCGCCGGCATGACTGCTAATCACCCCGATTATGCTTCCGTGAGTTTTAGGGTTCTTTTGATTTTTTCAGCTTTATTGTGTTTTTGATTCTGATTTTGGGTGTTGTTTGTTGTTTGATTTAGCTTGCTGCTAGGATTGCTGTTTCGAATCTGCATAAGAATACTAAGAAGTCGTTTTCTGAAACGTGGGTATTGTTTGGATTTTGTGGATTTTCAGTTTGATTCATTTTCTGACTGTTTTGTGATGTTTAATTTTCTGAAACGTGATTAATTTTTCAGTGTGAAGATTATGTATAATCATTTTAACCATAGATCTGGGAAGAAAGCTCCTTTGATTGCTGATGATGTTTATGAAATTATCATGGAGGTACATATCATATGGTTGATTTGAAATGGTTTATTTAGGGGTTTTGTTTTTGTTGTGGGATTCACTTTTTGTTTTTGATGTAGAATGCGGCGCGACTGGATAGTGAGATAATTTATGACAGAGATTTTGACTATGATTACTTTGGATTCAAAACCCTTGAGAGGTCTTATCTGTTGAAAGTTGATGGGACTGTTGTCGAGAGGCCTCAACATATGATAATGAGGGTTTCTGTTGGGATTCATAAGCATGATATTGAATCTGCTGTTAAGACTTATCATTTGATGTCTCAGAGATGGTTTACTCATGCTTCTCCGACTCTTTTCAATGCTGGGACTCCTAGGCCTCAGGTGTGTGTGTTATTGTTGATACTTTTTTATAATTATGTGAATTTGGAATCTTATTTAATTTGGTTATTTTGTTTGCTTTTGCAGTTGAGTAGTTGCTTCTTGATATGTATGAAAGATGATAGTATCGAGGGGATTTATGATACATTGAAGGAGTGTGCTGTCATTAGTAAATCTGCTGGTGGGATTGGTGTTTCTGTTCATAACATAAGGGCATATGGCAGCTACATTCGTGGAACAAATGGGACATCTAATGGTATTATTCCAATGCTGCGTGTCTTCAATGACACTGCCCGCTATGTTGATCAGGGGGGAGGCAAGAGAAAGGGTAAGAACCATTGAGTAGTTTTATTTTTTGTTGCAAATTCTTAGATTGATGAGTCATTGTTGACTGTTGTTACTTACACGTTTAATGTGATTGTTGTAGGTGCTTTTGCTGTATACTTGGAACCATGGCATGCTGATATATTTGAATTCTTGGAATTGAAAATAAACCATGGAAAGGTAAGACATGGTAGTTGTAAATAAACTGTATAGCACAACTCTAGGTTTTAGTTTATGCTAGTTGAAATTGAATTTATTTTATTGTAACCTTTGTGAATTGGTTGGTGTTAATTATGCAGGAGGAGCAGCGTGCTCGAGATTTATTTTATGCCCTTTGGGTGCCTGATCTTTTTATGGAAAGAGTTCGGAGCAATGGTGATTGGTCATTGTTTTGCCCCAATGAGGCCCCTGGTTTGGCAGATTGTTGGGGTGAAGAATATGAAAATCTATACACCCAGTATGAAAGAGCTGTAAGTATGGTCTTAATAAGCAGGCTTGTTTTGGATATTTCAGGAAGAATACATTGTTTGCTGATTATTGCTGCTTTGTTATTTCCTTACCAAATCCACAGGGGAAAGCAAAGAAGGTTGTTCCAGCACAGAGTCTTTGGTTTGCAATTTTGAAGTCACAGATAGAAACTGGAAATCCCTACATGCTTTTTAAGGTGACTTGATAATAATAATTTTCTAAATATATATCGAAGCTTCTTTTCATACCTATTTCCTTACCTTTTATTTTTTTTCTGTACATAAATTTAATATTTTTAAATATTATAGGATGCCTGCAATAGGAAAAGCAACCAACAGAATCTTGGCACTATAAAGTCATCAAACCTGTGCACTGAGATAATTGAGTACACAAGTCCAACAGAGACTGCTGTGTGTAACCTTGCATCAATTGCACTACCACGATATGTAAGAGATAAGGTATGAGACCCCTGGCATAATCTATGTTTTATACTTAGACCTGAGTTTGTTTGAATTCTCTGCAAGTTTGGTATGCATGATTTTGAATGTTTATCCGCCTCTTATATAGGGTGTGCCTGTGGAGTCTCATCAGTCTAAGCTTGTTGGGAGCAGAGGATCTAGTACTCGGTATTTCGACTTTGAAAAACTAGCAGAGGTATGCATCTTTTTACTGTTTATTTGATTTTTTCATCTGTGATATTGTGTTGACACAATTATTGCGGCTAGATGCATGATAGTTATTTTTTTATGCCAATTACAGGTTACTGCTGTGGTAACAACAAACCTTAATAAAATAATTGATGTGAACTACTACCCAGTTGAAACTGCAGAAAGGTCAAACATGCGACACAGACCCATTGGTATTGGAGTTCAGGGTCTTGCAGATACCTTTATACTTCTAGGAATGGCATTTGATTCACCAGAGGTAAATAATGTTTTAAAGGGTTTCTTTTATATATGCAGTTTTGGTTAAATGCTCTCCAAATTGATAGTTTAAATGTATATGGAGTGCAGGCTCAACAGTTAAACAAGGACATTTTTGAGACTATATACTATCATGCTCTCAAAACGTCTTGTGAGTTGGCTGCAAAAGAAGGCACTTATGAAACATATAAGGGTAGTCCAGTAAGCAAGGTATGTTCATCAGAAGTGTTGTTTCCTTATACCCTTTTTTTATGGTAGTAGTCCCAAATGCACATGTATATTCAACTTATCTATCAGTTGTTAAATCAGATAAACTTAGTATCCAACATGTCCGTGGCTAAGATGATTTCTTGTATGTGCAGGGAATTCTTCAGCCTGACATGTGGGGCGTGACACCCTCTGATTTGTGGGATTGGAGTGCACTTCGAGAGATGATATCAAAGACAGGTGTGCGTAATTCACTTCTTGTTGCCCCTATGCCAACAGCATCTACCAGTCAAATTCTTGGCAATAATGAGTGTTTTGAACCATATACTTCCAACATCTACAATCGCAGAGTGCTAAGGTATATTGCCATCTCGTGTTAATATATTTTGGTATGTCAGTGTACTTTGTCTTGCTTATTAACTCTCTTCCTTTCAGTGGTGAGTTTGTTGTAGTGAACAAGCACCTTCTTCATGATTTGACTGAAATGGGACTGTGGAATCCTGCACTTAAGAATAAGATTATCTATGACAATGGTTCAGTACAAAATCTCTCAGAAATACCAGCTGAACTGAAAGGAATATACAAGTATGAGATTTGTGAATTTCTACCTGACAGTTACTAGATAATTGTAATATATTTATGCTAACTCTCTTTAAAATGATCAGAACTGTTTGGGAGATCAAGCAAAAGATATTGGTTGACATGGCTGTTGATCGAGGATGCTACATAGATCAGAGTCAAAGCTTAAATATACACATGGATAAACCTAACTTTGGAAAGTTGACTTCCTTGCATTTTTATGCATGGTCTAAGGTATCAACTTTTCAAATCAAGAATGTTACTCATCTGAATTTTTTCCTTATGAGATTTATTGCTGGGGAGTTTAGACCAACTGTTTGCTGATTGATGTTATAATCATTTTCAATTTTGACTTTTAAGGGTTTGAAGACTGGTATGTACTACCTCCGAACTCGAGCTGCAAGTGATGCCATCAAGTTTACTGTTGATACCTCTGCCATTAAAGTAATTAACCTTGATTTTGATCAATCTTTCCGTTCGTATGATTTGTGTTGATACATTTTGATATTAAATTATTATTGTTGTTAATGAAGGAGCAAGCAAAGGCAGAGGAGGCTGATCTTGACGAAGATGCGAAGATGGCACAAATGGTGTGCTCTTTGACAAACAGAGATGAGTGTTTGGCCTGTGGAAGTTAAAACTACACCTTATATTTGCACCTTTGGGCTTTAACAAATTAATTTACTAGAAAATGGAACCACACGTGAAGGAGGCTACAGCTGCCTAATATTCAAATGCGAATCCATGCATTAAAATCTCCCCAAGATTTCTGAAATGTATAGAGTTTACTTTGTTGTTGATTTTATGTCTGCATTGCTTGGTTATGTACTGTATTGTATGTTAGGAAGTGTTGTTCATTTAGGTATAAAATTATATTTTGTGAATTTATAATCATAATTTACAAGTATTTAATAGTTTTCCTTGCAATGTTTATCAAGTTACATCTTGGTATAGAAACGGTTACTTCTACTAAGGTTGACAATGACGGAAACACTTTTAAAAGAAGAGCTAACAAATAGGTTTACTCTTAAATACTCTATTGGGGGATGATTGAAACAATGAATAGGATACTCTAGGATCCTATAGGAGCATAGCTCTGGGGCTCATTTTGGGATTGATTTATTCTGCTCTCTGTACTTGTTTCTGTTTTCATCTATAAAACTCTTTTCTCCCCTATTTCCATAACTGTTTTTTATTGCTATATTGATTTACTGTTTTGCTAGTTTGTAACAAACTGGTCTGACTTGTCGGATTGTCATTCCTGGAACTAGTGAATGCCCCTGAAAAAGGTTAAGATGGATGCGAAGGAAGCGGCGTTAGAAGGAGAGATGCCAGAGGTGAAGTTGACGTTGATAGATGTTCAGAATGCGGTGAAGACTAGCCATGAGAGTCTCATGGCCATGTTTGAACAGTGTTTAGGGAAGACGAGGCTAGAAGGAGAAGGTAGTGCAAATGGGAAGGGGATTTCCTCCAGATCTGGGCTTTACAACCTCAATTGTGATGCATTGATAGAGTTTTGTCAATCCATCAAAAAAGTAGAGCTACCGTCCTTCAACGGGGAAGACCCCGCGGGGTGGATTTCACGAGCTGAAATTTATTTCTATTTCCGTGTTCAGGGGACGCTACTGGAGTTGAAAGTGAATCTAGCTCAGTTATGTATGGAGGGAGCTACGATTCATTTCTTTAATTCTCTGGTCGGAGAAGATGAAGGCTTGTCGTGGGAGAAGTTGAAGGAATCACTGTTGGCCAAATATGGTGGTTACGGCGACGGTGACGTGTATGAACAATTAACAGGGCTTAAATAGAGTGGAACAGTGGAAGAGTATATCACCAAATTTGAATATCTCATGTCTCAGATTCTGAAATTGTCTGACAAACAATTTTTGGGGTATTTTCTTCATGGGTTGAAGGCAGAGATTAGAGGACGAGATCGCAGCTTCGTAGCAATGGGGAAATGAGTCGTACGAGGTTGTTACAGGTGACGCGTGTGGTAGAGAAAGAGATCAATGGAGAAAATGGGTCGTCCAGTAGTAGAGGGCCCATGGTTGGAAGCAGGTCACACCGACTCAGAACTCATGGAACGGGTCGAAGAAATTCAGATTGGGTTTTAGTGAAGAATAGAGAAGGTGGAGTGAATGGGGGTTCTAAAAGCAATCCTATTGGGCTTAAAGATGAAAGAGCGGCCCATGGAGATAAGAGAAGGAATGGACCTTGTGAATGTGGGTTTCAACACTTATCATATCAGGAATTGATGGATAGAAAATAGAAGAGGCTTTGCTTCAAATGTAAGGGGCCTTTCTCTCCTACACATCAATGCCCCGATAAACACCTTCAGATCCTTCTTGTGGATGACAGTGATACGGAGGAGACAGAGGGCCAAGTTCTGGCGATCGAAGTGAATGAGGCGAACGACGATGAGATGAGAGAGATGGGCCTGGTGCATTTGGATCAAATGACTAATCACACTCCCCAAGTTATATGTTTCCAAGGAGAGATCAAAGGAGTTCCGGTGCTTGTGTTGGTAGACATCGGGGCGACGCATAACTTCATTTCTCAGAAGTTGGTAAGCAAGATGGATTGTCCCATGGAGAAGACTTCACAAATGTGAATCAAGTTGGGTGATGGGTTTCAAACCATGACTCAAGGAGTTTGAAGAGAGGTGTAATTGAAGATTGGGGAAATTGGAATTCAAGCAGATATGCATCTGTTTGAGTTAGGGGGAATTTATGTTGTGTTGGGAATAGAGTGGGTGAACACACTTGGAGATATGATTATGAATTGGAAGAAACAACTCATGAGTTTTTGGAGTAATAAGGAGTGGATTACATTACAAGGCTTAGGGAGCAGCGATGGGTCCATGATGGCTCTACAAAGTATATTAGAGAAGCCTAAGCAGTGGAAAGAAAGGAAGTTAGGGAGTATAGAGAAACAGGGGAGTGAAGCACCAGAGGACCATTTGTCCCAACTACAGAAGGAGAGGTTGGGTCAGTTATTACGCGATTTTGCGTTGGTGTTCGTAGAGCCTAAGGGACTACCTCCAATCAGAGGCAAGGAACATGCTATTAATTTAGTGGAAGGGACAAATCCGGTGAATGTAAGGCCCTATAGATATGCTCACCATCATAAAGATGAAATTGAGAAGTAAATCAAAGAGATGTTGGCTACCGGAATAATCAAGAACAACACAAGCTCTTTCTTTAGTCCGGTAATATTGGTGAAGAAGAAGGACAGTTCGTGGCGTATGTGCATAGATTATAGAGCACTAAACAGGGTAACCATTCCTGATAAATTTCCAATACCTGTTATAGAAGAGTTGTTAGATGAGTTGCATTGTGCTAGATTTTTTTTTAAATTGTATTTAAAATCCGGTTATCATCAAGTAAGGGTCAAGGAAGAAGATGTATACAAGACAACCTTTCGTACTCATGAAGGACACTATGAATTCCTCGTTATGCTATTTGGCCTTATGAATGCACCCTCCACATTCCAAAGCCTCATGAATGAAGTGTTTAAACTCATGCTTAAAAAATATGTGTTGGTTTTCTTCGATGACATCTTAGTATACAACACTAATTGGGAGTCCCATTTGTAGCACTTGTAAATGGTGTTACAAGTGCTAGATGACAATGGGTTAGTAGCCAACAAGAAGAAGTGTCTCTTTGTTCAGAAATCCATTGACTATTTGGGACATGTCATATCCCAAGAGGGAGTAGTTGTGGATCATAATAAGATAGTCAATGTGACCCAATGGCCTACACCTAAGAATGTGAATGGAGTTAGAGGCTTCTTAGGACTAACTGGATATTAGAGGAAATTTATCAAACACTATGGCAGGATAGCTAAGCCGTTAATGGAGTTTACAAAGAAAGATGGGTTTAAATGGGGAAATGAAACTCAAAGAGCTTTTGAAGAGTTGAAGGTGAAGCTCACTACAACACCTGTCCTAGCTCTACCTGATTTTTGTAAACCATTTATAATCGAGTGTGATGCTGTTATACCCCAAAATTTTCCCTCCCACTTCTCAAGACAATTCACATCTCCATACTCAAGGATTTCACAAATGGTTGACCAGACAAACCCTCTCCTAAGCAATCAATCCAAACTAGGGTTTTGCTCCTCTCAAGTCAAGATGGATTTCCAGTGCTCTAAATGGTCATCACACCTCATCATATGCTTCAAGGGATCACCATGTCAAGTTTCAAGCCTTACAAGTAAAATTTGCTCATCCAATTGCTCAATGGTTGAAAATCAATTGTATTGGATAAAAAGTCAACTGCGGTCAACATACAGTCAAACTTCATAATTTTTGGTCAACATCAATATTTTTAAGTGGTATTCATCATTTGATCAAGGGTTGATCATGATTCCTCAATAAAAGTCAAGATTTGATCAAAAGTCAAAGTTTCTAGATTAGGGTTTTTCAGACAAAAGTCAACAAAACTTTGACTAGACATAACTTTCATATACTTTATCAGAAATTTTTCCACCAATGCTCATTTTAAAGGGAATTTAATTCTCTAGAAATTCATGTCTCACAAGCTTGGGCCAGAAATGCTTCATTTGGAAGTTATGGATCAAAACATTACAGGTCCTTTTGAAAGTCAACAAAAAGTAATCTTTTTGCAAAAAAGTGTTCATGAGTATGGAAACTTAAATGGAGATGAAACCAAAAGGTTTGCTTAAAAGACATCTCGATCTTTCTAAAAAGTCCAAGAACACCAAAAAATGTTGTATATTGAGCAAGATACAAATTGTACAAGTTTGACATTTTTTAGGAGGTGCACAAAGGAACAAACCTAGCAAATGCAAATATTTTTCAAATGGGCTTAAGTTTTCATGATCCATACTTATTCTTGAGAACGTCCACGACCCCCAAGTCCATTTACACGCCTCCTTTCTATTATTTTAATTTATTTTGGAATTAAATCATTTAAATTCAATTTAAATAAAATAAAATGCAAGGGGAGCAAAGTTATGACAAGTTGGGCTTATTTTCCAAGCATCTTGAGGACCAAGGAAGCCAATGCTAGCTGTCAAATTCGTGCAAGATGCTACAAGAAAAAAAAAATGCATTTTTGGCAATATTTGATAAACATTTACAAGAGAATATTTTTGCATTCAAAGCAATATATTTTCTCTTTACTCTCGATCAAATATCTTGCTCTATAAATACATTACAAGACCAGAAGCAGAGGAGATGGAAAAAAGACAAAACCCTAGCCTCTTACAAACCCTAAAAATTCTCCAAATTTTTCATAAAAGTTGCAAACTCGGATTCCAATTTCCAGCCACTTTCAAGCCATTCCAGCCATCGATCCGTGCTCTGGGGGTAAGTTTGAGTAAGTACAGGTCAATAGCCATGGCCAAAGGTCTCTGAATCATGCCATACATGAACATCCACTTGCATATGTTTCTTAAATTCGTATTTCAATATTTGTTGTGTTTTGTCTGAAACTAACAGTTGTAATACGTTCCTGAGATATCATAGAACAGGTTTGAACGATCGCATGAAGCTCCTAACGGCCAAAGCATGAATTTCCATGATTAGGGCTTTGGATCAGAGAAGTTCGAACCTCGTTCTGATGATTTCGAGGCCATAAGAATACCACCATCGTGTTTGCAAGGGTTGAATTAGGCGATCACGGACTTTTGGTTTGCATTAATTGATTGAGTTCTGATTTTTCGGGTTTGGGATGATCGGAGAAGGCGGCCAG
>CM038795.1:32955219-32995374 GCA_021764765.1 Vicia sativa | reverse complement strand
AGACATTAAGCTCGACATCACAATGCTTATTAGCTCTAAATCTATCTTTAGAGTATAGAAACTAATAGATATCAATCCTCAATCAAGATTTGTGGTAGTATATTTCTACAACAACCCAAATCATAACATAAAGCAAAAAGATCAACGAAGACATCGATAATGATTTGTAAAGCGATTTTATACAATCTGATGATCAACAAATGTACATACAATTAAAGTAAAATACACATACAAAACCCACCATTAGAATGGTACACATGAGAGAATGAGATGAATAGGAAACTTGTGGTGTTAATGCGATCCGCACAACCCGTAGCCAAATGATAAGATGTGGCACCCAATGATGTTGTATAAACTTCTAAACTATGAGAATTGGATCGAGCTCCTAAATGGAAAAAGAGATGATAAACTTCCAAAAGATATGTTCTCAACTATTTATACACAAGTTGAGAAATGCGCACCGCTAAGTGGGCTCACTAAAATATCTAAAACATATATGCTAATTCAAGGACCCGCTAAGCCGGGTCGAAAGGCTCAACAACACAAACAACCCCGACTTATGAAAATGGTAGCCTAGAACTCGTGCTAAGTGGGCTTCCGCTTATTTTCTACAAAAACAGATTTAAGTCGCGCTTCGACACTTTATTGCTCACACTCCAAATATGCACCAATACCTACAAAAAAGACATAAACTATCAAACAATACATTATATACTCAAAACCTCGATTAAACACAATTTATACATAGAGTGAGAAATTATTCAAAAGATATTAACAAAATAATATATAAGTGCCACAAAACTTATATACAAAATAATCTATAATCCGACACCACGTGTCTAGTTATTGTGGAATACACTCTTCCTTTGATACCATGTTTAGACAATTATCTTTTAACAAAAGAAGTAATGGAGAAATATATAAATGAGATAAAATTTAATACAAGGTTTAAAATTGATTTGTAGGAACACAATTCATCATGTTTTAGATTTTTTTAGATATGTTTTATATAAGTTCAAGATTTTAAACTTTATTATGGTGACGCAAAAGCTAAAAGTGAATTCATTTTTAAAATTTTATTAATGTCCTTTATCTTCTACCATGCTCAAATCTGTAGTTTTCTATATCCGTGGTAGCACTATTATAAGTTTGGGATCATACAAGTAATCAGTCTGTATATCTTGTGGTGTAGGAAATTGGACTGACATGCAAGATAATAAATTGCTGATAAAGGATCTTAAGTGTGTTCAAATCTACTAATGATGGTAAATCCAATTGATTTATTAAATCAACAAATACAAAGACAAATACTTTTTTTCTCTGATGGAAAAGAAAGAAGGTCCGTATACTTTGTCTTAATGCTTATAAAGCTTGCATTGTCCAATTATCCATATGTTGGATTTAATCAAGTAACTTCCGAAAAGAAGAAATTGTATTCCACCATTACAATCCATCTAAACGAAAATAGTAGTAATATACAACCAAACAAAATAGGCATAAACTTGATTATAAATTTGTATCTTACAAATTAATGATTTTTTTATAAAAGCAATGAGTAATAATAATAACAATGTCTTTTAAAGATCATGATTGCATATATTAAGATGGCAAAAATGAATGATAGGTGGGCAATTCGATAAAGATTACTTTTGATATGGGTTTCTACTGTTATAAAATTCATGAAAAATTTACAAGTCAACAAATGTTTGATAAACCAACAGAATCCATTATGAGAAATTGGTACTACTATAAAACCTTCTCATAATAATTGATACTACAAGTCAACAATGTTTTGTATGTTGTAATATATAGAAGACAACTGTACAACCCTGTTAGATTTTCATGTTGTTGCATGTTCTGTGGTCTACTCATGTATATATTACCAAATATATGAAACATTTTATAGGTTCCAAAGGAGTTAACTAGAGTAAATAATCTGAGGCAGTGTTACAAGAAGTGGTGGTATTATGTTTGCAATTTTAGGAGTGTTTTCCCCTTAATTTTCTTTTTGCTGATGCATTTGTTTTTGTCAAGTGTTGTAATACAGTTTGTTGGGTTTTCCTATTTTTAGTATTGTAGTAAAGTTTGTTTGGTTTCTTAATTCAATATTTCATAATCAAATTTTTTAGAAACAATATATACATTTATTCCAATTTAAAAGCGTTTATTACAATTTAATACTAGATTTTTAATGCTAAAAAACAAAAATTTTCTTACACGTAAAAAAATCAAAATGTAAAAGTGTTCATTCTAATTTAATGCTAAGATTTTTGATTCATAAAATTGATAAATATAGAAACAAAATTAAAATAATTAAAATAACTTTAACAAAATATATCATAATAAAACAGTAAATGTTGTTTTTATCAATTAAATATAGTCAATCTTTGAATTTATTTAAATATATTTTATTTTTATTGTACATATGTACATATTAAAATATATTTGAATTCATTAGAATATGTATATATTGTTTTTATTGTATACTATTTATTTGATTAAGACTATCAAATAAAAAATTTGATTATGAGATATTCAATTAAGAGTTATGTTTAATAAGAAAATATGAATCTTTAGCAAATACAATGGCAAATTTTTAATATAATGGTTGATTAAGGATTTTTTAAATTAAAATTAGGATTGATTAAATTAAAATAAAATTTATTGAAGTATATTTTCTATTTTTTATTTTTATTTTTACAAATGTATGACTATTTCATGTTTGTTTATAATCATACATATGTGTAGTGACGTGTTATGATAAGAATCTAGTAGTATCTATCTAAGACAGAATGTTTCAAAAATTCAAACTCACTATTAACTCCTTAACTCACTCACAAGTCAATATCATACCATTTTCTCTCTCTTTCATTTTTCACACATACATATTTCTCTTGAAAATGCCTATGATGATATTAATTGAGATTTTTTAAAATTTTATTTGAAGTAAAATTGATTTTTTTTATTACTATAAAGTTGATTATGTAATGGGTAACTATCTCATTATATTTATATTTTTTAATAGAAAGATAATTATTAAATTTTATTATGACCAGAGATAAGATCATGATAAGGTGAACCCCTTTTACTTTATCTCTTCGATATTTACATGAAATTCTTGTCGCTGAGGATTACAAGGCAATCAATAAAGGTCATTAAAAGTCTATCAAATTATCTCGTAATGGACCTCTTTGTAAGAACAAAGATTTTGATCTATGTTTAATCTTCGAGTTTCGATGATAACAAGCATAAATTTTATGAAGAACAGTTTTAGTTCTAATGGTTTCATTGAGTGCGCAGATACATGATTAGAATTTTGGATAGTCTTAATCAAGATATCATTAGAATCACATTACCACTTAGAAGAAGAACCATCGAGTCCTGTTTCTAATGAAACATCACCCGTTCTATGGAATGTCGAATGTTCAACAAGAAAAGAATCTCAATTAGTTTCTAAAAAAGAAAGAGCTTTCATAAGCTACTACTACAAGATCTGAAATCAAGAGTATACAAAAAACAAGCTTCCAACGCAGAAGATCGGTAGTCAATATTCGATCATTAGAAGAGCAATTACTTGGATTCTAAAGACGAAGTTAAGACTTTGAACATATGTGAAAAAGGATTCTACTCCAAGATCAGAGGTCAAGATTTGCTCATCGGAATGAAGACAAAGTCAAGATTCTAAAGACTCAGAGAACTCATGGAATATGTACTCTCATTCAACATCGTAGTATTCCAAAGATAAGAAATGAAGGAAGATCTTGTGGACTCACATCTAATCAATATCTCAAAGTCCATCAGAAAACAAGATCAAAGGATAATATCTTCTCAAGCCTTTTTACTCAACAAAATTAGTATCTATTAGAAGATCAATATCATCATAATAACTATTACCATGTAAGATGTATCAGACCACTTCTACATAAAATATTATCAATTCTAAGGAATATTAAATGTTCATCGAAAGGAATCAATACAAATATCAAGAATTCGTAAAGAATGAAGACCCAAAATCGATGTAATCGATATAAGCGGTTGCTTCGTAAATCATACATTAGATATGTAGCTTATAAAAGTTGATTATCAAGGAATCAAGACAAGGTGAAGACAAAGTAGATCATGTGCTTTCACCAAAGAAGAAATTGTTCATCGATAAGTTATTGCTTAAATATTCAAGATAATGTTCAAAATCGAAAGACTATGACCCTACAAAAAATAAGAATTTTCTAGATCATTATCACCCTCAATCGTAATTAATCCAAAGAAGAAGAAAAGAATTAGATAATTGTCGCTGCAATGTTCAAACTCTTGTATAAAGACGCGTAACGCCATCGTGTTCTAAACATAAACACTATCGAAAGAAAAACATCGTGTTACTACATAATGAAGTCAATATTCGAATTCATCTTATGCAATTCTTAGGAACGTTAGTACATGAGGTTCGATCATGACTTTGGGGTTAACTTTGCTTTTGTGTTATAAGTTCAAGATTATGAAGACGTAGATTCTACTCAAAGTTCGATGATTTCAAGACAAACAAGTTCTTATAACCAAGTGTTGAAAACTCTAAGACAAGGTTTTCTTGGAACAGTTCTCAAGACTTAAGACTTAAGTTCTAAGACTTAAGAGTGATTCTTCTACAATAAGATTCAAACATTCAAATTATACTGCCTAAAATCTTAAACCTTATTTTATCCGTTAAATAATTAACTGATGCAGAAAAGACTTTTCTATCCTCACAATGTCTTTCTCTTAAGGCTATAAAAGAAGATTAAAAAATTGGAGTAAAGTGCTCTGGCCATGAAGTCGAAAGTCGTGGATGTCAAGACATCAAAGCGCAATGCTAAACATGGTAAAGAAGAAGAAGACTACAATATGCTATATAAATTATCATCATATATCTTGGCAGATCTTATAAGAAGCAAGGAGTCGTTGCTCGGAACTTGCTCAATAAAAATATAAGAAGAAGAAAACATTACAAGGTGCTACCCAACTTTCGATCAAATACATCTTGAGAGATAATATAAACACAAGTTGTTTCGATTGTGTTATAGTTCTAATATCTTCATGTAAATTGTTTTAACACAAGAGTTATTGTTCGAAATTGTGTTAAACAATATGTGCTTAATTATTTGTAATGCTTAGAAGAAGCAATCATATAAACACAAACCCTATCAACTATTGTTGATTGATTCCTAGAGACTAAGTGAAGGTCGAATCTCAATAAGATAATGGATGCCGATCATTGTGGAAAATCCTCGATAGATATTATGATCGATTCTATTGGTCAATGATTATTATATTCATTAACTTGAATAATCGAACAAATAATTGTATGGTTCCTTGAGTGACGAGTGAAGGCGGATTTGAAGATGGTTACGGGTCATTATGGAAAACATGATATGAGATCTTAATAGATCATATTTTATTGGGTCAAGGATTATTATATTCATTAACTTGGATCATTGAATGTATCAATGTAAGGTTCCATGAGTGAATAAGACATCGAGTGAAGGTCGGATCTCAAGAAGACAATGTATGCACTATGTGGAAAATCTTGATAGAGATCTTAAGTGATTGAATTCTATTGGTTCAATAATTGTTATATTCATTACTTGGACCCCTAACATATCATTGTATGGAAATTTAGGGGACCACTTGATCGAATTTTAATCAATGAATGTTATATCCGTCGTGATCAATCGGTTCATTGTATTAGTCATCAAGGGTTGCCCTCGCACTTGTAATCGCTTGTTTTATAGGATTAAGTCTTTGACTAAGGAAAATCACCTTAAGGGATGGACAAGAGTAACCTCATCAAGGTGAACTCGATAAATTGAATGTGTCACTTTTTTTTTACATTATAGTGTTCATAATTGAGTATTCAGATTTTCTAAAGGAGGGTGATTTCTATAAACTCAATTCAACCCCTCCTTTATTGGTTTTCTACCTTCACTCTTCTATCACATTTATTTTTACCGATGATGTTATTCTTTTTATGGTTGTTTTAACTCCAAGTAGATCATTTCGATATCTTGAATCGCTTTTGTCATATTTTCTAATCTTAAAGTTAATGTTGTTAAATCAAATGTGTTTTTCTCCATTACCACTAAGAGAATTAAATGTATTCATTATCTCCAACACATGTATCAATCGAACTCTCACACTAAAAAATACTTGGGTATACCTATATTGCATGATCGTCTTCAACACAAGGACTTTGAGTCCCTAGAGGCGAAAATCAGTCAAAGGTTAGCATCTTAGAAACATAAATTGTTAAACAAGGCTGGCCGCTTGATTCTAGTTAGGTATATCTTAAACTTCATCCTAAATTATTATTTGCAAATGGTTTAGCTACCGCAATCAACTTGTGATTTTATTGACATGGTGACTAGAATTTTTTGTGGAAAGGTAATTCGAACTCAGTTGGCATCTCGTTGGTTGAAATAAAATAACAGAGCCCAAAAAGTTTAGTGGTCTTGAGATTCGAAAAGTAAGAGAAACCAATGATGACAATAGTCATTGCGCAACTTTTACGAAAAAATTTAGATGAAATTAACAGAATAATGATCAAAAGTTATACCAAAGAATGAAGAAGTGAGCAAAAATCTATCAAGAAGAAATAGCGATGTAGTGTTGATTTTCCATTTTTACTCAACGCACCCACGTTTCTCCATTATTACTTAACGCGCATGTGTTGATTTTAGGCCTGTAATAGACTCGTGGTTTGATATATTTTGATGATTTTAAAAAAAAGGAAAATAAATGGGGTTTGATTCCCTAGAGATAAAGTAATAGATTTGGGTGATTTTGGAGGCTATTGGAGAGCATTTTCTTCGGTGATTCTTCATGATCTTCGAGTCTACACTTATGGTATTGATTTATTTCAATATGAGTATTTAGATTCCTCTTAGGCTAGGTCTTATTTGATGATGGACCTATTTGTATTTGATTGTGACATATGATGATAACGTTAATGTAATTGTCTTCGACCTTAGTTATTGTTCAATTATTGGTTTTGCTTCATTGCCTTTTGTTTGTTACGATATTCTATTTTATCTTGATAAGAAGAAACTATCGACTTCTAGGACTATTGTATCCTCGACTATGAGTTCAACAATTATTAATCCCATCGAGTGTTATGATGTGGCTTTTGAAGAAGGTCACTAAAATGGTCAATGTATAACGCCTTCAACCCCAAATGTATTTTCTCATATAATTTACTTAATTAAATAAAATAAAATCACTACAAGAATGTCACATTTCATAGAAAACATTATAATAACAATTTCGCTTCATAACACATGTTACATCAATAAGAAATAACGCCTTATTGAAGTTCAACACATCATTTAAATCATCGCGATGTATATATCATCATAAATAGCCTTTTGACAAACAAAACTTTATAATGGTCGTGATGAAATTGAAGTACCATTGTTTCTTAAAATGAGTTAAGAGTTCTTTATTTCATCATAACCTTTAAAATGTTGAATGGCCAAGACCCTACCGAGGATATCGGGATCACCTCATCTTAAGGATTAACAATCCAACTTAATCATCTCTTTTACGTGATGTTGAAACAACATGGTGAAACATCTCTTTAGGTGATACTTGAAAGCATAGATTCGGTACACCTCCTAACTCTAAACTTTATACGGGTCGGGTTTTGAGTGGTATGGATCATTTCAATATATAAATTTATTGCAAATGTGTAAGAAACCCAAATAAAAGTGTTTCCATCTTCTAATTAGAAAAAATTTCATATAATTGAGAGCAAACGAATTTGTAGTCATCTAGGATTTAGGTTACTCTTAAGTGTATTTGAAGAAGAATGGTTGAATCATCTAACCATAGCCCATACCAATATTAGTGAGTATTGACAAACTGAGTCATCCATCGACTTTTCTTTAACTTGTTCTATACATCTGCTTGCATTTAGGGACCATTTATCCTCCTCCTTGACTTACAGTAACAATAAATCAATATAGCAGAAAACAGTTATGGAAATATGGGGAGAAAAGAGCTTTATTGATGAAAATGGAAACAAGTACAGAGAGCAGAATGAATCAATCCCAAAATGGGCCCGAAGCTATGCTTCTATAGGATCCTAGAGTATCCTATTCATTCCCTTCTAGATTTATCTACAATCCATAGATGATTATTCCCAATGATGCTCCTTATATTGTGGAAACATATTGGCCCTCCTTCATGCCACCTCATGATTGGTAAAAAAACTTCTAATTTTTAACCCTTCTAGAATATACTTTCCAACTCTTGGACCACTAGACGTGGTGAATTAATTGTTTCGTAATTAAATTATTATCATTGTTTCTATCATACTTATTTTTCAACTACAACCTTGTCCTCAAGGTTGAATTGTGGAAATATTTTCTAGTGACATATAGTTCCCAAGTGGCTTCCTCACTGCCTTCCAATGGATAAGCAATTGTTTCACCTATTCACCTTGTTTTGTACTCTTCCTCATAGCCAACACAATTTCTGTGTTCAAACACCTCTTTTCCCGCCATAAGGTCTTGCATTTCATTCTCATGGTAATGTCCCAACTTTTTCAACAATGATACGTGAAACACCGGATGAACTCTAGAACTTGTATAGCTTCAATTTGTAGGCGATAACCCAATTCTCTTATTGTGGTAAGGTCCATAGTATCTAGTTAAAGTTTAGCATTAATACCGGTTACACAAAATTTTGCCTGTGGTGCTCTAAACTTAATGAAGACCCATTCTCCTACTAAACTTATATCACTTCTCTTTTATCAACCCGAGACTTCATTATATCTTGTGCCTTGTAAATGACTTCTCAACCGCCTAATTGCCTCATCCCTTTCTACTAAATATCTATGCATTGCCTTAACCCTTGTCTCTCCTTGAACCCATCTACCCATCACAGGAAGAAGTCTACCATTGACTAGTTCAAAAGGGGTGTGCTTTGTAGTAGTACGAAATGAAGTATTGAACCAATATTTGGCCCAATGTAACCATGACATCCAATTCTTGGGCTGATCAGAGATGAAGCATCTAAGGTACGCCCTAAACACCGTTAACTACTTATGTCTGGCCATCAGACTCTGGGTGATAGGTCAAACTCATCTTGAGTTGAGTTCCCTGAGCCTTAAATAATTCCCTCCAAAAATTTATCATGAAGATGGGATCTCTATCACTCACTATAGACGTAGGTATCCCATGCAACCAAACTACTTCTTTGCTAAAAATCTCAGCCAAACTTCTAGCCGTATATGGATGATTAAGAGGAATAAAGTGACAATATTTAGACAACCCGTCCACAACGAAAAAATAGCTTCATACCTTTTGGATTTTGGCAGGCCTAGTGATGAAATCCATAGAAATATCTTCCCAAATGCGTCTCGCATGGGTAGAGGTTGCAACAAACCTCCAAGGAAAGCTAAATATTTTTGTCTTTGGTAAACATCACAACTTCTTACAAATTCCTGCACTACTCCCTTCATTCCCACCCAATATACATTTGCTTCCATCCTTCTATATGTCTTGTAGAACCCCGAATGCCCTCCTTGTGGGGTGCTATGGAACTCTTTCAATAACATAGGAATCATGGCTGAATGTCTTGAAAAGACTAGTCCACCATCATATATTAAGACTCCATGTTTGTAGGTACATCCAGGTTTGGAAACCGGATCTTGTGACAGCCAATTATTTTTGCGCCATTTTGCTTTTGCATCATGTTTTATTCCAATGCGGTAAAAGATGTGATACTCCTCAACTCCACTTTCGTGGTTACAAGGCATCAACTCCTCTATTTAGTTTTTTGCTTATAAACAACCTCGAAATCATAACCGGTAGCGGTAACCGGTTATGTTTCTGCAGATGTTTTTACTGACGTAGTAGGTAAATTTCGCAAGAAGGTGGTTTTGGTCGATAGCCAATTTTGGCCATATTCTTATTTAGATAAGCTTTTGGCTTTAACACGGCGGTTTATAGAATGTTTATACCGGCATGGAGGCATTGCGGTAATGGTTTACCGTGTAGCTGGACATGTGTTGTGGGTCACCTTCTTTTCAAAAGCTCTGAGTTTCATTTCCCATTTAAACCCATCTTTTTTGTAATCCATTAGCTTGCTTTTGCGGTGTTTGATAAGCTTTATGGGCTTCTAAAGCTAATATTCACGGTTGGGCCATGGTTTGTTGACTATTTATGGCAACTTCTTCGGGATATGGTGAGTCAATGGTTTTAAAAAGAGACATTTTCGGGCCACCAGTCTTTTTTGTAAAGCATAACTTGTTGTTGTTTAGTGGTATTATGGCGATGTGGTGGGGCGACAACACAGTGTTAAATACGGTTTGGGATGGGAGGGTGGTATAAGTATAATAATGGTGTTTTTGGAGTACGGGTGTTGTTTTGTATACATCTTTTTTGACTTACGATGACCAATAAATACAATTTAGAAAAATCTAGCACCATGCAACTCATCTAGCAATTTTGGTTTATCAAGAATGGTTACCCTGCTTAGTGCTTATAATGATGGCGGCTATTTAACGTTCTTCTTCACCAATATTACTGACTAAAGAAAGAGTTGGTGTTTTTGATTATTTCGTAGCCAACATCTCTTTGATTTACAATTTTTCTTTATGATGGTGAGTATATCTATGGGCCTTACATTCACCGGATTTGTTTCCACTAAATTAATAGCATGTTTTTGCCGATTGGGTTTTAGGCTCTGGTAAATAATGTAATAACCGACCCAACCTCTTTTAGTTACAAATGGTTTCTTCGTGCTACTGGCTTTTACTTTCCTTTCTTTCCAATGTCTTATATTGTAGTAAATCATGGACCCACGCGTTTTGCGTAATGCCTTATATTACTAAAACTCATGAGTTGTTTTTTAATCATATGGTTCACCCACTCTTTTAACATAAATAACTGATGCATCCGCAATTTTCCCCAATTTACATTTTTCAAACTCCTTGAGTCATGGTTTGAAACCCATCACCCAACTTGATTCACGGTGTTTCTCCATGGGGACAATCCATCGTTGGTGGCTAAATAGGGCGGTACACAAGCCTAATTGATCTCCTTGAAACATATAACTTGGTGGATTAGTTGATTTGCACAGGCCGGTCTCTATCTTTTTGGTTTTACGTTGCTTCGCTTTAATGCACGGTTTTTCGTTCGATGCACTGGTTTCCACAAGGGATTGGTGTTATCGGCATGTGGTAGGTTTTTGGTTTGAAGCAAAGTTTTGTTCTCCATCAATTTTGATGATAAGTGTTAAACCCACATTTCCACCTTCTTTATTCTTCTAAAACCCCTTTCTTTACGGCGCAGTTCCGGTGTGACCGTTTCGGCCTTTACTATCGGGATCCACCCATTTTTCCATCAATCTTTCTTTGGCGCGTGGCATGGCTTTTCATGGCTATGTTGTGGAACTGTTTTCCGCTTTTCAACCCATACTCAAAAATTGCTTGTCGTGGGCTGAATTGAGCTATGAGATATTCATTCAATGATATATTCTTCCACCGCTTCCACTCGTTTAAGCCTCGTAATTGTTCATACACGCCATGTTGCCGTGAATTCACCATATTCCGCCAACAATGATTCCTTCAACTTCGCACGACAAGCCTTTCATCTTCCACCGTAGAATGAAGAAATGAATTGTAGTTCTTCCATATAATTGAGCTAGATTCACTTTCAACTCGATAGCGTCTCGAACACGAAAATAAATTTCACGTGGAAATCCACTCACAAGTCTTTGCTGAAGGACGGTAGCTCTACTTTTTTGATGGATTGACGAAACTCTGTCAATGCATCACGACTGAGGTTATAAAGCCCAAATCCGAAGGAATTCCCCTTCCCATTTGCACTACCTTCTCCTTCCAGCCTCGTCTTCCCTAGACACCGTTCAAACATGGCCATGAGACTCTCAGGGCTAGTCTTCACCGCATTCTAAACATCTTATCTGACATCTCTCCTTTTAACGTCGCTTCCTTCGCATCCATCTTAACCTTTTTCAGGGGCATTCACTAGTTTCAGGAATGACAATCCAGCAGGTCAAACCAATTTGTTACAAACTAGCAGAACAGTAAATCAATATAGCAGTAAAAAACAGTTATGGAAATATGGGGAGAAAAGAGCTTTATAGATGAAAATGGAAACAAGTACAAAGAGCAGAATGAATCAATCCCAAAATGGTCCCCAGAACTATGCTCCTATAGGATCCTAGAGTATCCTATTCATTCCCTTCTAGATCTAACTACAATCCAAAGATGATTATTCTCTATTGACTGCTTATATCATCCTTATTATATTGTGAAAACGTTGGTAATCAGAATTATTATCATTGTTTCTATCATCCTCCAATAGAGTATTTAAAAGTAAACCTATTTGTTAGCTCTTCTTTGAAAGTGTTTCCGTGATTGTCAACCTTAGTAGAAGTAACTGTTTCTATACCAGAATGTAACTTGATAAACATTGCAAGGAAAACTATTAATTTTATACGAATGGAAAGATTGATCAAAATCAAGCAATGCAGTACAGTACATAACCAAGCAATGCAGACATAAAATCAACAACTAAGTAAACTCTATACATTTCAGAAATCTTGGGAAGATTTTCACGCATGGATTCGCATTTGAATATTAGGCAGCTGTAGCCTCTAGACGTGTGGTTCCATTTTCTAATAAATTGATTTGTTAAAGCCCAAAGGTGAAAATATAAGGTGTAGTTTTAACTTCCACAGGCCAAACACTCATCTCTGTTTGTCAAAGAGCACACCATTTGTGCCCTCTTCGCATCTTCACAAGATCAGCCTCCTCTGCCTTTGCTTGCTCCTGCATTAACAACAATAATAATTTAATATCAAAATGTACCAACACAAATCAGACGAATGGAAAGATTGATCAAAATCAAGGTTAATTACTTTAATGGCAGAGGTATCAACAGTAAACTTGATGGCATCACTTGCAGCTCGGGTTCGAGGTAGTACATACCAGTCTTCAAACCTTAAAAGTCAAAATTGAAAATGATTATAACATCAATCAGCAAACAGTTGGTCTAAATTCCCAGCAATAAATCTCAAAAGGAAAAATTCAGATGAGTAATATTCTTGATTTGAAAAGTTGATACCTTAGACCATGCATAAAATGCAAGGAAGTCAACTTTCCAAAGTTAGGTTTATCCATGTGTATATTTAAGCTTTGACTCTGATCTATGTAGCATCCTCGATCAACAGCCATGTCAACCAATATCTTTTGCTTGATCTCCCAAACGGTTCTGATCATTTTAAAGAGAGTTAGCATAAATATATTACTATTATCTAGTAACTGTCAGGTAGAAATTCACAAATCTCATACTTGTATATTCCTTTCAGTTCAGCAGGTATTTCTGAGAGATTTTGTACTGAACCATTGTCATAGATAATCTTATTCTTAAGTGCAGGATTCCACAGTCCCATTTCAGTCAAATCATGAAGAAGATGCTTGTTCACTACAACAAACTCACCACTGAAAGGAAGAGAGTTAATAAGCAAGACAAAGTACAGTGACATACCAAAATATATTAACATGAGATGGCAATATACCTTAGCACTCATGATTGTAGATATTGGAAGTATATGGTTCAAAACACTCATTATTGCCAAGAATTTGACTGGTAGATGCGGTTGGCATAGGGGCAACAAGAAGTGAATTACGACACCTGTCTTTGATATCATCTCTCAAGTGCACTCCAATCCCACAAATCAGAGGGTGTCACACCCCACATGTCAGGCTGAAGAATCCCTGCACATACAAGAAATCATCTTAGCCACAGACATGTTGGATACTAAGTTTATCTGATTTTACAACTGATAGATAAGTTGAATATACATGTGCATCTGGGACTACTACCATAAAAAGGGTATGAAACAAACACTGATGAACATACCTTGCTTACTGGACTACCCTTATATGTTTCATAAGTGCCTTCTTTTGCAGCCAACTCACAAGACGTTTTGAGAGCATGATAGTATATAGTCTCAAAAATGTCCTTGTTTAACTGTTGAGCCTGCACTCCATATACATTTAAACTATCAATTTGGAGAGCATTTAACCTAAACTGCATATATAAAAGAAACCCTTTAAACATTATTTACCTCTGGTGAATCAAATGCCATTCCTAGAAGTATAAAGGTATCTGCAAGACCCTGAACTCCAATACCAATGGGTCTGTGTCGCATGTTTGACCTTTCTGCAGTTTCAACTGGGTAGTAGTTCACATCAATTATTTTATTAAGGTTTGTTGTTACCACAGCAGTAACCTGTAATTAGCATAAAAAAATAACTATCATGCATCTAGCCGCAATAATTGTGTCAACACAACATCACAGATGAAAAAATCAAATAAACAGTAAAAAGATGCATACCTCTGCTAGTTTTTCAAAGTCAAAATACCGAGTACTGGATCCTCTGCTCCCAACAAGCTTAGACTGATGAGACTCCACAGGCACACCCTATATAAGAGGCAGATAAACATTCAAAATTATGAATACCAAACTTGCAGAGAATTCAAACAAACTCAGGCCTAAGCATAAAACATAGATTATGCCAGGGGTCTCATACCTTATCTCTTACATATCGTGGTAGTGCAATTGATGCAAGGTTACACAGCAGTCTCTGTTGGACTTGTGTACTCAATTATCTCAGTGCACAGGTTTGATGACTTTATAGTGCCAAGATTCTGTTGATTGCTTTTCCTATTGCAGGCATCCTATTATATTTAAAAATATTAAATTTATGTGCAGAAAAAAAATAAAAGGTAAGGAAATAGGTATGAAAAGAAGCTTCGATATATTTAGAAAATTATTATTATCAAGTCACCTTAAAAGCATGTAGGGATTTCCAGTTTCTATCTGTGACTTCAAAATTGCAAACCAAAGACTCTGTGCTGGAACAACCTTCTTTGCTTTCCCCTGTGGATTTGGTAAAGAAATAACAAAGCAGCAATAATCAGCAAACAATGTATTCTTCCTGAAATATCCAAAACAAGCCTGCTTATTAAGACCAGACTTACAGCTCTTTCATACTGGGTGTATAGATTTTCATATTCTTCGCCCCAACAGTCTGCCAAACCAGGGGCCTCACTGGGGCAAAACAATGACCAATCACCATTGCTTCGAACTCTTTCCATAAAAAGATCAGGCACCCAAAGGGCATAAAATAAATCTCGAGCACGCTGCTCTTCCTGCATAATTAATAATCGACCAATTTCACAAAGGTTACAATAAAATAAAATCAATTTCAACTAGCATAAACTAAAACCTGGAGTTGTGCTATACAGTTTATTTACAACTACCATGTCTTACCTTTCCGTGATTTATCTTCAATTCCAAGAATTCAAATATATCAGCATGCCATGGTTCCAAGTATACAGCAAAAGCACCTACAACAATCACATTAAACATGTAAGTAACAGTCAACAATAACTCATTAAACTAAGAATTTGCAACAAAAAATAAAACTACTTAATGGTTCTTACCTTTTCTCTTGCCTCCTGATCAACATAGCGGGCAGTGTCATTGAAGACACGCAGCATTGAATAATACCATTAGATGTCCCATTTGCCCTTATGTTATGAACAGAAACACCAATCCCACCAGCAGATTCACTAATGACAGCACACTCCATCAATGTATAATAAATCCCCTTGATACTATCATCTTTCATACATATCAAGAAGCAACTACTCAACTGCAAAAGAAAACAAAATAACCAAATTAAATAAGATTCCAAATTCACATAATTATAAAAGGTATCAACAATAACACACACACCTGAGGCCTAGGAGTCCCAGCATTGAAAAGAGTCGGAGAAGCATGAGTAAACCATCTCTGAGACATCAAATGATAAGTCTTAACAGCAGATTCAATATCATGCTTATGAATCCCAACAGAAACCCTCATTATCATATGTTGAGGCCTCTCAACAACAGTCCCATCAACTTTCAACAAATAAGACCTCTCAAGGGTTTTGAATCCAAAGTAATCATAGTCAAAATCCCTGTCAAATTATCTCACTATCCAATCGCTACCAAGATTCTACATCAAAAACAAAAAGTGAATCCCACAACAAAAACAAAACCCCTAAATAAACCATTTCAAATCAACACATATGATATGTACCTCCATGATAATTTCATAAACATCATCAGCAATCAAAGGAGCTCTTCCCAGATATATGGTCAAAATGATTATACATAATCTTCACACTGAAAAATTAATCACGTTTCAGAAAATTAAACATCACAAAACAGTCAGAAAATGAATCAAACTGAAAATCCACAAAATCCAAACAATACCCACGTTTCAGAAAACGACTTCTTAGTATTCTTATGCAGATTCGAAACAGCAACCCTAGCAGCAAACTAAATCAAACAACAAACAACACCCAAAATCAGAATCAAAAACACAGGAAAGCTGAAAAAATCAAAAGAACCCTAAAACTCACGGAAGCATAATCGGGGTGATTAGCAGTCATGCCGGCGGCGGTTTCAGCGGCCAATTCATCGAGTTGACTAGTAGTGACACCTCTATAAACCCCGGCACAAACCTTCTGAGAAACCAAAACAGGGTCACAGTGCTCAGTGCTCAAACCGTAACTGAGTTTCTTCAAGCGCGCCAATCTTATCGAAGTGAACAGTCTCTTGACGTCCGTCTCTCTTGACGACGTACATGTTGTAAGTTTTGGTTGGGGAATCGAACAGTTTTGGAAGAGGGAGGAGATAGAATGTGTGAGAAAGGAAAGGAAGGGTTGTTGTGTATTTATAGTTTGTGGCCGCGGTAGGAATGAGTTAGTTCTCCAAAATGCGTGGGATTTGAAAATGTTCCAAATTAAATCATTTGTTAAAATATACATTGTTATCTAATTAATAATTAAAATACACATTGTTATTATAAAATTATTAATAATTAAAAATATTTTAAAAAATATGTAATAAATTACTAACATGATAAATCTAATTGTCTAATAACTATAAATATTATTAAAAATTATAAATATTTATAAATATTTTGTTGATTAAAATAAAATATGAAAATTATTGTCATGACAGTGACCCGTAAAATTAATGAATATCGTGATAAAATACATGATTGTAAAATTTACAAACATCACTTATTATTTTCTTATAATAATCGTAGAAATGACGTCATGTAGTAATATTTATGCATGTTTTTTACTTGAATAAATTTAGTTGTGTCCCGTCACTTAATGTAATATTTTAATCATATTTTAACACAAATGAATGATAGTCTAACACCTACCAAATAACAATAAAATTAAATGACATCAAATAAATATATTTAAATTTAAAATACAAATAAATAAAAATTATAAATATTTTACCCGAGTAAAATACAAATGCATATAATTTTTAATTAAAATATTTAATTAATATATATTTAATTTACGTGTCTTCATTTATATCTTAGATCTGATAGTGACTAATGCAACACAGTATAAATTTATTCATATATTTCATTTGATAATGTTTGGTCACTTTAAAAAAAGATTATTATAGTGCTAGGACCGTGAAATGAAAAGTTTAATTATTTTTAATAAAATAATGCAATTAAATAAGATCCGTAAATTCATTTATATCTTAGATCATTTAATAAGTCATGATTGTTGTTGATATATAATTTTATTATAAAATTACTAATAATTTAAAGAATTTAAAATAAATATATAATAAATCACCAACTGATAAATTCAATATATTTAATAACTATAAATATTTTTAAATATAAATAATATTACAAATATTTATAAATATTTTATTAATTAAAATAAAAAAGATATTATAATGATGATAAAGATAAAATTTATATGAGTCATTAAAATTTATAAATATCCATCTAATTGGCATCCATGTGCCTGTTGAACATGTAGAGACATTTTTCAAACACCTCTCCAGAACTTCAATTCCTATAACTTCAATTTTACTCAATTCCTATAACTTCAATTTTACTTTTGATACATGATCTTCATCATGTAATATATAATTAATGATACAAGACTACTATTTAAAATTGTAACTTGTAATCCATCAGTTCCTCAGTGACAGTGACAGTATCCATGACAGGTACACATACTTGAAATCTTGATTGCTTGTTTCCCTCGGTTTTACTTAATTTCTCGAAGCATTTCAATTACATTCTTCATTTTTGGTCGTTTGGCTGGTGTGCCGTCGGTGCAAAGAAACGCAACCTTTAGAGCAGCGAGCATTTCTTTCCTCCAACCGAAGGAAACTGTGCTAAGACTTGCATCAAGTATCTGCTCTGGAGTTTCGCCTCTTACAGAAGCAGTTTGAACCCATTAAAACACATTAAAATCAGTCAGAATTCTTCACTTACAAAAACACATTAAAATTGTTTTCGTGTATATGTATATTTGTAACTCATATACATTTAATATAGTATAAATAATATATGTATATATGTAACTCATACACATTTACAAAATCACATTAAAATCTTTATCGTATAGAAGAATGTAACTCATACATGCCGCATCTTCATTCAAACGAGCACACTGACAATAGAAGAATGTCAATGATTTTCCTCTGTCCATTCAAAATCATTTTCCAAATTCCTTGGACCCAGTTTCTTCCTTCCGCGAGATTCACACTTCGTAAATTTATAATCGAATATAATTGTGATAACAATCAAGAAAACATAAAAAACGAAGGAATATGATATGAAGATATTTGCTTATGATGAACAAACAACAATAATGAAAATTAAAACAAAATGTAAACGTGAATTAAAACGAAAACACAACCATATTATTTGCGTTGGTCTCTCAATCGGGGTCGAGATGAATAGAACGAAGAGAGAAAGGGTTGCGGCGGCTAGGGTTTGAGGAGGAAGAGAGAAAACGGGTGAGAGAAGAGAAAGTAGATGATCGTGGAAGGAAGAGGAAGAGTGGAATGACCGCGACGACACAGTCGAGTCACACTTCAATTCCAATAGCAACCATTGAAGAATTAGTGCTTCACATAATGATACAAGAGAAGAAGAATTTGGAACAAACGATTATGACAAACCAAAGCAATCAATGACCGCAATTTAATTTGGATCAACATGCAAGATAAATTTAGATTAACCGGAAATTAACCAACGCAGAAAAATCAAAAGCAGAAGTAGTTTGACAAAGAATCCGTGAATTAAACCACTTAACAACAAAAGTGAATACAAATTGATCAACACTAACTTGTAAGTCAAATAGATCTTCTAAGTTCATATTTATTTATATCACCAAAATGAACAAATTGAAAGACCTCAATATAAAGATAATCAAGATAAACAAAGTTATTCACTGATTGAAAATTATAATCAAGATAAAGACTCATTGACCAAAGAATGAAAATAAAATTAATCGAACTATGATGTTTCCGATAATGCATCCTTAAGCAAAAATCTATCATTATCATACCTTCCAAGATAACCTAGTAAACATTAATTATGACGAGTAACAGTACTGAGCTTACCATGCTTTCTAAAGAAAATCTATAAATTTTAGCCCTCAACCATACTACAACCAAATAAATCTAATTGATATAAACTCATGAAACATAAAAAAATAGATTAAACAAAATAGTATGATCTATTTCACAACCGTATTTCTTCTTAATTTTCAATATGCATAATAGCGAAATGGTATCAACCTCAGAACAAAATAGTATTAAAATATTGACGATACACAAATGTAAAATTAAGATGGAGCATAATGATAATTTAATTGATATTGTACTCACAAATATACACAAACATGGGCTTAACACATTATTCTCATGAAACTTAGCATAAGAAATATCATTATTCGATGAAGTTATACAAGAATATGCAATAGTTCAACTAACTGATAAGTTGTTCATCAATGCCACAAATCTCAAATTAACGAATAAATCATATTTCACCATCAAATTTCTAATTCAAGGAAACATTGAACAACACAAGAAACAAAAACAATCAAATCATCACATTTTCCACATATAACTATCAACATCAATTCTTCTTTTTCATGTTAGCAGCTTTATTCGAGTTTGTTATTTCCTATTCATTCAAAATCATTTTCCAAATTACTCAGCTTCTTCCTTAGATTCACATTAGTAAATTTATAATCAAATATAATTGGATAACAATCAAGAAAACATAAACGAAAACGAAAAGGAATATGATATGAAGATATTTGCTATGATGAACAAACAACAATAATGAAAATTAAACGAAACGTAACGGAATTAAAACGAAACACAACCATATTATATTGGTCTCTCAATCGAGGGTCAGATGAATGAACGTAAGAGAGAAAAGCAAGTAAGTGGTTCGAGGAGGGAAGGAAGAGAGAGTGTAGAGAAGAGAGAAAGCAGTGATAAGGAAGAGGAAGCGGAGGAAACCGACGATATGTTTACTCGGATAAAGCTAGTATCAATGGAAATTTGAAAATGGATTTTTTAATGGAGAAATATGATTGATAGATGTGTTTATTTATTGAATTCTTAAAAGGACTTTATGTAGTGTATTTATTTATTTGATGAAAGATGGGAATGCCACATTCTCCATTAATTAGTCATTAGATTAGACTATAAATTTAAAACATTGAAAATTTAATTAATGTTGTATATAAATATTGATTATCCTTATCTACATGTAATCAGACATCCCATTTTTCAAATAATAAATTGAAGTATATATTTCATAACTCATACGTGTTCACAATTTAGTGAACAATTCAGAGTGCAATTTTGAAGCTGTAAAATTGAATAACATATCATCTTGCATGTATCATTCATATCATATTACCATTCTTCTTGAACTTAAAACTTTCATAACTTAATCAGTTTTGTACTTCAAAACAATATTTGATTTTTCACACCTAGGACCAAAATATGATAGAATTCTGATGTATGTATTTTCTTCCACTTGATAGAATATAGTTTTATCATGGAAAATAAGTGTCACGGGTGAGAATATGATGTATAAAACAATACGGAGAAAATTAATTAATTAATTATTCATAAACAAATATCAGAATTTTCAAAATAGTTTTAGATAAAATAGTGGAATTATATTAAATAAAATTAATATAACTAAAAATGTATGCAATGTATAACAATCACAATCAACACGTTCTAATGGTAAAGGACCCCACTAAGAACACAATCCGTAGAATACCATGTTGATTCCTAGGTGGGAACAATATTTGGCTAGTTCATATACCACCGCACGAGCTATGAATTACTAGGTCACATACCATCATATAATTCACGAGATTATTATATAATAATTGAATTCGATTCTAAACTCAACAAGTTTCATAGTTTAATCACTATTAAAGCTTGAGTAGTCCTAATTCCAACAAACATAACCTTTAAGTAATAAATCACTATCAATGCAATAAATGATACACTACTATATGAATGAAAAACTAAGCGTAAAATTTACTATAAAATGAAAATGAAAGAGTAAAAGTAAAGATAACACGATGATTTATAGTGCTTCAATTTATCCTCGCGTGAGTTTACGTGGCATTTTTGAAAGTAGTGACATAATTTCATTAGTTTGACAAATATTCAAAGAGTTCATACAATCATTGTCCATAATAATTCTAAAGAAAATAACATTTTGATTTTGTATCGACTTGTATATGAATCCATGTCAAACTCTTATGCTAATCTTTACTGATCAACACTTCTAATCTTCAATATCACAAGTTTTGCTCCAAACCTTCGCCTATAGTAACCAACCCTTTATCCCACCGATTCCTCGAGCGCTTAATGTTTGAAGATTTTAGGAGAAATTTGTCTTATTTGTAGCCTTCCACACACTCACTACTAAGGAAACTGAGAGAACCCCTCATATTTTCACCATAATTTGTCAAAGATCAAGGACAACTTCTTAATCTTTCAACAACTTGAACAATATTTAAATAGAATCGAATTAGTTTCAAGACAAGTCTCCCTTGATCAATCACAAATCCTCATGATAAAGAGCTTAAACAAAAACCGAGGTTGAAAAAGAAAATATCCGAGCGCATGAACTTTGAACTTTTCAAAGTGATAGGAGTTGATTAAAAAGAAATCACAAATGAATATGAAATTCAACACACACAAAATGTTGACAATAAGTTTTAGTTTTAAATGCAATGCAAAATAAAGAAAAAATCTAAGGGAAACTCAAGTCCTAATGTTGTCAAATGGTCCCGAGTTTGATATTAGAGGAAACTACCTAAGAGTTAGCATGCATCTTGGACCTAAGGTCAATATTAAGAGAATTTCTACTTATATTGTCGACTTGGTTTAGAATCTAAGGTATATTCAATTCACATCTTACACAAGATGTAATCAAACTTCTAAGGGGAATCATATCAACAAATAAACAAAAGATAAGATCAAAGTGAAAGAGTAGAACTCAAAGCATCAACTTAAGAAATGCACACAAAGCCAAGCATACACATATGTGAAGTGATCACCTATCAATAACAACTTGTAAATAATCAATGTTAAACTTTAAGCATGTTTTAAGTCATCAAAGATAATCAAAGTTGTATCAAATTAAACACTTGAACATACACTCAAATCCCATTAGGATTGGTTATGGTCTTGGTTCTAAGGTTTTAGAAACCAACAAAAGCAAACATCCATCGACAGCATTAATGACTTAAGGTATCAAGCAAACATCACAACTTAGCACACAAAGGTAAAATGATTTAAGCAAGGTGAAGACCTAACCATGGAAGAAACTACATCATAAAGTAATTAAGAATATACGCTTAAGGATAAGTCAAGGAACACAAGGAATCAATCAATAATTAGGTAGCAATCACCAAAACTAGTCCCTAAGAACTAAACCACGCATGACTCAAGCACAAAGGTAAGAACATGACAACACGATAAGACAATAGTTTAGGCGAAGTCATTCAAAACATAGATAATGGTTTCAAGAGATTCACATAAATCATCTCGCTCAAAACAAAGCTTTATGAAACTAGGCAATTCAACAACAAATATCATCCTTAAGAGGAATCATTTATTCATGGTAAACAAATGAACAAGAAAGCATGAACTTAAGGAATGAGACAATACAAGTCATAAAATACATCAAAGTATTCATCACCCATCATGGCTTATAAACATTAAGCATCATGCATAAGAGTAGGTTAAACAACCATCAATCAAATATGAATGCATCAACTAAATGTATCATCAACAACATGTTACACAAAAGATCAAATGAAACAAGGAAACGAGGTATCAAAATCAAACAAGTCAGGGAAACAACATATTATCCTCGCCATTTAAAGCTCAGAATCATCAAAAGGTAATCATACAAGCTATGTTCAACATTAGGTCACAAGATATACAAATATCACTTTAAAGCATCATCAATATGTATCATCTATGTAAATTTTTGAATGATTTAAGTAAAGATGACATTAGGATCTACCTCATGATAAATTAATCAAGCAATGTGAGAAACAATCCTAAATGGTTGCACAAGTGCATTCTCTACCATCAATAACAATGTAAGCAAGCATCTCACAAACAAACATGAATTAAAGCTTAAGGAAACATAATTTAAAAGACCTCAAATAAATCTTAAATTTGTATCGACTATCATGGAATCACATCAAACACAAACCCTAATTGAAAGACTAAACAATAAAACAATTTTCAATTAAATAATAATATATATATAAAAAATGGAAAATAAAATAAAAAAAGGGTTATATACCTTTTTATCCTACAATAAAGAGTAGATTTGATATCCCCTTTAAAAAAAACTTTTCGCCTCAAAAATAGTAAATTCCAACAAAAGACCTTTTAGTCCAAGATTCCATTTTGTTATTGATCACGACTTCATACGCCTTATAACATCTAGACCGCAAGTATAAATCCTATCGCATGTAGCTTTAAAGATTATCGAATCCCAATAGACTAAATATCGACCTATCGTTATCTAAGGTTACTACGTAAATCTAAGGCTAATGATGTAAATAAATGGGGTTTTATGGAACCTAACTAATTGTAATCTAGTTTTGATTCAGGGGAAAAGTATTGGTATGTAATGGTTGGACTTCGGGGATTTAGCAACTCATTGACTCAAGCTCGTATTGTCAAAACAGGTTTCAGTAAGAATATTTATTTGAAAACCCTCTTCTCACACTATCGTGTTTATTGATTCAGATCATATAATTAAACCTGCTTCATGCTTCAATTAGAGTTTAAAAATAGTTTTTGAAAATAAATAAAACCTAATCAACTTAAAAGCGATATCACTGTATTTTAAGTTGATTCTCAATTACTAATGTCCAATTATTATCTCAAACTCTCGCTTTATTGATCCTAACTTAGTCTGTATTTTACTCTCGTAACAAAACAATTGCATTAAGAACTAGTAATCGAAACCAAGAAGTTAACTTTTTTTCAAATCAGAATAAATCGAATGGCGTTACTAAACCCCGTCGGCTATATGACCTTACATACTGATAACTAAATTTAGCCTAGCATGTTAAACGATTCAATATAAGCGCAGAACAAAGGATAAATGTGCATACCGTATAAAACATGCATCTCGTGATAAACTGCATAAAATAAATAAACAAAATTAAATAAGAAATAAATAAATTAACTAAAATAAACTTGAAAATAAAAGGCGGAATATTTGGCAAGTTCTAGAGTCTCCCACAAGTGGTGAGATCTCATTCGTTGTCCAAAATCAAATGTGATGAAAGAAATTAAAGGCGCAATTCTAACGTAAGGTTAGAATTGAAAAGGTTCGCAATAACCGATGTGGAAATTGCTACGAGAAAAGAAAGCGGATAAATTAAATGAATCGAAACTAGAAATAAAATGGCGCAGAATAAAGATAAAATTGCATAAGAAAAGGTCCTTTGGATCTAGATCAAGGTCTATTTATAGAGGTAGTGGCGCTTAGTAGTTGGGTTTGTTGCATCCTTTTCGCCTCCAAATTTCTCCTCCGATAGCGTCTCTACGGAAGGTTGTGGTTCGTAACGGTTGCCGCAAGTTCCTTGGTGAGGAAGTCTTGCTTCGTCCGTGACGGCCGCCATAACCTCTAGGGCTTATATGTAGCTGTTACACGCTTGGCTTGGTGAGGAAGCGTGGAAGTGGATGGGCTTACTTCCTTATTAATTCTTTAGTTTTTACTTTTTCACACTCCCACTTCTTATCATACATATACTTCAAATACTATTTTTTTGTGGATTTGAGTAGATATATTTGATTTTTCTCTAATTTCAGACATGCCTTATAATTGGTGAAAACATGAAACATAGAAAATATCGATAATACAAATAAAGAGTGATTTAATTAATTGAAATACAAATATAATTTATGTAAATTGACTCAAATAATCGATACATTTTCGGTTATCAAACTCCCTTACACTTGAACCTTTGTTTGCCCTCAAGTAAATGATAGAATAAAATCATTTAGCAGAGTTCTCGATGACCGGACGATGCAACTCGAATCCACGTGGTCGAGGGCGAACATTTAGAAAAATGGAACCGAGTTTCACACTAATGATACAGATGACACGAAACCATGAACATGGTCAAAATCTTCCTTCCTATGCAAACCAATCAATCATTATCATAGCTCAACCTAATTCTTTTCATTCTAAATCAACCTCTTTCATTCTCACGCAATCACATTAAGCCCTTTATCTCTCGCACACACATAGAGAGTAGCTAGTGATTTTGGTCATTTATACGGGTTCGTTCACAAGTTGGTAACCTTTTTCTTTCCAAATTATAAGTCTCGGGGATCGAACCGTAGCCCGCCCTACCAAGTTCAACACAATATAACACTAAACAAAGCTTACAACCGGTTTTCATATTAGTTTTATAGGTTCCATGACTATTGGATTAAATGACCCTGAGGTCACCTAACTTAATTAGCGCATTCCCTATTATATATTGATGCTTAAATTTTTCTAATTAAGACCAATTGTGATACGATGGGAGAACTGACTTGTTTGTTTGTTTTATCACAAATGTCATGGATAGTAAGAGTCGCCACCGACTTTCTTTTATCCAAATAAGGGAAGCGAAAAGAACAGAAAAAACCTTCGTTAGATTCTCGAGTGAGGGAAAGCATGAAAAGGGAATGTATTAGCATTCTTTCTATCCGTAGTTATCTACGGATCTTAATTGCTTAGCTCACTTTATAAATTCTTTCAGGTGTGTGTTTGAAAACATATTTTGAAAAGGCATTTCTTTGACTTCGTAATGATTCTCAAAATGTATAATAAGTGTTGGAAATGTTTTATTTTGGAAAAGTGTTTAACTTTGTAATAATTCACGGAATGTATACAAAGTGTTTGAAAAGTTTTTTGATAGTGAGGTGTGAAAAGTATTTTGAATTGATTGAGCAAGCAAAAGAGTCTTATTACCTACTCGTAATGGTCGTTTCCATGTTATTTTGCTTTCCTTTAGTGGTAGCGTTATCCATACCATTAAGGTAACCTATCCGTTGGATGTAAAGGGACGTTCGTAGGGTCATCGTGATGGTCATAAAGCAACATGTAGGGATACCTTAGCATATTCGTAGGGACGATCATTACTTTCAGGCAATAACCGGGACGAGATCATGTATTCATAGGCAACATCGAGGGTCATCGAGGGACTAATGATCTTTGTATCGGGGACCGTGATGATGTTATTCGAAGCTTGCTAATGGTATCCCTACGCTCGAGGTACATGACCATTGTTTATTCTGTAAGGCAACAAGAGAGGATACCCTAAGGGTGAGTGTGTTGTATTCAGAGATATGTTATCTTGAGATTAGAAGTGATCTAGGTTGTTTAAGTTTTAGCATGCAAACCCTAATTACTAGTGGTTAGATATAGGAGTAAATTAAAGTGCGAAAAGTAAAAGTGCGAACATAAAGGTCCTATGCTATTACATGGCTTCACATATATATAATAAGGAGGTGGTAAACGCAAAAATGTAAATTTATGCTATTACATAATAAAACTTTGCGACCTATACATCTTTTCTAGAATTTGTAAATGCAAAATAAGAAGTAGATAATCAGAATAATAAGAAAATGTTAGTAAAATATTTTGGAAATTAGTAGAAAAAAGGTTTTAGGTTAGTAATCCTAATTACTAGAGAAGAAAAAAAATATTGGGAATTTTCTGGATTAGTTTTAATGTGGAAAAATAATTAAAGGTTAATTTAATGGTTAATTAACAAATAATTAAAATACAAGTAAAAAATGATTTTTTTAATGTCAAAAATTAAATAAGTATTTTTTTCTGACCTAAATGCAAGAGGAATTTTTTTTAATGATTTTTGTAGTATTTTAGAAAAATGTTTGAAAAGAAAAAATAAATTGAAAATAGGAAAAATGTTAGTTTTGCAAGGTTGTAAAAATAATGTACAGAGCTAGGGATCGAATCCAAGCCCTATAGGTCATATGCGCCTCGCCTCTGCCACCTAAACCAAGTGCACATGGTGTTAAAAATATGAAACAATAAGATTATAAGTGAAAATAATTTTCTGGAAATGTTTAAATCAAAAGCAAGAACCTTCTTCTTCTTCTTCTTGAATATTAGCGACGACCTTACCCACGCTTTTCCATGGGTAAACTTATACCAACGAATTCCTTCCGTAGCTAGATCCCTGCAAAAATCAAACTTACCAAATATCAATGATAAATTAGCTATGAATACATAAATCATTTGGAATCGATCCCCTGAGCATGATGATACCACTCGTTTGGTCCAATTTTGCCTATTTTGGAAAACCCCAATTCAAGGTTTCAAACTCTAACAATGGTGAATTCTTTGTTTTGCACCTAAGCTTTAATTAAACTATCCAGACATCATCAAAACTACATCACAAACACAAATATATGGTTAAATTCAATTAATTATGCATGAAAATATGAAATTGATTTTGAGTTAGAGTCAGGCAAACGTGATTGATATCGCGTTGGATGTGTTGCTTGTCATAGGGTCTGGAACGCCTGTGAGGATCACCGTAGGAAGCGATTGAATGGCTGGATCAAGCAAAACTTTGTCGCCAATTGCTTAAAGCTCACGTTGCAACTTAGGTTAGGATTCTCGAGGCCCAAATTGCTCTTTTGACATCCGGGATCGTATATATATATACTAGAGTGAATTAGGTCAAGAATCGTGAAAATATATGCTAATCAATGAGAAAATATTTGATTTGGAATGAAATCAAATATTGCCTTTTGATCAAATCACCCAATTCCTTTACAATCAATGATTTTTGAAATCGACAACAGATGGTTTCGCTTGGACCTCAAGAATGATAAAAATCAACCTTCACTTAATGTTTGATTTTATATCTTTTATTTTAATTAAATTAAATTTAAAAGAATAAAATTCAAAATAAATAAAAATAAAAGATAAAAGGTGTGGCCTTGGGCTTGGAGGCTCTAATTCTATAAGAAATAAGTTTCAACTAAGAAAAGAGGCCCATTTAGAAAAACTTGATTTTTTCAAGTATTTATCTTCATGCACCTCCTCAAAATGCCCAACTTGCCCAATTTGTATCTTGCTCAATTTTAAATTTTTGGGTGTTCTTGGACTTTAGAAATCTCAAGATGTCCTTGAAACGCCCTTTTGGTTTCATATTCATCAAGTTTCCATTTTCCATGAACTTCTTTGCAAAAGATGACTTTTTGTTGAGTTTTAAAGGACCTATAATGTTTTGATCCATAACTTCCAAATGATGCATTTTTGGTCAAAGCTTGAGATGAAGTTGTATAGAATTGAATTCCATTCAAAATTAGCTTTGGTGGAAACATTTCGAAAGTATGTGAAAGTTATGCCCGGTCAAAGTTTTGTTGACTTTTGTTTAAAAATCCTAATTTAGAAACTTTGACTTTGATCAAATCTTGACTTTCCTTGAGGAATCATGGTCAACCCTTGATCAAACGATGAATATCACTCAAAATTTTGATGTTGACCAAAAATATGAAGTTTGATCAGTATGTTGACCACAATTGACTTTTTGTCCAATACAAATGATTTTCAACCATCCGAGCAATTGATGAGCAAATTTGACTTGTAAGGGTTCAAACTTGACATGGTGATCCATTGAAGCATGTAATGAGGTATGATGAACACTTGAGCCTTGGAAATTCATTATGACTTGAGAGAATCAAAACCCTAATTTAGATTGATTGCTTGAAGAGGTTCGTCAACCTGTGAAATCCTTAAGTATGAGACGTGAATTTTCTTGAGAAGTAGGAGGGAAAATTTTGGGGTATAACACCAGCCACTTATATTCATCGGCCCCTTAGTTTTATGGATAATATGGTTCCATCGCTTGTATAAACTACTGGGTCGATCTAAAACTTAAAACTTAATCTCTGGTAACATAACTACTCAAACTGATCTGCATTATCTGGAAAATTTAGGTGCCAAGGCGGTATTATTTTTTTTGAATCTTGTTAAAAAATTCTAACGAAGCCTAATTGAGTAACCTATACACTTTTCGAATGTACAGAGCTAATGCATCGAAAAATAAAAAAATTTAAATTTTTGTTATGGTTCAAGAAAGTTATGGAAGCAAGAATAACTTACTGAAATGAATGCTTAAATGAAATCAATTCGACAAGAAATCTTTTTATTAAAGGGAAATAACTAAAATTCAAAACTAACTTACTAGAAATTGAAGACAAAGGTTTACTCCCCTACACTTAAACTGAGCATTGTCCTCAATGCGACAACTAAAGTGAGGAAAGAAAACTAACAAAGAAAATAAAATACAAGGAAAATAAGAAAAATAAATCACTCCTCATTGTTGTCTCTGACATTTTTGCTGCTTGATGTCACCGCTCTTCCTCCACCACGTGTCCTCACTCCACCGTGTGAGTCTAGGAGGCTCTTCACCGTTGTTGTAAACATAGGCATATGCCTTCAACACGTAATGATAAGTAGCACATTTCGTCACCAGTCAAAAATATCACGATGGTTCTAGTAGTCTACGCTATGCTGATCGTCTGCATCTCTTGCATCATTCTGATCAGCCTCGCTGACGCCGATATCGAAAAGCGATGCATATATAGCCATGCGGATGGTCGAGGATCATTTTGTGTGCTTTGTGGGGTATCCGTGTGGTGGTTGATGATTTACTTCTAGTATAGCATTATCCACACCTGTTTGATTATTTGCATGTTCGCTCCAGGGGATGGCGCTTAAAGATCATAAATCAAATTCGAAGCAACATCAATTCTTATGACATATGGATTTGGCAGAACAAAGTCTGGAACGACTCTGTTGTTCACCATTAGGTTGTATCTCCCGTCCCTTATTGCTTTGACAATGTGACCAAAATGGCAGTAATCGATATCTAGAATCTCGGCTTGCCAAAAAGGTAGTTCATCCAACCTGTCTTGCAAATCCAAATACTGGGTAATAATTGTGACTATGCCACCTATACAAAAAGGTGATGTGTTTGCATTTCTTGATAACAAATGATCGGACGTGGTTGAGAAATGATGAAAACATTTATACTCAAATGGGATAAAACGCAGCGCGTAAAATACATCTCCATAGCGCTTACCTTGTTGTTGTTTGCTCGCCCAAACACCGATTATCCGTGACACGAAAAAGCATACACGAATTGGATGGAGTGGATAGAAGTTACCAATTATCAACCCGAACGCCGCTTAAACGCCCAAATTTCAAACGACTTTACCGCCTAATCTCCATCATGCGGAATTCAAAGATTCCACACCCTCTCCATGGTGGAAATGAAGTACTTGACTCGTGGTCTCCTAGTTCATGACATACCGTTGAATAATCTGAATGTTGTCGCGTCGATCGTGCATCCGACTTTCAAGTAGGTGGTTTTGGTATGCAATGAACTCAAAACTCCAACTCAGGGGTTCATAAGTTGGAAAATTCATAGTGGCAATATAATGTAAACCGATGCATGAAGCATGGATTGTGTACTATCAAGCAACCCCAAATCATGTAGACAATCTTCATCAATGTACTTTGGTAAGTATACCCGTGAAATCTCAGAGTATTGTTTTGTCTGACTGACTTCTCCATCTCTAAACGCCATATCTATGAGGTCCGGTTCCTCTCTCTGCCTTCTTGAGCTCTTATGGCCATATTTAGAAATGTTTGGAAATGAAATGGTTTGAAAGGGTTGTTAAGAAAGTTGAATGTAATGGTGTTTTTCTCAAGAGATTTTATAGGAAAGACAAGAGAAGATGAATGGAGGTATTGAATGGGAATTAGGCTATTTTTATGGTGAAAACGAACGAATGGGAATATTTTGAAACATGTGAATTGATATGAATTGAAATGAGTGGAAATGAATATGCTAGTCAGCTTTATAAAGTTTGCATGGTCAAGGGTGTGTAACGGTCGTTACATATGGCTCTTTGCAAACCTAGCTCACACTTGTAACGTGACGGACAAGCCAACATGCATGAGATTCCTTCTCGATGACCGTGGCATGGCAGGTCAGGTCACTTCAATGTCTTAATTCAATAAATTATAAATTGAGATGAGAGACAATGAATGACTTATTAGGTGTGTTATTCAATGATAGTTGCATAGTAGGACTACTAGGTTAATATTCATGCATTTTATTTTTAGATGAAACTTAATAATAACACAATAGAATCATATCATAATAGTAACATAGCACAATGAGAGATATAGCACAAATAGATAGAAAAATAAAATGATGAAATAAATAAAATAACTTAAACAAATAAATTTAGAAATGAATAACCGAAATAAATCTAGAGTGATGCTACTAAAATATGAAATAGAAATCTAAATAGACATTCCTCCCTACACTAAGAATGAACAAGGCCTCAATGTTCAAAAATAAATCAAAAGTCAACCACCCTAGAATTCAATCAATAAAAAGGTGTTCTAGATTCGACGTAACAAGATCCATGAAACCATAAAAGTCCGCAAGAGAAGTAAGATCTGAATAAATAGCGTAGCTCCATCGTGAGTGCATCAATGGCACTGCTTACTGGTGATTTCTCAAACAACCGCTAGTCTTCCAAATTATCGGTTTTGGTTACTTGCAGGATAGACTAGATTGATCCTAGGACATGTGTCATAATTATGTATGAGTTAAGTTCTATGTTCACGTTTATTATTTTATAAATTTGCATCTTCAATATATATAATGCAAGAGTCTTAAAGTAATTTTATGGATTTATGTAATAACAATCTTTTATATAACGAAATATACTGATGTAATGTTTAAACTAAAGATCGCTTCGATTTGAGAAAAGATTTTGAAGGTTAAACGTAAGAATTTGTAAAATGAAGTGGATAAAAAGTATAGAAGGCTTTGATAACAAAGTAAAAAGCATAAAAGACTTTGACAAGAAAGTAAAATTTCTGGAAAAGTAAGTGTTTGATCGAAATGTAGAGAAAACGAAGACACTTAAAAGAGTAAGAAATGTAAAGACAAGATGAATGTAAGTAACTTGAATTTAAATTGCAAAAACATGATTATGGTGTTCTATACGCATATGGTATCTCAACTCTTTTTCCGAATCGATCGGATTTTGAGTATATGAGATTTTCTAGTTTAAATGAACACACAAAATTCTAACATTAGAACATCTATTTATACTACTCACCCTAACGGTCCTACTTAGAAACATGCCACGCTCAAGCATGCATGCCTCTTACAATCAGTGGATTCCACACGTCTTCTAAGAATGACGCCCTTTTATTTAAATTTCGAATTCTTGGAACTGGCTCAGTAAATCCACGTCTTTCGATTTAAATTCAAAACTCCCATCATGGACCGTCACCTTTTAAATCGAATCTCCATGATAATAAGATATGGAAAAATCAAGTCCTTATCGCCTAAATTCCATTCAAATCAAATGCTTCTGAAGTAACAATTCTAATCCTTTAACCAATTGTCTCTTAATTCAAACTCCCACCGATCAACCAAATTATTTATCTTTGGACCATATTCAAATAAACATCTATCTAATTATTAAGCACTTCTTCAAAGAAAGTAGTCTCATCGAATTACCACCATTATTGTTCTCTCAAAATGTGTATTTCAAATTCGTAGAAATACTCATTTTGAACTATCCATGTGATTTCGATGAAACCAACTTAATGATGACTATCAGAATATGGCATCACCGCCATCAATTGCTTTTCTCAAAATGTCCATTCACCATGCTTGTCTAAACGCAAGCGTAGCAGCTTATAGCTAATTATTAGCAAAACGTTACTTCCCAAGGATTTTCGAAACCACCTTTCTTTTCTCCAATAGCGCTCCACGTCATCCACGCTCTCCAAAGGTCACTTTTCAAAACCACCAAGAGCTTTATAAAAGCGCTTAGCTTCCAAAAGCAAATTTCATGCTTCCTTCAAACCCTTAAAATCTTCGCAATATTCTACGCAATCATCTCCATCCAAGAAAAATAGAAAACTCAAAGGTGTTGCTCTTCGGTCATATACCGAAACAAAATCATAAACGCGATAAAACTGGAGTTCATTACAACTCAAAACCCAACTCGAATAAAGATATCTATGCTTCCTCGTAATCATCCCTACATATGTTCTTGATAAACCCTAGGAGTTATGGGTCCCTTAATTTTATCTAACATTTAGAGAAAACAAAGGGTTTATTTCCGCTTACCATGAAACTAAACCCATTATTAACAATTCCACCCCTTTAAAACAAAAAGAAAATGATTCTAAATAAAATCTCAAAACCCAAAGGACAAATCCTATGAGGAGGAAACTTCTAAACCAAGAGAGGAAGCTTTTAACATGGATTATGTCATTGGGAATTTCAAACCATTCCTGTCCTTCTTCGACCACTTATACCATAATCTATCAAAAGTGGAGAATAAAAATCTCAAGAATGGGAAAATTTAGGTATTCTTAGCCTTATTCGAATGTCAAAACTAGGGTTTAGTTATAGCCAACCTCTCTTGCTAGCATCCCAGATTTATGGGATAATACCTACAATACTTTTCATCTTCCTGTGGGATGATAACACCCACTTTCTTTAATATTGTTGCTATAATTGAACTTCCCCATTGGGGAAATATTCAATCCTAATGAAGATGCATAATTTTATTTACTCGACGTAAAACATGCTAGTTTTCAAGTATATTAACTATTATCATTCCAATGAGGAAGAAGTTTCAAGTCAAACACATAGAATTCTTAGCTTTTATTATCGAAATACATTTTTTGCAACAAATCTTTACAAGTTGCTAGCAGATTTATAGACTTGTTCAAAATGAGGCATAAGTTATAAAAATTTGAGCATCCATTCTCATTCCAATTATTTGTTAAAAATGAGGTATGAGTTATATAAGCAATTTGAGTAACCGTCCTCATCCCAATTATTTTTTCAAGTTCCTCAGTTCCTTCTTACTCAACATATTTGGAGAAAGTTTAGAAGAGGCTTACAGTTAGTTTCTCCCAATGTCTGCGTCATGTACTTAGGTATTCTAGAAATCGTCACTCGTATGGGACTCGAATCCATTTTGAGTATCTTTCACCATATGGGACTTAAATCCACTTAGGTGACCACGCTCTATGGACTCGAACCCACTTATGAGACAACTCTTCTATAGGCTCGAATCATTTATGAGGTGCGAATCATGGTACCTACCTTCATTGGGATATTGTACAATGAAGGAAAAACTTTGAGTACGTGATTAGGTTCTCATATACCGTGACTACTCTTAAATCAACCATCCTTATCACCAATTCTCATGTCATCATAACATGATCCATTTATTATATATACACACATGTTCCATACAAAGCATGTTCAATCATCATTATGCGACTACTTGTCTGTTTTACACACCGCGTACAATCACATCCAAGCATCACTATTTAAGCCATTTCATAACCTAAGTTATTTTTTTATTCATTTTCCTAGTATTCTCTTAGGTTACCTCACTCATAATTTTTATTCATATTATGATGCATTCAATATAATCAACAAGACATATTATGATTCATGGAATGCATTACATAGTTAGCACAACAACAATTCAAGCATCGATTATGAAATGCATCACATAAAAACACAACAACAATTCATAACCAATGTATATACATACAGAATCCCATGTTTTCTCAACATTTGATGAGGCACTACATTCTTTTTCCAACGATTTTATTCTCATGATAATTGAGGTATAATTTCCATCTTATGGTGGAGACAAAGAATCGACTAATTTTCATAATATTTATTCAAGAATCACACATATTAGCACAATATGTCACAACAAACACTAGGAAAAGTCATTACATAAATCGCCTTATTCTAATTCATTATACTTTCACACTACATAATAAGTATTAGTCCAATTATCTTATGATGAGGTTAATCGGACTCAAGAAAAATCTATAGTAGAATAACTCATAAATAAATTCTATATATTATAGTTCTCCTAATTATCTTTCTAACATTTCCGACCGCATCGAAACGATTTACGGAATTCATTTTATTAATCATTCTAACCTAATCAAGATTTTAAATATAAAATCATTCATTGTAAGAATAATTGAGATCTTGGCCTGGTGGTTAGGTGTGCCCTATTACTAGGAATTTAGGGTTCGACTCTACTTGGACAACTTTTTATTTTTAAAGAATTAAAACAACAACCAATCCATTAAAACCCATAATTACCCTTTTTATTCCATAATCTTCCATGGATGAGTTTAACATTAAGCAACCTATTTTGTTGTTTCAAAACTCAATAATTATAATTTATAAAAACTATCATATAAGAAAATCCGTCCTTCTCCTTCAGAAATATTTTTGCCACTTTATTGAATTGGTGCAATCATGACAAATTGTATGAAAGATTTTTCTTATTGGGCGTTATGTAAAATCATGTGTTTGGTTTTCCACCATCCGCCTCTAAACCTTTCCCATTCCTTTCTTCTTTCAACCTTCTACTACATTTTATTTTCTTCTTCTTGTCATTAATTTACAACTTTTTACTTTCAAATTAAACGGTCCTGATCATTAATCTACATGGCTAGACTTTTGGAGAGATTATGTGACATCAAGAAGAAGAAATAAGGTAGGAACAAAATATGTGATTGATAACACGAAAATGTATCACATAATTGGCTTGATTTATATGGACTATATCTTTATTTTATCTTAATTATGTTGCTTTATATTCAGATTATGTCGGATTTTCTATGTTTCGTGTATTTACTATTTACAAGGCATGTATGAAGAAAGTGCAAAATGGAGAAGAATCAAGCTTAAAATCCACAAAAGAGTAAAATAAATAAGTAAGGGTGTGATAGCAAAATAAGAGGTGAAGGCATGAATAAAAGGAATGGGTCAAGCACCAGCCCATAAAGACTTCTCACTAGCCCTACAAGGTGTATGTCACATCCTTCTCACGCTAAGCCATAACGGTCGCCACGCATTACATAGGCAAGATATTCTACAAGCAAGCTTGTAACTGTCGCCACACCCTCCATGACGACCGCCATGGCCCAAAAGCTTAACGATATAAGGTTACATGAAGCTCCTATGTTCTCTCATTAGCCAAATCTCCAGAAAATTCTCTCCACAAAGCAACTACTTCCTAATTTTCTCCACACGCTAAGTCCATTATGGAAGCCACGAAAGTTCCTATTATTTTGGTCAAAGTGAAGAACTAATATACAACCATGCCTCTTAGTTTTCTCCAAAAGAAACTATATAAATAGTTGATATTCGATTAAAGGCTCACACTCTCTTTTTCGATCTAAATTTTAATTCATTTTTAGGAAGTTTTCATTCACGATGTAAACAAAATAGTTCTCCACACCGGGAATATTCTTAATATAGTCCTAGGATTTATTTATGCATTAACTTACATTTTGGATTTAAGTCACCAATATATTTATTCCAGTTCCATTAACACACAACCGGATGTAATGTTTAAACTAAAGACTGGCTTCGATTTGAGATAAGATTTTAAAGGTTAAACGTAAGACTTTGTAAAATTAAGTGGATAAAAGTATAGAAGGCTTTGATAACAAAGTAAAGTAAATTTTCTGGAAAAGTAAGTGTTTGATCAAAATGTAGAGAAAATGAAGAGACTTAAAAGAGTAAGAAATGTAAAGACAAGATGAATGTAAGTAACTTGAATTTAAATTGCAAAAACATAATTATGGCGTACTATACGTACATGGTATCTGCAACTCTTTTCCCCGAATCAATCAGTATTTTGAGTATATGAGATTTTCTAGTACAAAATGAACACACAAAATTCTAACATTAGAACATCTATTTATACTACTCGACCTAACGGTCCTACTTCGAAAAGATGCCATGTTCAAGCATGCACGCCTCTTACAATCGTGGTTTCCACGGTCTTCTAAGAATGACTTTTATTTAAATTTCAATTCTTGAACTGCTCAAGAATCCATGTCTTCGATTTAAATTCAAACTCCCATTGTTGTACATTCACCTTTTAAATCGAATTCCATGATAACAAGATATGGAACAATCAAGTCCTTATCACTAAATTCCATCCGAAATCAAATGCTTCTAAAGTAACAATTCTAATCCTTCAACCAATTGTCTCTTAATTTGAAACTCCATACCGATCAGCCAAATTATTTATCTTTGGACCATATTCAAATAAACATCTATCTAATTATTAAGCACTTCTTTCAAAGAAAGTAGTACATCGAAATTACTAAATTAATAATACCCCTAAAAATGTGTATTTCAAATTTAGAGACATACTCATTTTGAACTATCCATGTGATTTCGATGAAACGAACTTAATGATGACTATATCAGATATGACATCACCGCCATCAATTGCTTTTCAGCAAACGCCCACTCACCATGCTTGTCTAAACGTAAGCATAAAAGTTATAGCTAATTATTAGAAAACATTTTCCAAGGATTTTCAAAAACCACCTTTCTTTTTCTCCAATAGCGAAGCTCCACGTCGTCCACGTTCTCCAAAGGTCACTTTTCAAAAACCGCCAAGAGCCTCTATAAAAGCGCTTCAGCTTCCAAAAGCAAATTTTATGCTTCCTTCAAACCCCAATAATCTTCAAGCAATATTCTACGCAATCATCTCCATCCAAGAAAACTGGAAAACTCAAAGGTGTTGCTCCTTCGGTCATATACCAAGAAGCAAAATCATAAACGTTGATAAATGGAGTTCATTATAACTCAAACCAACCGAATGTAAAGCTATCTATGCCTCTCGTGTAATCATCCCTACATATGTTCTTGATAAAACTTTAGAGTTATGGGTCCTTTAATTTATATCGAACGCTTAGAGAAAACCAAAGGGTTTTTTCGCTACCATGAAACTAAACCCATTATTAACAATTCCACCCCTTTAAAACAAAAAGAAAATGATTATGCAACAAAATCTCAAAACCAAAGGACAACCTACGAGGAGGAAACTTTAAACCCAAGAGGGAAGCTTTTAACATGGATTATGTCATTGGCATTTCAAACCATTCCCTGTGTCCTTCTTCGCACTAACTATACCATAATCGGTTATCAAAAGGAGAATAAGAAATCTCAAGAATGGGAAAATTTAGGTATTCTTAGCCTTATTCGAATGTCAAAACTAGGGTTCAACTATAGCCAACCTCTTGCTAGCATCCCCAGTATTTATGGGATAGTACCTACAATACTTTTCATCTTCCTTGTGGGATGATAACACCCACTTTATTTAATATTGTCACATAATCAACTTTCCCCATGGGAAATATTCAATCCTAATGAAGATGCAGATAATTTTATTTACTTCAACGAAACATGCTAGTTTATATATTAACTATTATCATTCCAATGAGGAAGAAGTTGTCAAACATATAGAATTTTAGTGGTATCGAATACACATTTTAATCTTTACAAGTTGCTAGCGTTTTTCCCCGCCAACTTTTGGTGGTGAAGGTGTATATAAGTGAACGATTGCAGCGGAGTCTATATAAAAGTATAAGCTCGGCAGCGTCGGGTTAAAAACTTATGAAATGACTAATTTGTTTTGCCGGTTTCTCGCTCTCAAACTTGGATGAACGCCACTTGAACCATCTCTTTCAACCTTTGGGTAATCAATGAAGAACATTCTAATGTTCTCAATAGGAATATCAAGGCACCGGGTTGCTCAAATTAACTCCAATGATGATAGAGAAATTTCAAAACTTGCACCAACTACATGATGATTTTTAAAAGACATAAGATTTTTCTTCAATGGCTCCATTTGCCACTAAGATGTGGTCCAAGCTTGTTGCTTATTTCTTGGAAGAAAGGAAGAATATTTCAAGACATATGGTGCTTCTTGAAACCCCAGACTTATTATTTTTTAGATCGCACTGTGAAAAATCCAAGCGGTATTTTGCTTATTGTAACACATGGGAGAATTGATGGAGCGAAAGTATCCTTGCTTATGGATATAGAAGTCGCTACTTGTTTGTTTTGGCTAAGGTAATGCAACAAAGTGAAAGACCTTCGTAGATTTTTGTAAGGGAGTTGGCATGAAAATGGAAGGTATTAGCATTTTTCATCCGTAGTTATTTGCTTCTTAATTGCTTTAGCTACTTTTAAATTGTTGTGTGTGCTTGAAAAGATTTTTGAAAAGGCATTTTGGTTTGACTTTGTAATGATTCACGCTGGAATATATAATGTAAGTGTTTGGAAATGTTTGTTTTGGGAAAGGACTTTGTAATGATTCACTGAATGTATACAAAGTGTTTTGGTGAGTGTAAAAAAGAATGTTTTAATTAAGTAAGCAAAAGAGACTTATTACCTACTCGTAATGGTCAAGCTTCGTGTTATTTTGCTTTCTTTAGAACACCGCTATCCATACCATTAGTTAAGGTGTAACCCTATTCGCTTATGTAAAGGGACATTCAAGGGACATCGGATGGTCATAGAAGACAAACTTGTAGGAGTATCCTAGCACATTCGTAGGGGATTCATCACTTTGTAGGCAACAACCGAGGACTGGATCATGTGTCTGCTTAGGCAATATCAGGGACTATGATCTTTTAAGTCGGGACTGTGGATGATATTTTGTAGGCAATTGTATAAGATACCCCTAATGCTCGAGGGACTTGACCATTTATAAGGCAAAGAGAGAATACTTGGGT